>KI915046.1:1817964-2067262 GCA_000473445.2 Anopheles farauti
GGAACATGATCATTCCTGTAGCGATGTCCAGTAATGTTGACGTGGCATACCATGATCATTCCTGTAGCGATGTCCAGTAATGTTGACGTGGCATACCATGATCATTCCTGTAGCGATGTCCAGTAATGTTGACGTGGCATACCTTTTGGTGGTTGCAGGTAGCGTTTCGGATCCGGTAATGTTTATAGTTGCAGGTAGCGTCTCGGATCCGGTAACTCGCGCACATGCACATTCTGCGAGCAAGCGACGGGAATCACCAAGGATGGGATAGGCTTGATAAGGATGTAAAACTGGCGCTATCGTTCGCACAAACCATGAGCACGTTTTATTTTTTAAATAGATTTCAAAGCCCCGTAATAAACGAACGATACGGATGGGACCGAACCTTCACCGGTAGAACAGAGAACAAGGATAAGTTATTAATGCCGAATACGTCGATCCCATTTGCATTGATAGCCTCTCACTTGATGTGCTTCGAATGTTTGGACGCAGTCTGTCGCCGATGAGATAATCCATCCACTGTGTTTGGTAAAAATCTTTTGCAATAGCTAACGTTGCCATAAAAATATAAAATAAGGCTATAAAAATGATAACCAACAAAACATAACCATGGCAACGATGCACCATCGGGTGTAAAGGTGCGAGCGAACATATCTTTACCTACACGAGTGATCCGAAACATTATTTATACCGCGCAGCACCGTCTGTCATTAACGCGTAAAATGTCGCAACTGCATGATGGTTCACTTGCAATACTAACGATAGCATCATATCAATAAAAACACACATATTAGGTTAAAAGATTAAAGTATTGGGTAAGCTAATGTAAGATGCCTCACATGAGTACAGTAAAATTAATTCAAAATGAAAAAGCAATCAACCTATAACGTCCCCCATTTCGATATGAGTCCTTCAGTGGATGCCTTCCAGCGATGGTTCAATATCGTCATTTAACATTTTAGTAAATTATTTTAAAATTCTTAATTAAGACATATTACAAACTCTGTCCATATTAAAAATGCAAGTTAATTACTTTTGCATGCATGAAGACCTAAAGGTATCATACAAATAACTAATATATAACATCTAGTATAAAAATGCTTTATAATTCGTTGCTTAGTATAGCGATAAAATTATTAACGTTTACGTGGTATAGTAAAATACTAGAAAATTTATAAAAATCGCAAATAAATTAATTACTTCATTTTCCTATACTTTATTATCAAAAATGTACTGTTGTGTAGGGGAAATAAGTTTGTTGTTAAAAGCATAGAACGCGATAGCGTCCAAAATATGCATAAATTGCACGCACAAAACTGTATAGATCTGCATCGCCGTCAACGATCGTATGCATATGCTCACGCCAGCACAATACATGAACGCCAGTGAGCATCGGCACCAGAAACATTGCACGTAATGTTACGGCGGCAAGTGTTGTTGCCATGCCCCGGTGTCGCTTTTCCCACCCTCCGGGAAGGATTCTTTCATGTACCGACCGCAATCGCGAGGCCTCACCTGGAACACAGCCGCCGTTCACATGAATGCTACCATGTTTTTTTTTTGTTTTTTTTTGTACGAATTTTATTTCCAGTCCACACAGCAATCATCATGCAAAACCGCACACACACGCTAGCGGAACAGGTAGTGCGGCCCCGGCAGAGAGAACCAAGAGTCGGGCACAAAAAATATGCGGATAAATTTCCATTACTACAGCGAGCCGCCGGAATGACGTACGAGAGTTTACATCCACCGGGTCGACGTCAATCTATTGACGATCGATTTTCGGTTCGATTGCACGACGAATCGAATTTCGATTTGTTGGATTCCACACGGTTGGCGCGCTTTCAAGTACACACCGATGAATCGAGGGGAGAAGGAGGCTTTCGCAATGCAATCGAAACGAGCGCTCAAAACTCCGATGTGGTGTCGTCGTGAGGGATGAAGATTGTTAGCAAGTGTGATTACAAGATCGTCGATATTCGATTACCGATTTGCAGCGCTGAATGAAGCCGTTCACTCGAAAGTTTTATGCAAGCAATCAAAAAAAAAAAACAAAACGTGAACATGATGTTGAAGAAGCATGAAATTAGCCTTCGGAATTCGAGTTATCGCTTTAAATGATAAGTTTCGAGTAAGAACTAGGTTTTGAGCAAAGTGTGTTAGTTACGCAATCTACTAACATAATATTCGGTTAGCCTAAACCCACGATCCGGCCTCCTCCAGAGAAATTATGCACAGCACATTCACGAAATGGGGAGAGTGTTAGCATAATCGAGATTATGTGTTATTTCTGAACCTTGTTTGCTGCACTGTACTACACACCGCTATGTTTACAAGCATTAAAATGGGCGACCGAAACCACAAACACTAACGTTCTGGGAATATGTTGATTGGTATAAAGGCACGTTTTCTTCGTACGCCGCTGTTTGTCGCCGCTACTTCTAACACATCCCCAACGGGAACGGCAAGCAGTGCAAAGGGAACGAGCGAACGCACACTTGACCATGGTCAACCGATCGCTCAAACCGTACGGTACTCGAGAGGCCCGAGTTCCGGTACCGTTAGAAGCAAGGGTGGGGTGAAAAAGGGATACACGCTGGATCCAAACGGTTTACTGTGGTTTACTCACACCAGCTGCTACGTGCTTCTAACGTGTGATTAACATTGCGCATAGTACACTCGATATCCATATTAGCAGTCGGTTGCGCACGAAAGTAACATTATGTACAACCTTCATCTACGAGAAAAAATATTAAGTTGCTGTCCTTTTGAGAAAAAAAATATAATAAAATGGCCAATTGTGAAACAAAGATCAAGAAAAGGGAATACAATTTACATTCTGAGATATTTTTGACGATTTCTCTATTTTTTTTATTAAATATCTTGTTTTTAAACCTGATTACACCCTGCCTATTATATGTTTTTCGCATGATTTAGTGCTGGGAAATCGTATGAAAATATCTTAAATTTTGCAGAATTCCTACCGTACTAAACTTGATTGCAGTTTTTCTTCGCGCATTAAGTTTTGAATCTCAATAATCTTGAATAAACCGACACCATTTCCATTCGTTAAATTCTCCACCATTCTGATCAATGTTGTTATAACAACTAGGCAATAAAGTATGCGCGTACATAATCAAATCATAGCGAGAGCGCAAAAGCGTAGAGAGCTAAAATCAGCAAAAACTGCACATGTAGTACAGTTCGAGCACATCCAATCTTGTGAATCCCAATGACAAGCATTTCATACCAGCCATCTGAAACAACAATCCTTCTCGTCTCTATAAGCAGCTTTATAACACCAACAACCCCGACGATTCCGTCTGCAATGCTCGCCAATTAAAACACTTGAGAACCAATCCACAAGCAGGCAGGCAGGCAGGCAGGCAGGCAGGCAGGCAGGTAGGCTACGTTGTGCGAAACGGTCCAGGATTCACCTATCGCATCGGAGAGTAAGATCGTTTTGCCAGCGGCATCCTAACCAGCGACGTTGGCCAACGATGAATCAGCCATATGCAATTTGCGCCATTAATTACAATTTCCTGCCCACAACGACTCCCGGGCTGTCGTTCATCCTTGCTTCAAAATGCACTTTCCTTTGAGCTGAAGCACAAACTCAGAGCGTCGAGGTGCGAAACGGAACCAAAACACAAAGCATCACAGTGTTACTACGCCAGTTATTTGCATCTTTAAGCTATGGACGACGTACGATTATGTTAGGTGCCTTGCACCCAGCCTAGCACACCCGATATTGCTACATCGTGGTCAAGAGTAGTGTGATGAATGAAGCAAGTGATGAATATTAAATTCTGTTCCCCCAGAAAGCATCGATCACCAACCGATTGATTTACGGACCCCAGCCAAATCTCTTTAAACTTTTATCACTTTAACATGTCACCGTGCGCTGAGGTAGATAAAACGTCACTCCATTCCATTCCTGCCGATACATAAAGGCATAGATACCTACGGCTATAACCTCCCATCCCCCATAGCCCTCTACCAAAGGTAGGAGTTTTAATTATCCGAATCGAAGATGAAACACTTACCGAGCAAGTTAACGATCTTGGCGAATAATTAGGAAAACTTTACTAATGGCATTTGTCACACCGTCCTCTATAGTAACGTCACCTCAGGAGAATGACCGCCTAAAGGAACGACCGAGGCAAAGCCCAACGTGACGGAACGATATCCTTACAATCGACAACTCCGCTCCCCCATGCCTCGTGCACGATCGCTCGCCCGCAAACGCCGACACACAAATACAAAAGCACAAATCTTTAATTCATGAAGACGCACACTTAATTATCCGCTTCGTCAACTCGCCAGCGCCAAGGTGTTATTACGTCCTTTTCACAGAGGCCGCCCGGTTGTAGGTGAGCGGGTAAGCGATCTCAGCTCGCCGAACACACTGCCATATTCAACACCCCACCGGCTGTCAGCGTCTGGGGTGCGTGTAAAAGCGCACTTCAATTAAACGGAACGGAGATGAAATGGTTTTTCTAGCCGAACGTGTCGTTCCAATTTCTTACCGGTCTCGTGCACGAGGCATAGCTTTCTTCACAAGCAGGACACGCCAGAAGTCGGCGTTCTAAAAATTACTCTATTTCACGCTCAGTAACCGTGATAACTTCCTATGATGTGCCTGAAAATACCTGACTCCTTTGGCACGCTGGAACAGCAGCAGCAGGCAGGAAACGCGTCACACGATTGCAGACCGTTTTGACCGGGTCTCCACGCGACCTACCAACACCCTCTTCTCCAACTCCCCCATCGGCTCCCATCTATTGGAAGCGATACCTCTAATTACCACCCCATTCGCTTTGACAACGGCGACCGGTGTACGACTTAACCTTCTTGGGGTTTCACAAAGCGCAAAGCGAACGCACGGCACGAACCATAGAAAAAGGAGCGTTCTCACGTTGCACGAGCGTAAGCACGGCCGGTCACAGCGCGTCTTTCGCCCCGGTTCGGTTCCGTGCAACGAACAATTGGTACCGGGTGGTGCAGAGTTATGACCGTGAAAAAGTGTACCATAAATAGTAGCGGGGGCACGATAAACGATCGTTTCGTTAACGGGCGTCGCTAATTGCACGCTGGCAAAAGCCAGCTCCGTGTGATGATGAATAAACAAGTGCACGATGGGGAACATGCCCGGTGCAGAAGTAGTATATCAACAGCTACTTACACCATTTTACGCTCCATTCTGGCTAGTAAACAAACGGAACAATCCGACACCGTAGCTGGACCTGCATCCTCGTTGGGCAGCTCTTTATGGGAGTCGGATATAGCAGATCCTGACAAACCTTTCCATACAAAAACATATCTAGTATCTTTCAATAGATTACCATTACCTTTAAAACTAAATTTTAGCTTGTGAGTAGTGAAAAGTAGCAGGTTTTTCGCTATTTTGCTATTATGACAAAAAGAGATATAAAAATATTGCCTAAGGCTTGTTCTAATATATATATAATGCCAATTTGAATTGTGTTTATTTGCTCAACATTGGTTTTATTAATTTATTCAACAACTAAGTAAAAATAACTACATAAAAATGATGTAGGTTATAACGGCTAGCTGCATCAACAGCAAAGTTGTCTCAAATAATACTAGCCAAAAAACTATTTTTTTCGATTAATTCTTGATGGCTAAGAAGCTATTCTTCTTTGTACATTTTGCTCTTTAAATATTTAAAATGAACATGCACAGCAAACATACAGCAAAGAGCCAACAGCAGATACGAATCCTTCCACGATACGCGATGTACTTAATCCGACAACAAACATGGAAAAAACATCCAAACCTGCTCACAAATTAACTAAGTAAAACCAGTCATCTTCACTTGCGCATCGCTCCCATGCGGTTCCAACAGTTCCAGAAATCACCCCGCTCGGTCACTTCCCTCTCCCACTCAACCGAAGAAAAGCGGTTAGTTAATCGAATTCACTTTCGATTATCTGAAACGACCTCCGCAGCATGTCGTTTGGTTCATGCTCGGTCAAGCATAAAGACCGAATCCACCAGCCAATGGCGAGGCCGCTAAAAGAAGGCTACTACCAGCAAACACACACTCACGCACAAATGATCTGCATGGATTGTCCTGTATCAGGACGAAATGACGGCCGCTGTTTTGTGCATATTAATGAACCACCCGCACTTGTTTACTACGCGAAAGCTTTCTACCATTCAGCGGAAACACATGTGCGGGGAGAAACAGAGTGGATTCCTGCGAGGTGAGAGGTGCATCGCTTTGCGGATGAAATCTTTATCCATTTCCGACGTAGTAAGTCCACCGCATCGAACCTTAAATCGTACGTCAAATAAACGATACATTCTAGTTTCACAACGAATTCGCACATTTGCTTTGAGTTTTGCCGCCCGCAAAGCTCGAGACCAAAAAATTGAACGTTGCTGTGCTGAATCTGGGTTCGATTCGTGGCATTGCTTACAGTTCCCAACAAAACATCATAACGGCAGACGTCGGCGGACACTCAAACGTCCATCCGGTGTGTCCCAATTCACATTGGTCGAGAGGTGGAAAAAAACACACAAATATTAGCACCAATTCTCACCACCAGTTGGAGCGCGGAGTAACAAGCCAATCAGTTCACTTAGAAGCCAAGGTCCAATTCCTCTACGGCTCTTCCCCGTCCCGTCCAAGAGCTATGTCAAACAAGCTACAAGCTGCAAGCTGGCCACCAAAATATTATAAATTTAAAATGTTGATTTTTTTATCCTCCCACACCACCGGTTCTCCATTCACAAGCTACACCGGCACGGGCGCTAGCGGCTTTATTTGCATCCTTCCACCCATGGACCCGCCACCGGTGGCATACGCCAACCCGCTGACGAAGGTGTGATAAACGTAGCAATTTTCCTAATTATAACTACCGTCAGCGGACGACGCTGGTTACGTGCCGTTGCGCGTCACAGATGCTTTCGGTACATCTAGCTATCGACCGTCCCCGTCCATTGCAACGCTGCCCTACGGAGAGCGCCGGTGATCGGTATGCCGCCAGAAAATCGACTACACTTCGCCGGACACAGACGCAGACAAAGGTTCACCACACCACCGCCACAAACAGGCAACACTTCGGAGGAAGCCAGCTAATCGAATAGAAAATGTGAGAATCAAATTATCATTTTACGAGGCGGCGCCCAAAGAGCCTAGCCGTGGGATACGTCGTTGAAAGCGCGAGATACGTTTGTTCGTTTCGTTTTGTATAAAAAAATGCATGCTCACTTTGTGACAAAACAGCGCAGCACTAAACGGTTTATCGGGTGTCGTGACTAGTCTCGCGATCCGTTCAACAGGACGACCACAAACACGTTGTCATAATCGAAACACCCAGTCACACACACACACACACAACAAGATGGCAAACACTCTACAAGTCGATTGAAAATCTGTTCTCGATCTTGACGCGACGATTTAGCTAAAAGCAGAAGTCGCCGAGGTCGAGGGGATGTGCGCTCACCCTCCCCCACTCCCTCCTACGGTGTGCGTGTTTTATTTGTATGCAAAACAAACATACAGACCGTGTCATACCCCCGTCAAAGCATTAGACAGGATTAGCGCGGATGGCGAGCTCAAGCGGGACCGATAGTCAGCGCGGTTTGGAAGGTTTGGAAGGTGCGATTGACGTTGCGAAACGCGCGCGCAGCCGGACCGAGCCCAAGTGACGACGTGCGCGGGATCGACGTCATTCGGAATTCGCTGCTGCGCGGTTTATTGTATTCCCGCCACACCGCCGTACGCTTGTGATAATGAGACCCGCCACCTCTCACCCCTCACACACCCACACCTCTTTCTCCCTACCTTGTCACACTTTTCTCATTCGGAGGTGATGATGGTGATGATACTGATGCTGCGCCACCCGCCCGTGTTTTGTACTTTGGAGTCTCAAGTCGGTTCCGAACCAGTCCGGAGCGGTTCATGTGGTTTGCATTTTTGCTTTGCATATTACTCTTTACGCCTCCCTCCACACTCGCCCCCTACCGTTTCCCATTTTCTTCATACCTTTGATAGAATAAGCGCGTTGCGCGTCGTCTATGGATCGTTTCCTAGCGCCTTAGGGTGTTAAGCTCATGGGTATTGAAGTTGTATATAAACCAAACTGAATATTCACAGCATTATTGGAATAGTGTTGGACTAGCATTATTAATGAATAGATTGATAATCATTGTTTGTTGGATCACGAAGCCGGAATTCGTTCACATCGATTATTTAAGATAGTCGACCAATCATTGATTAGTTTGATTCAGGACATTCATATTCAACTTGGTTGATAATGAGGCTATCAATAAATTAATCTGCTTTTCCATATAATAACAAACATGACGTAAATCAAATAACAAAACTTTAAGTAATTTGATCTCCATCAGAAATTCCATCTGAAGCAATAGCAATGGTGTATCATTCAAAAACAATAAGTTAATACAATTTGTATTATTTTAAACTGATTTTGATATGCTATGTAGTCTGGAATAAAATATTTCAGCCGTATAAATTATTCAATAACCGCAGAAACTCAATCTTTCTGGTCTTTTGTTATTATAAATCTTTTGAATTAAAAATGTATTAGAAAGCTTTCAAATTAAAAATAAATTCAATTACATGGCACAGTTCGTCGCGCTCGAATTTTGGCTACCGCAAATTCGGGCTGGTAGGCACGCTTAACGTAACTGCTGCTTGGTAAAGCTGGAGGTTGCGGGTGGAAGGAGAGAGAAGGCTGGCATGGGCTGTTTACTCACAACCAAATCACATACCAATCTCGGGGGCATGTGGCACTGGAAGTAAATAAAAGAGCGCCTAGTCGCTCGTTACGGTTGTTTAGGTCAAGATAAGCACGACCTGGAAATAGCGTTTATTATCACTTATCTCGGTACTGTCCATGCCTGGTGGCTTATGCTGTCAGAACGTCTTCCCACGCCCCGTGGTCAGCGTTCCGCGTGCTAGATGTTAACAACAGCAAGGAGATGGAGGAAAATTGTGCGGTAAAATTCGGTAAAAGCAATTATGATTTTTAAAACACGACAAGAGCGTTCGAGGTAACCTCTACCTCCGTAGTGATTTTAAAATGGATGAGAAAATTACTTTATGGGTAAACCATTCCAATACATAGAAAATATATAAGGCCGACAACATAAACCATAAACCTATACCTAATGGAATAAAACATTGTATTCGTGTTTTACATTGGTTACGTTTAAACGAATAAAACGTGTAACTAACGAATAAAAGCTTTTAACCACATCGCTCCATCATACTCAATTTCCGACAAGCTTGATAAATGGTCTTAAGGGGACCATGTGGCATGCTTATCTATGCGGCAATTTTATTATAAATAATCGACCATACTATCCGTGTCCGTAACCGCAGCCCCACCACCAGATATTCCATAGTGTTCCAAAACAAAAAATTAAGACAACAGGAAACCATTACACCGGCCGTTAACCAACTGGAAGTAACTACACAAATGATTCACAAGTGTGCTCTGCTGTCAATTCTGTCAAAACAGCACAGCCTGCGCACGCTCGGAATATGGCTTGCCGCAAGAAAACGAATAGTTCTCACATCCTCCGACCCCGATGATCCCGCACCTTTCGAGCACACCTCGTTTTGACCTAGTCCTCACGCCCGAACGCTGTATGACCCGCCATGATTAAAATGTGGGCCACGCAAGAGGCGGTTTTAACAGACACTACCTACACACACAGAAAAAATGGAAATAAATTAAACGAAACAAAAAAATCAACCAAACGGCGTTGGCAGGCATTGCGTGTGAAACGCACTCGCAGCGGATGCGATTATAGTGCTCACCGTCGTACTTCATCACCCGCGAAAGCGGACAATTTCATCCGCTTTGGCCAATTCATCCCCGTCAGTCACTGTCCAACCCCCTGGGTGAACCGCATACACGCACACACGCATATGGAAGAATGTCCATGGCCTCGACCTCATCACCCGTCACCGAACCAAGCTAGACGATTCAATCAACAAATCGCCATGCTTCTCCCTCACCAATGGGGGTTGGGTTTTCATATTTGGTAATATATTTTTTTTACACTTTCATTCAAACATAAACTATTTTTACCTTTTCGCCATTCCCTTTCACCATCGACGGCGTGTGTTTATGCTGCGTGCAAACCTCAGCGGATCGTTTACTTCTTCTACGCGTAAGAACGCACGCTGAAGATGGTGCCCATGGACGTTGATAGCTTAGCAGCTGTTCGATAGTCGTTTGTAGGTGTCTCCACACGCCGGAAGCTACGTGTTGGAAGTGGCGAACATCCGTAAATCCCAGGTAAGGTACACACATACACACATATATATACAACCACATACTTATACGGCACGCGAATACGGATACGAACGACGCCATGTGTCCTGTTTGCTCAACTGACGAGGGCACTTTCGACGAAATAATTATCCGCCCTTGTGTGTGCCTCCACCACACACCCTTGATATTGATTACGTTATTTCGGTTTCGCCTAGTCGCGCCTAGCACCCGGATGTTGGGAGGGCTCAGCAGACGAGGCAACCGAGGACAACATAACGGGCACCTTTGTTGGGGTACCGCGTGAGTACCGCGACCAACATGCGGTTTTATCGTACATCGCCGAGCACAACTCTGACGTCAGATGCGACGTGCTTAACCCGATTGTCGAGCAAACGGAGTGAGGCATGGCGGATTTTGACGATGGAAAAGGGTGTCCTCCGAACCTGCTGGCGCTGAAGTGGAAATGCAAACAAGCAACACGCACTTTTCCGGAACTGGTGGAGTGTGTTTTTAAGTCTAATGCGCCGTCACCATGATCAAACAAGATCGACTCTTCGGCTTAAAATTGCCGGTAAGTTGCTGGTAAGTCCGCAAAAAAGAACGGCAAAAACGGGTTCTTAAAATTTATCACCGCGTGGTAACACAGCGCCGCAGAATATATTTACCCGCGCGTGCTAATTCCATCGAGAATTTACTCAGTCAGTTCGCTGGCACCATATCTTCGACACCGGGCTGAGGAGTTGATTAAACTTTAATTGATTGTAATTGATTGCTTCGGGTTTACTGCCCGTCTACCATTTCATGCTGAAGTGTGCCCCTTCGCACTCGTAGTTCAAACCGAAGACCATTTATTGAATTATAAGTTACACATCATCTTCGATCGAAAACAATCGCGTTCACGCGGTTTAGGTCAACTTTAGTAGCAAAGGTCGCATATCTTCGGAAACCGAGAAAACGATAGGGAATGGTGAGCTCGTTTCAGTTAAACTGTTTCCCCCATGAATCACAAAAATCGATTACAAGCATTGACTGCAAGTATATTTCTCCGCGGGCGAAACCATTAAAAGTTTGCCAAAGTATACGAAACAGCTCCAGATGTCTGCATTTCTTTGCTAAATGTTCTGCTACTAGCTGCTGATTTTCAAATACATGCGATATTTTTTGTTTGAGTTGATTCAAACTTACTGTTTGAAAGTCATAAAAAACATATTTGCATTTTGCTTATTTTTTCCTCTAAATAAAACTCAATTAACATATTCATGTATTTCTATTCCAAACTTCTTTGGTTGCCAATCATTAAGTCTCGAGCTAGCGGTCGACCGACCGTACAGCCATAAAAAACTCAACTCCAAAATAAAATCTACTTAAATATTCGGTGCGTGTTAAACGGTTGCACGTCATACTAATCACGTTGCAAGCACCCTCTAAAAACGATTTGTAACATAAACAAATCCGAGCGACCATTCTCTGCTGCCTGCGGTGACTAAAGCACACCTCGGAGATTATTCCTGTTTTTTAACAGTTTATAAGCACTCACGGGAGCTGAGATTCGAAATCATAATCAATTATATCCTATCAATCATCTATTCCCGCCGATTACTGATCGATTTTCGACGGCACACTGTAGAAATAATCTCTCTTCAGACAAAGCGACTCTTCTGCAGCGACCTAGTTCCTGACAGCAACGGACAGCAACGCCACACACATCACCACTACCACTTTGAGGGTTTTATTTATGCCACTCATTCTGCATGGTTAGCTTGTAATGTTTAAAAAAATGCTAGGTTTGCGCAAGATACACCTCCCACCAGGTAACCGCTTCCGTTAGCATATTGGGCAGAGAACACTTGAAACGCTCATAACGGGTGTGTAGCAAAGGTCCAGACCAAAAACCGAATCGAAAACCAAACAAACAAACATATAAACAACAAACCACCAAACAGAAGCGCATTTCAATAAACCACCTTTCGCGGGTTCGTTGCTGTATTCTTCCCCTACTTCACCCCCTCCGACAACGGATGGATGGACAAAAAATGGATAAAAAGTGTGAAGTCTTGTTAAAGATGAGCAAAATTGTGGAATCTCAAAATAAGACCGCATTTTGGCGGAACACCCAAAATAGATCGTCCCGCGATCGTCTACCGATCGGTACCGTGCACTCCGGCGGAAGAAAGAAAAAGATGCTTACCTTCACGCGCCTTCAGGTAGACCGTATTGGCCACGATATTCTCTAATTCCATTAGTTCCAGGTTGGCGGCTTTTTGTTGTTCGAATGGCGACCCGAAATAGTGAACCGGCTCCGGTGAAGGGGGCCCTCCTCTGTGGCGCGTGTGAGATTCGCGTGCGCGAGAAATTCACGTACGATGCGATCGCGGCCGGATCCGCCGAGGGTGGCGTTGAAGCGAACGTACCCGAAATTCTTTACACGCCCACGCACCACACGGACCGTAACGGTGTAACGCGTCGGTGTGTGTGTGTATGTGTGGCCGATTAAGAATGGTTCAGTGTATTCTTTTACCCTAGTTAGTCCGTTCCGCCGGCTGGCTGGACGGTGAGATTTTGTGAGATTATTTTTATTTTCGCTACCCACTTTCACGCAACTAGCATGTGCGCGAGCCTGGTCCAACGCCTGATTCCTAACTTTGTGTCCGACGACGCACAGCTCCCAACGACGAACGGAAAACACTGGACCACATACGCGCCGTCGGCGAAGATATTCCAACACAATATTGGTGGCGGAGGCCTTTTACCCAGCCGATTTTATTGCCTGGTGGCTAATTTATGTTGCACACTTTTTTCAGTGAAACGGATCGGTCCCAACACCTGAGAACTGGGCTGAAAAGCACAAAGCACGTAACACATACACATACACGTTCACAGCGATCTAGTGTTGTTTTATGGGATCGCGATCCTAAATTTTGTCACAAATTTGTCCGATTGGTATCGCACTATATCACTTCCGGAAAATATGCACCTCTTGAAATTCTGCTGGAAAATAATATGACCCTATTATTTGTGTGTTTTTGGGTCAAATTGTTGAAAATCTGAAAGAATAGAGATGGAAAATGTAATATTAAAATATGTTTAAAAAATGCGAATATATGTATAAAACGAATAGTGTCATTCAAGCCATTAATTAGGAATGATAATGTCGAGGGAAAATTTAGTAAAAAATACATTTTGAAGCAGCGAATACAACAAAGAAGTAATAGAATTTTGAAAAATATTATCGCTTCATTGTAAATAGATACAGCACTAAACTCGGTTTTAACGGGGTCGCAAGAAATAATTCTATTTCGGGTAAGAAAAAATGCCTCAAAAACATAAAATATATTCCATCACCGGCTTGCACGATGATGAAAGTCATTCGAGCCCGGTAAATGCTGATGCCAGTACCGTGAAAGCCCTCCTCGACATAAAGTATTTGCATAATTGCAACGCTCCGTAAACATGCTCCATTCAGTCCGAATGGTCACAATGTCCCAGAAGAGCACACATACAAACTCATAGCCCTTGCCTGGGAGCATAATTATTCTGCAATAAGAATGGCGACGATTGTATAGAAGAGAAAGGGGCGAAGGGAGAGGAAAAAGTGGTGAAAGGGTGGGCGGGGCAAGTTCTTTTGGTGGGTGAGACTCTTGATGTGAATATTTTAGCAATTTTCCGGGGGTCCGTGTGCTCCCGGTGGTACCGTTCACAGCACGGGTATATGCAACCACGTCCGCGCCGGTTGCATGAGTCAACGCTCCGACTCAACCCTTCCGCATCACGGTCGATCACCCTTCCCGAATGGTTCTCGCTAGCGTTTGAAGTACTAATAACAGCAACAACGTGTCCAGCACTTCCGTCGTTTCCCGGTTTCTCTGACGCAATCACTAAAGCCTTTGACCCCACCTTTGGAGCGCATGACCCGCAATATGCAACCCCCGCCCGGCACTGGACGTCAGGACCAAGTTTGCAACAAGTTTCCGACCGAGCACGAAACACGGGCCCAGCATGTACCGAGCGGCAAACTTATGGCCCTGGTGTCAGATAGTGTTGTTTCGTACAAAACCCAGCCCAAGTGGAAAGGCATACCCCCTCACGAGGGCGCTGGAAGGTAGCACTGATTTATCTATTTTTGAAACCTTGTCAAAGTGTCATCCAATCTTGGGTAGCGCACACGACGGCGCTCGAGCGGCCTGACTACTTGGGTTCTCTCACTCGTGCTCGGTCTCGGGTGCCCTTCGGCCTAACATGCTGACTGCTGACGGGGACGGCAAAACCTCCACTCCACTCAAACACAGCACAGGGCGAGGTCAGCGAGTCGAGCTCCGCGACGTTCAGAGAATGGTTCCTCTGCGAGGTGCATACTTTTTTTTTAACGATATGGATGTGATCTGCCTTTGAAGCACCTTATGCTGGCGGTAGCTGTGAAACGGTTGGATAAAGCAACACACATAACCATCTGCACGTTAAAGAAACCGCATTGGTAACCTTAGGATGAAGTGAATGACAGCGTGTGTCTATCTAACAGGTTGTCTTCTTCCAGTGGCCGCTCTTCGATCATCTACTGAACGGCCACCTGAAGCAGCATCCGAATGAGATCTAACTTTTGAAGTCCATCCATCATCGAGCCATCCTTACGCATTCCAACACGGCGCAATAGCCAGCAACGAAAACGCGTTGCCGATTCGTTGAAAACTTTGACGGGTAGCCCTGGGCGGGAGCAACAAACTAACACGACGATCACCGCCAACGTTTCCGGTGCATTCTTAGCGCGGTGGATATCACGGGTGGGAGAAGAAGAAGTTGTACAACGCGAAGTGTCAATCAATGCTACAAATGGACAGCCGGTCGCACAAGCGCAGCGACGACACGTCTTAGGTCGGCAGGTTTTTCGAACGGAAACCTTTTGGAAGCTACATCTACATCTGCTGCTTCACCGACAGACCGACACACCGCTCGCTGATTTCCTTTCTTTCGGCCAGGAGGAAAGGAGTAGCTGCAATGGCAACCTACAAGCACCAAACAACAGTCCTTTCGCGGGCGGTGTAGTGCGCGGACTGCTCTCCTTCACTCGGGAACCGTGTGGCATGTGGACCGCCGAGGTCTAGCTTGATCGGTCAATTTATATATGGTCAAATGTGTGCGCTGTGCCAGCTGTGCCGTTCGCTCGGCTCGGTGCGGTAAAACCAGTTCCAGCAATGCACACCACGGTAAGCCACCTGAAAATCGGGTTCTTGCCGCCATGGTCGACGATCGTTTAGTTTTCTATTTTATTTGATTTCACCCCGATGCGATTCCGCAACGGCGCACAGGGGGAACCCGCCGTACCAAATTACATTCCCGTGCTGGTGCTCAGAAGTCGCAGCTCAAGTGGTCCCTCTGAAAACGGACACAAAAGTGGCGATCGCTCTCCCGCTCGGTTCGGACCAAGATTTTCCTAAATAAAAACGCAAACAGTCCAATTTGGGAATGAGGCTACGGGAGCATTTTTACGATCATCATACGTGGAGCGTGTGCCGTCGCGCGCCTCGTGGTTGAGTTGATGTATCAAAAGCCGTGCGTTGCGAACGTTGACGCATGGAAACGAATTTATTTTTCTTTCTTCGTGCTTATACGAAAGACGATCTAGTTTCAAAATGTTACTTCTCCTATTTTATATACGTAGATCATTGTTAATCGATTAAACACAAATGAAGAAAATTCAATATAAATGAATTTTCCAAAATAAAAGCGATCAACGATATTGAAGCATATCGAAAGCGAAAAAAGTGTATCAACCAAATATCAACTTACATATCATAGTATAGTGAATAACATAAAACTTATGTATCACACTTTCCTCATGTTATAGGAACGGTTTGGCAAATGCTTCACTAAAAAAAGGTAAAGGAGCGTTGTTAAAATCGAAATTCATAGACATTCAGTTAGTAGAATTATCATTTTCGAGTTGTTACAATTTTTATGCTATTTTAAATTATGTTTCCAATTTCACACATAAACACTAACTAAATCCGATTATTAAACTTATGAAAACAAACTATTTCAACATTATTTAAAAAACTTGCTCGCACAAAAAGCCACCACTAAGTGCTAAATATTAATGTGTCCTAGACGTTGTCTATAATTTGCTCACATTTTTTTCTTCACTGAAGATATAGTAGTGTCTCAATTGATCCTATCGTGACGTTACAAGACGAGTTATAACCGGCGGCAAGCACACTACCATTCACAACTTAACTAATCTTCCATATGTTAAATCAATCATCTAGTTTAGAGCAAAAAATACTCAGCAGAAAACAAACCACAAGGCAATCGAGATTACCTATTCCGACGACCGACACAACACTGATTCTCGTAAGGGCAAGAATAGCGTTTAGCTCTACCAAAAAGGTCCCACAAAATTCCCAGGACCATACCAAATGAAAATGGAGATACTTTCCGAATAAAGTTTCGATGTTTCAAGAATTCCTTTTTACGAAACTTCATCATGATCGGTACATCTCGAACCGGCAAGGAATATCTGCATAAAATTATCATTAATTGCCAGCAGCTTGTGGCTTTGGATTGTGCGTAAGACATCATTAATTAGCATAACTGTACCATCATTTACCATGTCAATTAGAGGTTGAGGCCATTAATTGTGATCGGCAAACTTGTGATTGTAATTGTAGTTTTTGAACAACTTATGCAGGGAAGGTCATACAAATATATCATACACGTGAAAGAAAATACCGGTTCTAGCAACATTTGGGTCGGGGAAAACCGCACCGTCGAGGTGGGAAAACCAACATGGAAACACATTCCCTCAAATTTGTGCATTTTTTCCCCCAGCTGTCAAACGTATTCACTAAGCCGTGAACAAAATGTTCTCCTTAACACAAGAGTTGAGAAGATCTGTTTTTGCTCTGCTGCACTTGCCACGATTATATTCCATCGAGTTTCAAACTCACCTTCAATTAACTGTAGCAGCTGTGCAGCACCGCGCCCAACTTTCGTCGCAAGACGAAGTGAACAGGTTAATGTGTCCTATCTTTTGGCGGCGATGCCCCCGATGTCTTTGGACCGGAACCGTATTTTTGGTCCTATTTCTGTTACTTTTCACACACCAACTCTCGCTGTCTACCCAATCAGTGTACAATCGCGCTACCCTTGCCCATCCAGTCGCAGCAGTGTGGTAATGATGATGGTGTGGTGTCCGTGAAAGATGATGTTGCTGGCGGCCAGTGAAGAAAAGCGAAATGCATTCCTTTCTCCGCGCACTTCCGCCGATCACCACCCGTTCACCCCACTCATTCACCCACTCCTTCTGTGTGCGTGCGTTCGTATGTGTGTGTCAGAAAGGGCCGTGATTTTCGGTTGTTCTCACTTTTGTTTAGCGCTCTCGGGGGAAGGGATGGAAAAAGAGTGCACACCACAAAGCAAGCGCTGGTGGCGACTACCGATTTCAACGGGACCACACTGCTATACACACTTTTACACTTTTTTCGCTTTCGATTGCGCGCCCCGCCAAATATACGTTCGCTCGAAAGTCGCGTTCACTTACTGCTTCGCATGTCGCCGCGCGTTTGTTTGTATTAATGGAACGCCAAGTTGGCCCGTCCTACACACTGCTGGCTGCTTGGCTCTTCCATTCAAGCGCACCACACCGCACCTCACGAACACACACGGCTGCGCCGACGTGCACCCACACGCACACACCACCAACGGGCGGGGATACGCGTACGCACGCGTCACTGAGATGAGCAAGATCCGCGCACTCTCTACACACACACACACATACACGCACATGCACACAGACACGCACGCAAACACTGTTACGGATCCAGCGAACAAAAACTAAATAATACACGGGACACACGGACACAGCACAGCGGAAGTGACCCCGAACCTATTCCACCATCCATACAAGGGCTTTTTGATTTTCCGTTTGCTGGTTGCTTTTCCGCGCGTTTGTTGGGATCCGCCTTTCGATCACCAGCTTCCCTCCGGCCTCTGTTGCCCGCAAAGGACGAAACCTGGACCGGAAGTAGTGACGATAGACCAGGCGGAATGTCGGATGAATGAATTAACCAGTGGCTGAGTGTGCGTTCGTGTCTGTGCCTTGATGTGTGCGGTGCAAGGTGAACCACGATTGGGGCGACCCGCTTCAACGGTGGGGGTTCAACGACCAGCTTCCAAACGTGATGATTTCTAGCAATCTTGGTATCACTTCAACGACCGTGGAGTTGCAGGCTCGTACGAAGCTACCACACGATATTAAACAGCTTTTAGCGAATCTTCGGATCTTCGAAAGCTTGAATGGTCATCGCTTTTTTTTAAATCGCTAGAAAAATCACACACCCCTACGGATCGAAGTAGGATCAGAACCGAAACTCCTAACTTTAACAAATTGAATCAGAGGAAGGACAAATGAAATTTTTCACTTCATTTATACTAAGAACGAACATTTTTAGAAATTCTTTTACTCCGGGAGCTGCAGCACACACGGACACGTCCTTCTTCTTCGACTTTTTCTTTCTTTTCTTTTCTATAACATCATCAGCAACAACACAAACAACAAATGTCTATGCTGTCAAACTACATAATCTAAACCATCCAGCCTCCATTGTATAGTAGGTGAATATGAAAGTTACCACTGATTCAATTGGCACAGCCGAAGCGAGATGCATCTACTGTGATTCGAGCATTAAGGGGAAAACAAAAACAAACTTATTCATTTATGCACATCAACTTGTCTTAGAAAATTATTTGTTAAGGAAATTTTTCTTTTCAGCTCATCGCGTAACGCCCAACTCATACTCACTTCTCACTACACAATTCAGGCAGTTTTTCTCCTCACTATGCCATAAGAGCAGTTTGAATTTGTCGTTAAAATTCGTCATGCATGATAAGAAACTATGTCATATTTGTAACAAAATATGTAATACTCATTACTAATTGATTCCCCTAATAGTATATGTTGCTCTAAAATTTATTCAATGAAATTAGTCTTTTCAGTACATCAATAACTCTAGCATATTACTAGCGAGTCCTTGGTAATATCAGTCCGAAAATAAGTTTACGCACACGCGTTGTATTCACGTCTATGTAGGAAGATTCTGCCTAGGAGCAGTGGTTACACTTCCCGGGCCAGGATAGTTTTCGCCCCGAAGTTCAATATAGTTAGAATTTCTGTACAGAACGTAATGCTGCACAATAAACAGCACATCGAACAGAACGGAGAAAAGTCCCAACCCAAACTTAGCGCCGTCTCCAAAGATGGAATCCCAATCGTCTGAAATTGATAATAAAAAAATACTAATTACTGATCGTTCTAATAAAAAAAGAATATTCCTTTCCTACCGTAATTATACCCGTTGATTAGCATCTGAAGTATGCTAAATGATCCACCGGTAAAGTCGAGCAGTACATTACCGATGCTCCATCCTACGGTGCTCTTGCGACGGTAGTTAAGAACGGCCTGCGGTATGTACTTCACAAGTGTAACGGCCAGCTTGATGTAGCTGAGGTTGTAAAAAAAATCTAGCCACAGGTAAGTACCAGTAGCAACCAGCACACTAGATATAAGGACAACCAGTCCAAACACAAGCATTAGGGCCCGTGCCGTGTACGATACCTTCTGCTGACCTCGCTCGTAGAAAAAACACTGCACGATTATCAACCCTGTAGCGAACGTGGCATGCAACGAAAAAGCGACGTCGTTCGCCAACACCGGAATTAATCCTCGAGGATTGCGCCGTAAGTAGTCCTCTTGCACAGACCCGCTCCAAAACAGGGCACAGTTAAACGCGGCGTACATGGTGTGTCCGAGTAAATTCAGCGCTAGATAATCGAACGAAAGCCCGACAACACTGGCCCGGGTACGATTTTCCCATATTTGTGGCCAGAATGACCATGTCCAGGCCAGAAAGTAAGTCCATCCGATGACCGACGATATGGTAATGAGATTCCACGATTTTGCCACGGTCACCCGCACGAACGCCTGACCCTGATCGATGAGCTCGTTGGCCGGTGAAAGATGCGCCAGAAGATCAAAAATTCCGGCACGCAATGCACGCAAAGTGACCCGTTCAGAACGATCGATAAAGTTGACCGTTGGTGGAACAAAATCTATCTTAGTGGGTGTCACTTGAACGTACTCATTTCCAGTGGTCACGTTGGTCTGGGTAAAGTTAACCGTAACCGGCGCGGAGAGCGGTCCATGCAAACGAAGCGTTACATTCTTCGAACTTCCAACCACGATCGTTGTGTCCTGTGGGCCGAATTGTAATCGCAAGATTGTGTTGTTGGTCTGAGCAAATGCGGAAACTGTTGGTTAAAAAGTAAGAATAAATATAACATTACTTCACGAATCACCATTAACAATATGTTGACACTTACCAACCAAAAAAACTACGACAAACCATGTAGCTGTAAAGAACAAATACAAGAAAAAGAGGATTATTAATAGCGATAATTTATGAATATTCGTTTTATAGATCCAACATACAAATAACCAACATACTATTTTTGTTTCATTTCAATGTTATTCTAAATTTATTTGATTTTATAACTCTTCACACTTAAATTAACCTAATAAAAATATCAAATGAGCATGAATGGCATCGATCGCATTACGCTTTACGAGTAGAAACAGTTCTAATGTATCACCTAGAACGCAATCGAGATGGGTAAATGCGTTTACAACTAGCTGCAATTGAACGTATGCTATGGCCATAAGGTATCCTAGTAACAAATGGAAGCCACTCCGTCCTTTACGGTAGACTGTCCTTGCTGCCACCATTACTGGCAGTGGTGGTTGTCGTCGACGAATCTTCCTGTAGCGTTTTTGAGTCGGCACGGTTCCTGCAATACGAAAAACAAGATTTTACTTCCAGTTAAGAATCTCCTCCGGAAATTGTTGGCAATATGAAACAACAAAACAATTGTTAGATAAGTTGTTAGCGGTGTAACCGACGAACCATGTGTTTGTACGCGTGTGTATATTTGCATGCTGGGTGAGTCGAGTGTGTATTATTGTTCGGGTTAACCAGCTTTGGAGCTGTGTTTATCGGAGTATCGGTGTTCTGTGTGTTATTCGGTGTCAGTGCTGGTAATGGCATGCGGTTGTTTGAGCAGTGTTTCTAAATTAGATTCGATCGGATCGATCCGTTTTTTCGGTGTTCTGCAAAGAGGAAAGTAGGTTGGAGAGTAGGTGTTACGCACAGTCTGTACACACCCGTACGTGGGGTGAGATGCAAAACTTGTATATAAGCTGGGTTCAAAGAGCTTTGGTAAGGAGTGTTTACATAGTTTGACCACTGTTACAAACACTGCCCATACCTGTACAAAATGTAGTGCTGCACGATGAACAGAATGTCAAATAGCACCGAGAACAGTCCAAGCCCGAACTTGGTGGGATCTCCGAAAATGGAGGCCCAGTCGTCTGCAAGAAGTAAAGTTAAGAACGTTAAAAAGATCTTTCTCCAAAGAATACTCGCTTCTAACCTACCGTAGTTATAGCCATTCATAAGCATCTGTAGCATACTGAGCATACCGCCAGTAAAGTCCAGCAACACGTTCTCTATACTCCAACCGACGGTACTCTTTCGTCGGAAATTAAGTACCGCCTGTGGTACATACTTGATCAGCGTTACCGATAGCTTAATGTAGCTCAGCACATACAGAAAGTCCAACCAGTGAAAGGTATCCGTACCGACAAGGATCCCCGCGACAACGATGACCACGGCAAAGATTGATATAATTCCCCAAGCGATGCGGGACACTTTTTGTTCACCACGCTGTAAAAACAAAAATACATGCCTTTAAAATAAGGTAAAAACTAAATACTAGCCGTAAGCAAAAAGCGTGTATGTGTGTATGCAAAGGGTGCACAGCACACTTCTAGCATTGTACTCGGTCTTCGAACTGTGATCGCTGAGTGCGAATTTATGAATTTGAGCAATATTATTTCTTACCTACCTCATAAATAAAGCACTGCGCGACGGTGAGTAGCGTTGCAATTGTGGCGTGTATCGAAAAGGCTACATCGTTTGCGAGTACTGGATTGAGGCCGCGCGGATTGCGATCCAAGTACTCCTGCTCGATGTATGCACTCCAGAATAAGGCGCAGTTGAACGTGGCGTATACCGAGTGTCCAACGAGATTCAGCGTAAGAAAATCGAACGACAATCCGACCACACTCTGCCGCCGATAGTTGATGATCATCTGCGGCCAGAAGGAGACAGTCCAGGCGGCAAAGTATATCCATCCGATCACGTTCGAGATCACGATGATCGCCTGTGAATTTGCCACTGTGACACGAATGAAGGCAGCCGCAACGTCGATAATTCCGGTTGGTAGCACTTGTGCAACGAGATCAAACTGACCCGGTGACACACCTTTCAGGCCAATCTCATAGACCCGATCAATGAAGCCACCATCGCCGGGAGACACCACCAGTGAAGTCGGCAAGACTTCCACGAGATCTGCATGTTCGGTTGAGAAGTTTAACCGCACGTCCTGTGTGAGCATGCCGCGCACTTTGGCAATAAACTGTTCCCGTTCGCCGACAATTACGGTCACATCCTGTGGATCCAGTACGACGGTAGCACCGATCGATGTCTGTGCATCGGTACGATATGGTGCCAGCAGGCACAGCAACACTATCGCTAACGCCATCAAGTACGTCCTCCGCGTCATCTTCGGCTGATGGTTGCAAACTGTGTGCACTGGTAAGACCTGCACGCGAAACATGGAAGTCGTCGTTATAAATTTATACCATCTAGATATGTCTGCGGGTTCCCTCGACTGTTATACTATGCCTAAAGCGCAATATCTGGCCAGAACCTTCGCAACCTCTTAGTCCCGTCGGAAATCGATCCAACACCACCCAGCCGAAACCGCTAACCGTAGCACGGAAGATCACGTGTACCGAACGGCACGACGTCAATACCGACGCCAAACTAATCGGAATATTCATAACGCGCCAATCATTACTTTCGCACAAATCCGTGCCCCTCCTTGTGGTAGGATGGCGAAAGTTGACGTTGATGGTTTCGGTATGCCTCCGAAACTTGTCGTACGTACCCCTGAATCGACCGCAACAACTCGATCCTCTGGAAAAGCCCAACCGATGCATCAACCGCGTCGCTGCCGCCCTGCGATGCCGGGGAATTTGATTCCATATTTTTGCTCAGGCACGCGCAAAAACAACCATGTGGGAAGCACCTACTAATACAGACACTTCAGTTTTGCGTCAGTTTTGTTGATACACGAATCGTTCATTTGCGGTTTTTCGCTTGCTGCTAGTTACAAAACTCACGGACTCCGCCGAGTAAAGTTTTTTTAATGTCAGCTTGTGAGAACAACTTTTCGGAGCTGCCAGTATCGTGAAAAAAAACACCGCCACTACCGGAAAGGTCACCTACCTTTCCTAACGCGAAGACCTACGAGCGATATTGTGAGTTGAAGCAGAACCGGTGAGCGGTGAACTTACGCAAATGTTCAAGCGTTCATCAAAATATTACACAATTCACAGGACGGAGGAGGTGCTTGTTCCTTGAATTTAAATTACAAAGTCACTAAACTTGACTCTGGCAGCCAAGCAAAACGCGTACGAAATCAAAAACGCCCAATTATGTTAATTTCGCAAAACACAGTTAATTTCGCATATTTTTTTTAGTCGCGATAACACAAACCTGACATTTGTAATGAAGCATTACACAGTGGCTACTTGAACTACGTAAAATCTATCTTTACGCCTACTCGACATAGTGGGCGAGTTTGACCGAGAGCCGACACCAATTAAATTCCTTGCCGAAAATAAACGGCTAAAATGAAATTTTGGTGTCGATCTTGTTGTCATTATCAGTAAAAGCTGAAATTTATTGTTTACGCTGGACAAACATTTTTTCGATTTTTCGATCGTAAACACATACAATATTTCTCTTCTTATCCATTGCCTACAAGCAAAATATGTTAAGTAGGTTTCTATGCCACAATAAGGGAACCTCCGCAAGTCTCTAACGGTTAAATTATGCACCATCCACAAAAATAAACCGACCACATACGTCCTCGTTACCTCAGGCGCACGGTAAGCACGAGTACGTTGTAAGAACAATAAATAAACAACGAAACACAAACCAAACAGATGCCGCCAACAGCAAGCACATTTGATAAACCCGCGCGCGGCACCACACGGAAAAAGTTGTCCGGAATATCCGTCGGAAGAACGTGCGTGTATGTGTGTTCACAGCTGCACTCGTCGTTGGTTACTGAGCTTTCGATGCCGCGATACCCACCAAGCAAACTACCGGTCGTCCACTCTATAGCGTTACAGTTCGAGCAATGGCTATAGTGCAGCGTTCGATAGTTAAAGATAGGTATTTCCCAAACGGAACGACGAAGACCGGATTAAGAAACTGATTCTGCAGAGTAGGTAGTAACAACTTCTTCTCTTAAAAACATCAAAGCAAATCGAACCACTTTTACACGAAAGCTTTGTTGCAGACACCGTAGTGTTGTAAAACTATTTTTACAGTCCAGTTCTCGTGTTATCACATTCAGCAGTTGAATTGGAAGCAAGGAAGCACAGCAATTAAACGCCGACAATCAAACACCGTCACTGGATCCCAGTGGACGAAGGCTTCGGATCGCTTCAGTGCATAGCACATCGCTATACTGATCGTTACTGTACCGCTTATTTCTTTTCTTGACCGAGTGACTGATTGTAGTACCCACAGGCTCCTTCGTTAATCGACGAATAGCAATCGCGTTGCATAATACCGACATAAGCACGAGCGAAAAAAACACGCCGTCTGGTGTGGCAAACTGATTTCGACCCTGGCAGCTATCGTAGTTTCTCTCAGCCAGTAGGCCTACAGTGAATGTACCTATAACACTGACAAGGCTGACATTGAACGTGTGCCACGAGAGATCGAACTTTAAGCGGCAAGGTAAACGCGAGAACTCGCAGTTCAAAATTTGAAGTGGAGCACACCGGGTGACCGGTACTGGAGTAGGAGAAACAAAAAGAAAATAGCATCGTAGCCCCAGAGAGCAAGAGCCTTGATAAAACCGGAACGATCCGTCAACCAGATACCTTCGGACCACCATCCCTGAACTTAACCTACAAAAATCCAACAACGGCACATGACGCTGATACCTTTTCCTTTCCTGATCCTAGTTGGTTGTTATTCCTGCTACGTCGCGGATTTGGTTTTGTTCAAACTTCTATAAGTCGTGTAACCCACTTGCTAATTTTACCTGCCAGATGCCGAATTCTGAGGGCTTCTCACTTGGCTGAAACGACATACGTACACACGGACACACGGACGCAGCGGCGACGGCTGCTCGGAACACAAACGCACAGGGGAATGCGAAAAGCGGTTGCCAACTGTGCGCTTTAAATACCGGACGCGCAAAACGAACCGGTGCGCACACTTGGCACCGCGAACGCACACACTTGCCCACGGCTGCCCACGGCCCCGAGATTGGTTCGGGACTAGTGTGCGTGTGCGTGTATTGGTGCGTCCGCGACGCAGTCCATCCATCATCATTGATCCATCCCGTCGATAATTACACGTTCCCTTTTCATGCGGTCAATTAGTGGGCGCATCTGTTTCGTTAGCGAATGGGCACACTGAGCTCTGTGCGCGACGACGACGATGGGTTTGGTTGCTTCAGTTCTTCCGGGCACACGAGACCGTGGAGGTTAGGTTATTGACAGGATCCTTCGTTGATGTATATCGAATTACATTTTCCGAAGCGCGTGCTCATAAGAGTACTATATAATAGGATTATAAAACTAAACAGTTCCCAGTTCTCAACAATATGCACAGCCTTAGAATAGAAACAAATCCTATTCCCGCGATCGGGTTACATATAACGCGAGTTAAACGGCACAAAGCTCCGTTGTGAATGTAGCAATTAAACCGTAACGTTATTACAAACGTGCTGAGTAATTCTGGAATAATAATATCTTAGAGCTATACCGACGACAATCCTGCGCTTCCATTATCAGCCAAATAGCTTCATGGCCGACCACTCGATGAGATAAATTATGTCTCCTCGAGAACGTTTGTAGGCCATTGTTTCAGATGATAGTGGAGTGTTTCAGTTAAACAATCGGGTTTTCTTACGACCTCCAGGAGGTGATTAGATACCAACAAAGATTTACAACCTTCGGCGGTAATCTTTCCCGAGTGTGATTTGCAACACAGAATTGGATCACTTCGGGGATCTGTTCTAAGTATGTCCTTAAGCTCAGGCATTCTGTTTGTCAGACACGACGTCATCCGTAAATTCCCGTTTCCGATTTGAAGCATCAGTTTTGATAACGATCGATAGGGAGATGGATGAAATGTTTTTCCCACATCTTTTTCCCGACACGTCACACACATTCAATTGGGTCATTCCGTGCACTATGTTTCAAACCCAAGCTCTGTGGCAGCTTCCTGCTTGGTTCCTGTTCACAATCACAATCACCTTTTTAGTTTTTCAAACATGATATGTAGAACATGCATCTCACGATAACAGCGCGAGCTAATTGAAAGAGTTGTTTGGCAATCAAAATGATCGCTTACACTTGCCCATTGCGTCACTCATTTCGATCGCAAAATGATTCGTGTTTCATAGGACGTTCTTCTCAAAGGTAGGGTAGTATGGTTGGTATATCGCACGAAATGACGGTATTTTTTGCAAAGATAACACCTATCAATTCAACCGGCCGCGTAAAATTAAATCTCGATACACACCACGTGGTACACTCGCATCAAATCAGTGTGTAATGAAGGTTCTTGTTTCGTCCCTGTAGCTCTATCCGAATGCTTGAATTTGCAAGTGAAACTGAAAGGTGTTATCACCTAGCGAACGAATTAAGTCGATGCGGTCGCCTCAACAGAAACCATCGTGGCAGCTGTAATAACAAACCTTTTTTTTACTCCCATTCATGTGAACGAACTAACGATGCAGATCTTTCACTGCGATACCACCCACCAAAGGGAGCTTCGTCTGCTCGTCCCGTTTCCTGCACTCGTGTTCGAGCACGTTTCCCATTTACGTAATTATTAATGTGTAACAGTAGCACCAGCTTCGCATCTCGTGCGGCCAAAGGTTTCACCTACGTGCGTTTGTCTCCGACCGTTCGCGATGTTCTCGATTCCTATTTTTCTGTCTTCACAACACGTTACTGACAAACGCGAATCGGCTGCCGACTGAACGACTGAACGGCGATGCATCCCGGTACCTTTACGTGGTATCGAACCAGTGTCCTACGCTATGTACCTCGTGACACGGTGTATTGTGCGTTTCGATAAAACGAAACGCGGTAAATTTTGACGCGGTAAATCACGGCAGCAAGGCAGCGTTTGATTTTATCACCTCGCTCTGTATTGTTACTCGATCAGATGGCTACAGCAAAATAAGAAAAAAAAAACTATCTTTCCGAGTGATGCAGATATTTGGGGAGAAAATTGAAATAGATTCCCCCTTGAAACAACACAATCAGCACGGTCCACCGACTGATAGCAGTAAGTGAGACCAGATTTTATCTAATCTAAATACTTCCTCGCCGACTCTGTATTCTGTTCGCTATTGGTGTAGGTAGGTGACGGAAGCTACACGCAACAGGACCCCCAGGGCTCAAAATCGGAAGATATTAATTAAAAACCGTAGCTTAACAATATGATTCATTGACATTCAGTTACTTACCATCGGCACCATATCAAACACTGAAAGACACTCCACTCACTTGGGCTGCACAGTGGAGACATCGTCGCCAGTTCCAATTTACTGTGATTGCCGCCATTAACATCACGCGAAAGCGAGACGAGATACGCACCATTTACGAGTCTGATTAACCGCGATCGACCGTTTGGCGACGACGGTGGTACCAGTTTTCGGGGAGGAGAACGCGTTGATTTGCGGTGCTGCATCCGGGACTAAAAATAAATCACGCGATCCGAGAACGAGAAACCGCGTACCCATTTCGTGTTTGGATTGCATCAGGCCGAACGGATCCTTCGATTACCGTGAGAGGCCGATGAACGCCCCTTGAGCGGCTTCGTCGCTGTAATCATGACTTGACAGAACGCGTTTCTTCATTTTCACGGGAAATGCGGTATTCATTGCAGTCGTGACGAAATATGAACGTATGTATGCTGTTGACGTCATAAAACGCATTCGATAGTGCAAGTATTACGATCAGAACGTGCTTGCTTAGTGCACCAATTGAAAACAATGATTAACACCAACGACATGCAAAGTTTTCCACTTACCAGGTCTATGAACAGTCATATTTGCCACTTAGTGAGACGTTTGTAAATATTCAATTAGTGATATTTGAAATTAAGCTGGCACACGAGTTAATTACTTGGTAACATTTTGTGATGGGCAAAATTTTCGCCACACGTTTTTTTTTCTCAATTTACACTTTTGCCCTTTGTTGGGTTCGTAAATCGATTTTTTCGTAAACAATAACAAACACCTGACGTTTGTCAGCTGACCGCCCAACAGCTCGAACGCATTCGAGCACACTAATCGGCGAAATAATATAACACTGCTGTTTTGTGATTTCAAATTCATGATTTACTTTTGTATGGGAAATTTATTTGGATATATTTAAAATAATACAACTTTTT
This sequence comes from Anopheles farauti, assembly GCA_000473445.2. Taxonomy (NCBI): domain Eukaryota; kingdom Metazoa; phylum Arthropoda; class Insecta; order Diptera; family Culicidae; genus Anopheles; species Anopheles farauti. Next base: position 1,846,853 of record KI915046.1, read on the forward strand.
CAATTTAAGCTCCCATTGTCGAATTGCAGAAAAACCGTCATATAAGTAACTACTACTCCACAGATCTGTAACGAATACGAAAATGTTTCAGGGATTCGAATGATCAGCATTTTTGTTAGAAAAGACTTTACATACCGCGTAAATCAGATTAAAGTTCAAGTTAATCGATTTTAGGATCCTAAATTTTGGTTTCCGATTGGCAACGTACAAGCTGAAGCTGGTTGTCATAAAAATGAGGTCACTCTCGGTTATCGTGTCCGTGAATCTCATTGTCGAACAAATTTGATCTTCGAGTGCATGTAAAACTGTTTCAGTTGCCGTGCATGCTCCTATTAAAAGCATATCGTTTAAAGCTAAAGGAAATACCCATGTACTCAACATAGATATGATATTAACCATCGTAAAATTTGAAGACCAGCGGTACATACGTATAGCAAAAAATAAACGATCCGCAAGAATGAGGAAATGTTCAAAAAATATTAGCAACAACACCCAACCGTAAATGGCACAGAAGCATTCTACAATCTGCAGAATGTGACGATGTAATTGAATTACCGATCGTAATAGCTTTTCGTTAGCGATTTTCTGCTGTAACAATGTCTTTATCTCTTCGATCAGATGTCTTAGCAACATTGCAAACAGCGCAAAGGAAGCCGAAAGCGTAGTGTTCGAAAGATATGAATATACTCGCATCGCGTAGAAAATGTAGTGGTTCGTCTGCACTAGAAACTTTACAGATGAAGTAAGTGCTACGTAGGTAAGTAAAAAACAGTATGACATTGCCAAGATAAGCAGCCACATCCAGAATAAAGCAAACGTAAGTTTTGAATCTATGCTAAGATGATAATTGACTTCTATCTCTTGCACTTTCCCTATTAATTGCTCCCAACACTGTGCTAGGGATTGTTGGGCAGAACGCCACGATATCCGAAATGTGTAGAAAAAGCTAAGCGTTATTGCCAATAATGTTTCAATGATGACGAAATAGTAAAACACTCCGATTCTTTTCCCTGCATAAAGGAAAAAACAGGTGGTAAGGAAAACTTTTACACTGACGAAAAATTTACATATTACCATTAGTTTCGCATACAATAGCTGTCTCATTGTGATAATAGATAAACCACGTACATAGTGCCATTAAAAACCCCAAGATCATCACAATCAGTTTTGGTGCCACTCCTCCAAAATCAATATTTCCTCGGTCATTGATGGTCAGTGTGGAAACTCCGAAGATATTTTGCACCCACAATGACCAACGGAATCGCTTAATGAACTCGTTATGCTGTCGATTTTGTAACATAATTGCTACTCCTTTGTTCACCATTCTAAAGCTCACTAGCAAACCGTATTTCTGGTTTAACACTGAGCGATTCAACATTCGAAACATATCATCCATTGATTGAGCAAGCGGCACTCCACTAATTGATATTAATTATTCATTGTCGATGTCAGCCTTTTAAATGTTATAACCTTGAGTGTTTTCTCCATGTTTGACTATCGGAGCAATTATCAATCAACACCTGCTAAATTTAATTGTTTCTTGGAGAAGAACAAGGTGAGTAACAAGCAGTTTCCTGTTTTTCTTCATAATACATTGCCACACAATGCATTTATTGAACAACTGTATCAATAGTTGATTGATAATTAATGTGGGAAGTTAACATTGATGCTTGTTTCACATCTGAATGTATAAGCCATTAAATACAACAAAGTGATTAAAATTAATGAATTCGACGTTCCTGATTTATGCATAGATACATGTGTAATTTGTTTGTTCAATAGGTATTAAAACGACAAATTGATTTGCAGCGGATTTCATTCAAAATGAGAACATATTCGAGCACTTTCATTGCCGGCCTCCCAATTACAGTGGACTCTACTGTAACAACTGTCACAGTTGTCACAGTAAATGTCATCTTACACAATAACACAAAAACGTCATTATTGAAAACATTGTGTGTGAGTCGGAGACTACCATATTTTAATCATTTGCAATTATTTACAATATTGCTGTAAAGACATCATGCAGTCCATGCGGATTTTGCCGGCCCTTACGCAACAAATTAATGGCTGTTTCACACGTTGCTTATCATCAAATACAGCGGCAGTAGTAAAGGTGCACCGGAGCATATACGCCCGGCGATATCCCACTGTAATGGTGCTTCCAAATGGAGCTACGATTAACCTAAAGTATCACGAACCAAGAAAAATAATAAAGGTATTTACTTAGCCATAAGTTTCAAGAAAACTACTTAGGACGGGTATCCTCATTCGAAAGTTATTTGTTTCATTTTCAGCTGCCGTTAGACTTGAGCCTTCTATCAGAAGCGGAACGGAAAGCACGTATCGAAAAGCGTAAACCAAAGCAAAAGATACGCATTGAAGATGATGTTGAGGACACGTTCAACGCGAACAAATATTTGAAGTACATGAAAAAGAAATGAATATCCGGTTTTGATAGCTTGATATAATCTGTACATAGAGTGAAGGTAGTAAACTTATAACAAAGAGTGCAAATAATAAATTTGATAATTTGCTTCAAAATGTCGGATGAATTAGTTGTGTGCAAGTTACCATCAGAGCCCGCACGTGCATGACCGAAGATTTGTAATTTCATAGGATAGAAAAGAAATCTTTGGACAGAATTATGCGGTAAAAATCCGAACAAGCTCGAAACCCAAGCTGTCTAGCTAAGAAGGTATTACCGTGCTGATCAGCTGAAAAATTCTGAAAGACTTATGTATCCATCTTATGAAATTATAAATCTTTGTACATCAAACACGCGAACTCTCATGGTATCTTTCACACAACTAATTCATTCAGGAATGAGGATTAACTTTAAATTAGAAAAAAATACGTAAATTTAAACTGATGAACCAATACTCAAAATACATATTCATTATTCAATCGGTCATGATTTTAATATTCAATTACTCCATGAAGTTCAACACACTTAGGACAAAATGATCTTTATTGACAGTTTTGCAATTACGAGCTTGATTATTCAAACAAAATGCAGTTAAAATTAGAATGTATTACATCGAAATACGAGTTCGTATCATCTTATGTATTTTACTATACGATAAAGTGCGCGAAGTGCGTAATTAACGTTTATTTCGTAATTGAACTGACTGTACGAATTTAACTATCATCGTCGTCTTATCCTATGACTACAAGAAAGCATCTTAACGATGTTTTATTTCCCAATATCAATATTAAGTGAATTCATAGATAAGCATATATATAATTCGAATTATAAATAAATTTCGAGTTACGCTGATGCCTTCGAAACGCATTGCCCGCGGATCTCAAGAACTTACTGTACGAGATGCTGTTCAATAACTTTATGAAAATTAAAGCAATAAGGCGTTAGTTAAGCGTTTGCTCTATCTTTATTTTTCTCAAATTGGAATTATGTAAAGATGTACGTATTTGTTGTTTTTGCTTAAAAAATTATGCATATGTATTATATGTCAATTGTTTATGAATGAATTTAAATTTAAAGCTAATTAGATGTAGAGAAATAAAACCAGCAAATGTGAAATCAAAGAAATCAAACTACATGAGAAATCAAAACAGCAAAATAATTCTAGTAAGTATGTGAACACTCAGTTACTTACTAGAATTAAAACTTTACAGGATAATTTTAATATTTTATACGATTTAGACAGGAATTACCCTCCTGAACAAATACATATCTTACACATATGATAGTGCTGGGATAAATGTAAAATATAAAACAAGCTTTTATTTAAGATAAAATTGATACTGTATAATCGACGAGTTGTCCCAAATGAGATAGAGTTCATCACCGTTCAACACATTTTTCGAGCCCTTACTACACTTATTTTCGCAGACTATGTGAACCACTGTTTGCAGTGCAGTTGGCCTAGCATCGTTCCAATGTGCGTCTTGTTGTTGTGTGTCGGTGTTGGCTCGTGGGGTGCCTGGTGCTGGTGAAAATTGCACGCACACTCATTCGACAACCAGCAGCAAAACAATATCGGTTCGGTAAAAATTGTGTTGCTTTGCCAGTTTGGCCGAGCGCAACAAAATCCGAAGTAAAATCGGACAGTGAACGCGTGAAGCGAAAGCAGCTTTTCTAATATTTTGCATTTGGTAAGCCTACGAGCGTTTGTGTTATTATGTGTTTTGGTGCTGTGTTTCTTTCGGATTTTCGTTAGTACAGGGTGAATTTGATTGTTGTGCTGAGCTATAGGACAGTGTCTTATTTTGCTCGCATTCTGTTAGGGGTGTATTCGGTTCGGTTTACTGCAGGGGATGATACTATGTAACAACCAACACACCGTAAAGTATCGTCTACTTTGTACGGATGGATGCGAACGACCGAATTTGTGCAACGGAATGTGTGTCTCAACAGCGTTCAGCTTGAGTTGCTCGTCTTGCGTTTTGGGGATGCAGAATAGCATCTTCAAGTGACACAGTGCAAGAAATATCGTTCAACTGTACGAGATAAAATCCAGAAGAGAAAATCTGATGCTAAAGCTTGGTATGAAACGGTCCAACATAGTTTGTCAACACGTAAACGAAACGCTTATGCTACACAGTGGAAAAGCATAACACAGAAAAGGTCAATCCTTTCGTTGCGTGATGGTGGTGTTGCTGTTGTGTGTATGTGTGTTAGAATGTGCTGGTCAGTTGCACTACCGTAAAGTCGGCAATGCACCGAAGAAGTGCCAGTCGGAGATGCGTTGTGAAAATGCATATGTGCAGTGGAAAGATACATGGAAACAGATTGAAAATAATGAAAAGAAAAGAAAACAAAACTTCCGTGTTGGAGCGGAGAACGACAGTAGCTGCCGTGAGAGAAAATACCGTGGAAATGCGTAGGAGAGTGAAGAGAAAGAAAAAAAAACAGGAATGGAAAATGTCCGGGACACAACATCCTTCACGTGCTGAGAAACAAACGCCAAGAGAGGAAGAATGTGTGTGTGTGTGTGTGTGTGTGTGTGTGTGTGTGTGTGTGTGTGTGTGATAGTCCTTTTTACTTTTGCTGTTGTGGAAATTTGGCCTGCGAAAATTGTCACCCAGAACTGGGAAAATTGTTTGAGCTTTGTGTTGTGTGTTTGTTGTGCATGAGAGTGAAGGAGAAAGATGCTACACAAAAGAACATTCCCGTGGTGAGCAGGAATGAGAAAGTGAGCCCGTTGCTATAGAATCGCGTGAGAAGAGAACGAGGGTTTGTAGGACAAAAAAAACTGATATGTCAGCAAAAGTTCGATTGTTGTTGTTTACAGTTTCCGCTGAAGAAAAATGGAAGCGCCTGCTTGCTTGGTGTAGGATGCTGTCGTCTGCATTGGGAACGATTTCGTCTTACCCATCTCCGATTGATGCATTTGCTAGAATCAACGGTTATTTTTAGAACCGATTCATCTCCCAAACCGATTCTGTCTCGGCGAAAAACCTTCATCCCGTTGACGCCCTACAGCCGAACGGAGACTGGTGATGGAATTCGTTTTAAAACATCGCATCGAGTTGAACTGGTCCATAGGAGGTAACATCCGGAACCGAAGACACACATCGGAACGCAAGAAGACACAATTATTTATGTGCAGGGATTTTAGCTACAGGAAGGAAGTTTGCCGCGTTTTTGTTCGCGCTCCGCAACATTCCGCAGGGGTTCGGAGTTACAAATGCGATCGACGCGCATCCGGCTTAGAAATGGGGATGGGCAACGACTCTCAAATTCATCACCCACATGGATGTGACAGTATAATGAGATCTGAGTCTATCTTCTCCCGCCCGGAACGAAACCTTTTGATGAAATGTTTTCTTCACTGCGCACTGTGACGTGCTATTCGCCAAACGTATTGGCGTTGGAAACCGCGAATACCTTTATGAGGATTTTGTTTGGGCACGTCGCCAAAACGCGAGATGATTTGCTTCCGCAGCCAGAACGTTGAACGCGAGCTATATCTTGCAGTGGCGGAACTGGGAATCGACACACCGCTGTTGTTGAAATACTTGAATTAATCCAGCGAGACGAGCGTAAGCACGTCATTTCCTGCTGGGAGTAGGATTAGTTCAAGATTAGATGTTATGCATCGCAAAATTTGGGATATAAAGCAGAGTCTTGACAACACGTGGGGAAGAAGATCGCCCATCTCATGTAGATCGCTTTCTCAAGTCATCTGAACATTCTATGTTTGAATTCCAAAACAAAAATTGATAAAATATCTTATTTTGGAAACGGGCCAAATAAAAATTCGTTTTCACCGTTTTTGATCATTTTATTCGAAGTCCACGCGATCGATCGTTCATTCATTCTTTACCGTCGTTGGCATGGCTCCAACGTTGGGGTTATAATATTAAACCTTTCTCTGGGAGTTCGGTCATTCTTGGTGATTTTGCATACGAAAGGTGCCAAAACTGTGAGTGGGATTGGTTCCTTTTACCGAGAAGACGTTTCTTCTAATTTGGGTTTCAAGTATCTCGTTCTTTTTCTTTTTGGTGTAAAGATCGATTTCATATTCCTGCCTCATGTCTTATCAGCTTTCTATATTAGTAATTTCTAGAATGAGACGATGCAGGTGAGATTGTCGTATCGGGTCTGTCACGTAAACGATAGCTGCCAGTATCACTAAACCACTGGGCCGAATTTGAAATATTTGAAACATGCTACTATTGTACATGCTTAATCCATGGAGTCGAAAACCCATCAGGTGACTTATATTTCAGCATATTATCAACCCTATTCGTCCACTCAGAACTCACACTTGTTGACAGGCTCGCTTCGGCGTGTTTTGGGTCGCAGTTTGCGCCTTGATTGGCCTTGATCTTTCACCGTGGAGCGACCAATTCAACACTCGTTTGAACGTTGATTTATAAGTCAACCTTGGTTTATAAGTCAACCTTGATATATGGAGCACATACACACGCACACGTACATTTGTACATAAAAGCCCTCTGGAGCGCAAACAACCCCAAGCAATCTTACCAAAAGAAAGGGGTCGAATGAAATGTTTTTTTTTGGTTCAAATAAGTAGTGATTGGACAATAATAGACACGTTGCGAGGATCGTAACTTTCCGACGGTGTTGTTTAGTTATCGCGGTATGATGGCGTTTGTGTTCGTTTGTCGTGTTTAAAACGTGCACAATGGGCACGGGTTGCACTGCGGGGTTATCTTATCACACGTCTCCTAGCGTGATTGCTGCAGGAATGCCAGCTGTCGTATAACGTTGAAAGAAGTTTCCCTAAAAAAATGCTGTACCATTATGACGATAACGTTCCTGGTGTTGATGGTCACGGCGCGATAAGCGATTCTTGACCATCTACCGTTTTTGCGGGTGGATCTACAAATTCTACCGAATCGTTACAATCGATTTTCGGGAAACTGATTGAATACTTATCATTTAACACCATGGCCTTTGTTTGGCTTTTTTTTGTTGATAACATTTTCCAGTGCATAACACTAAACCGTGCAGTGAACTATATTGCCCAGATTATGTGCGAATAATGCAAATATGTTCCAATCGTTATTGGATAAACAACTATTATAAATAAATTTTAAATCATAATCTAATGCAAATGTGAGACAAACGATTTTGGAATCTTAAATGAGAGGGATATATTCTTAATTATGAAATAATGGAACGAAACCACTAATGAGAACCAGTGATCTAAGATTAAATTTCAATCTGTTTCCAATCCGTACATATCAAGCATTTTTCTTACAAAGATAGGGCAGAGAAGTTTCGATATCCCACTGTGCAGACAATGTTAGCAGCTGGTCCAGGTATCGCTTTGCAAACCAAACTCATCGCACCCACACCGTACTTAAGATAGCAATGTTATCACACACTGATAAGACGGCAGCAGCAGCAGCATCGGAATCGTGACGCGTGTGGCTGCTCGCTGATTATTTCCTGGTGTCCGTATTGCGTGCGTTTGTGTTCGTGATCGCTTTCGCGTTCCAAAGCTGGTCCGGTAGAGGCTGCTGCTAACTAAAACGCTCAAGCGGAAGCGTAACGGTGCGACTTTCCCGGTGTTCGTTTTTCGGCGGATTTTCGTGTAAAAACTTTTCTTTTTCGTTTACCGCTGCGTGTCCACTCTCACACAGGTCGCTAGTTCTCCCCACCATCTCCACCTATTTCCGTGAGCAGTTGTGGTGAATGCTTTTGATTTTATTTTCAGCCTTTAGTCAACCCCTTTCTTCGGTTTTAATTTAATTTTCCCTCCTCCCGCCGTTTGCTTTCGTCAACAGGTGACACAGGGCTGCAGGTTGGCGCGGTTTGGTTGATGAAAAGTTGCGATGCGTGTGCGTTGTGGGGGAAAGGAGAAACCCCGATTCTAGTGTGAATATCCCCCACCCGAAGCACGGAAAATTAGCAAAGCGGGGCTAGCAATCCATAAGCAAAACATAAGTAACAAACCTGTGGCGATGCCTGGCGATCGAATGCATTCGATCGGTATGCGTAAACGGGTAGCATACGTCTCCCGGTAAAGTGTCAAAAAGTGTCGGCCAAGCAGAGGGCAGCTTCCGGCGTCGACGTGGAATCAACGTGGTGTGGATGTGTGTGTATGTTTGTGTGATACGATGCACACCTGGTAGTGGTTGCGAGTAGTGTCTGCCATGAGTGGATCAGTGGATAGCCGTGCCGTGAAGATGGTAAAATAGTTAGCCGAATTTATCCATTTTACGCGAGATAGTGCGATCTTCCAGCGCGCCCGCCAGTGAAGTCAGTGAATGATCATCCCAGCCCGATGATAACGCGGTTGTGTATCGGTGCGTAGTTTGTGAGTTAGCTCGTTACGGTTTCCTCCCGGCGATCGTCTTCGCACCGCACGTCACGCCACAGGTGCCAAAACAAAGTTCACGCACTTTAGTAGCTCCCGTCGACGCCCGGGCCTTTATCGGGCCGGCGAGCGATGTGCGTCGACGCTGCGATCCTCGTCGAACGGCTTGGCTCGCGGCGCAAACACACTCACACGAACCCGCTGGTGGTGAGCTGATAAAGATGAACGTTGGACAGCACACCGGCCCGGGGCCGCCATTGACGCGCAATGGCTGCTCGGACCGTTCCGTCACAGGGCCGTCCTGCCGGGCACTTCGCACGGCCGTTTCGGCACTCTACTGTCTGGACGATTTTCATCGCGAGCGGATCGGGTCGGGTTTCTTCTCCGAGGTGTTCAAGGTAAGGTTCAACGAGAATGCCGTGATCATGTTTGGATAGCGTTGTTGGTGACAACTTCAAATTAATGTTATCAATAATGAAGTGGTAAAACATGTTTTTCTGAATTGCTGAATGAGTCCATAAGAAAATACGCCAAAATTAACTTGTTTTAGGTATAAATAAGTATACAAAGTTACGAAACAAGTGAAAATCTTCGTTTGAGCTTCCTTTTAAGGAAGCTGTGTTAATGTAAATTTTCTTTAGTTATGGAGTTGAAATAAGAATTAGTCCATACTTATTTTTTGTCCATACTTACTTATTTTAGTCCATAACGTGTAAAAAATATTTATATTCACTTTGTTTGCATTTTTATTTTTACCCGGACGTATGAGCCGATTTGTCCGGTTGATACCTTGTTAATAAGAATTATATTGTCGTATGATGGATTTGATTTTTTTTTTCTTGGGAACGACCTAGCCCTGTTGCTTCATGGCTTTGAATTAAATGTACAAAAAAATGTACACAATATTTTAACAATCAATAACTTTCTCATCTCTTGTTTGTTACCCGTTTCGACCCTAAAGAAACATAATTCGGAAATGGTGTACACATTTCTTAGCAAATGTGGCGCTCGGTGAAATCTCAAGCGCAATTTCCCCTCAACGGGTCCCACCGATCGGCCCCACTATTACTGGGTTATTGATTATGCGTGTAAAGGTCAAAAAATTCCGCACAACGCTTTTGGCACGGGTAGACATCCAAGGATTTCCCCCACCGTAGTGGATGATTAAAAAGCTACCCAGGTCGTTATCAGGCGCGGATCATATATGCCGAAACCACGCTGTAATTAATAAACGCATTGTTAACGCCAAAACGAGCGAAGCAGCCGAACGTCATGATCGTCGAAAAAGTGGCGTCTCATGGCTGCGATTCCGACTGTGTGATCTTTTAATAAATGCATGCACGGTTGCATGTATATGTGTGCATGTATGTGTCCTTCGGCATCCATACAATCATACGCCGCGGTAGCGATCGTATGATAAAGCAAATTTTCTCTTTTCTCGCTGGAAAACAACAGATATCGCGCGGGCGCTCGCTCTCGGTGGTTGAAGATGCGTCTAATATTTTCGTTTTTTTGTACCACGCTAGCTTAAAGGCGCCCGAGCGTTCGATCGACCATATGGGGAAGGGCGGCCACATTTCACTTTTGTGTTCCCTTTTCCCAGCCTACGTCTCACCTGCTAGGTTTGTGTTTTTCTCGTTTCGGTCGGGTGTGTTCCCCTCATCGGCGCAGGTGCATTGCTTCGCCCCTGTATGTCGTATGGTCGTAGGTATGGTTGACTAAAACAGTGTGTAAAAACGTATTGGAAATCGTCGTGATGTTGTTTTCTAGGGCCATAAACCACTGCAGTATTTACTGGGTACGTTTTATAAACAGTAAATATAACTTCAACTCATCAAAAGAGTGAGCAAAACAAAGTTCACAGTGATCTTCAGGATAAACAAATTCATTAAGATTTAATATACGTATGGACATATATCAGCGCTTTTTTCACGATATCAGTCTGCGTATATGATTCCAAGATATTGATATCGATTTTAAATTAATTTTGTTATGATTGAATAAAGCGTTGGTTTTTTTTTAAATATCGATCGATAAACCAATCTGCTTCCGAGAAATTCAAACAGAATTTTTTTTGATTATATAATCGCGTTTTAATCACATGAAAAAATGGTTTGATTTCCTTAGCACTAGCTTCGGACTATAACATGAATTTAAAAATAAAATCGAATTTGTTACATCCCTAAATACTTTCAACAATCTCGATTGAGAATTGGATTACATATTTACATATTTAGCATCTGTATGATATCGACAAGAAAAGGAGTCTAATTTTGCGAAAGGATTGCAATTAAAGTAGATTGTGAGGCTACGACAAACCCTAGATTAAAAAGATTGTTTGATGTTCCTTCAATTTATCAGTCGGTTGAGATTAATACATCGTTATGATCTGGAAATTATTTTTATCTTCAGCTGTGTGTTGTCGTTCAAAACTTATCATCAAAAATATATTTTTTGTAATTATACTATACATGTGTACAATCAGAAAAACATTTTTTTCTTACTACACCACCAATTGAACCACCTCAACGTGTGCTATGTTTTTTCACGATATTTTCTCCTCTTCTTCTCGTTCCTCCCTCCCATTGTGCTGCCTCCTGTGTTTGGAAACTTTTCTCTCCCGGGTGCGTTACGATTTCCCTGCGTGAATCCGTGCTCAAATTTGCTCGATTATCGGTGCGTCGAATTTTTCGAATACAAATAGGCAAATCGAAGCCACAGGAGTGCTGCGCCACCGGTGCTAATGGCGAAAGTGGAGCTTTTTAGTTTGCGTTGCGAAAAGCGATCCACTTTTCACGGTGCCGCCGGTGGTCATGCCCGGTGCACCAGTGGCGTTAAATTTTTCCGACCTACCCGGCGCTGTGGCTCGCTTTATTGAGTAATGGTTGCTTGGTGAGGGTATTTAAAACTCCAAACTGCCAAAAAAACAAAACTCGCCTGTTCCGGCGAACGTACGCAATCGATCCGTTCGGGTGCGCGGTGCATGATCGCTAGGATTTGTCAACGAATTTTTGGAGATATTTTTAAAGGTGTTTTGGTTTGGCAAATCCGGGGTTCTTTTCAAATGAATTTGGCGAAAGTTACCTCGTAAGACGGGGGCCTTACGCTCTCCCCCCAAACAGTACTCATTTATTAAAACGTACTGCAGAGCGAACGGAATTGCTCTAAAATTTCCCACCAAAAATCTCCGGACCGAAGCAATTTGGGGATGTCTAATTGAAATATTAAACGTAAGCGGTAAAGTTTTGCGGTGCTGCATGTTAAGAAGGAAGGTGGCTAGTGTGTAATTTGCTGCGGCTCCGATTTCCAATCGTTTTGCGACCGATCCGATTCGATTTCGAAGGGTTTCCTTGCGGGTTCTTCATTGCGGGCTGGCGGGCGCTTTCACGCTTCGCGAGTTATTTTAGCGGGTCACCGGTGATTGAGTTTTTTGATTTATTTTTTCCCCCTGCTCAGCGTGTTGCTCGGTTCCCTTCATACTCGCAAACACATGCGCCTGATTTCGGTCATTTCGGATTTATCGGCCCAAAGTGGTAATGGTTGTGTACTCGATCCGTGGTTCAGAAAAATATTAATATAACAGCAACAAAAAGGTGATACACTAAACACCGCCCATCGGTGGTAATAATCGTCCCGGGAAATTATTTTCATCGACTCATCATTTAAATGTGGTAGAAAGTTTGATGGGTAAACTTTCGAAAATACATGATGTGGCTTGTTTTCCATCCCTTTTAACTCGTTGGTAGGTGTGGCGAAAATTAATTTTCATATCCATTTTTAATTTCACAGGACGCAGAATTGTCGTTTTCGGTACAGAGGCACATTATTATCGCTGTCAGATGATGTTTTTTGTGTAATACGCACATAAATAACAAGAACTCAAGCAACATATGGCGGTAGTAGTAGTTCTTCATAAAAAACACATTATGATGGTCATATCGCTAAACGAAACAAATAAAACAATTCCACCGGATGATGTTCCCCGATGGTTCTCTTATCACTCGACCATCACGAGGTCTCGAGTTGAAGTGTTTGTTTGTTTTCGATTGAGTTGTTTTTTTTTCTTCCACTACCTCACGGGTGTCATGTGAAACAATGATTAATGTGACATATTTAGCCATGGCTGTTGTTTGCACAAGTGCAAAACCATGGTCGGTTATCAACTGTGATGTCCAACTGGTAGTCCTGCTCCGTGATACATTGAAGGAGGCATGCAGGGTTTTTGGACAAGTTATCATTGCAACGTTGACTACGTTAAGGTTACCTCGTGATGTGTGAGTTTGCTTTGATACACGAAAGAATGTTACCATCAATCACCATCGTTACTTCGGATGAGGGGGGGGGGGGGGGGGGGGGCAAAAAAGTGAAAGTAATGCTAAAATTATGCTCTTACTATTTTCAATCGCACCTGTTGCCCGGAGACCGGTGGCGCTAGGCCTGCATAACATCGACTCGCGCCTGATCATCGACGAAATTTTGGCGTATGCAGATGGTAAATTCCAGCCGTGCAGGAAAAACTGCGTGCGCAATTTTGGCCTACGCTTACGCAAAACAATGAAGCGAAAAAATCCCTTTGCGCATCGTGCGCGCATGGACGCAATGTGTAAAAAATTCCTCCCCATGTGCTCCTTTCACCGGCGAGCCCGCGCATGTTTTAGGGAATATAATTAAGCCCAATAGTTTAATTCAACAGAGAGACGTGCTTTTTTATTCGTGTCTGCTCAATCATCATCGAAGGTTTATTAGTGGTCAATCAGTGAAGGAGGCATGCGGGCAACACAACACGTCGATTGTTTATGTAAGATTCGATTTGAAGCGAAATGAGTAGTGATCGTTGTAACCGATCAGCAAATCGAACCATAATGATCTGCGCAATCGTATATGTGGTTTGCGAACTGGGCACACCTAGCTTGCCAATTTTTTATTTGATTAAATTTTTATGAATAGTGGACCAGTAAAACAGTAATAGATTATGATAAAATTTCTACAAAAAATACCATCCAAATAGTGCCCAAGTGCTGTTTTTGGTTTTGGAAAATCATTAATCATTACCAGTAAACGCACCGCAAAACACGAAACAGCCCGGGGAATGCGCACAATGCAAAGCGCGCTTCATAAATGTATGCAGTTTGGTTTTTACTTTCGTCATTTTACTATTTCACCCGCCCCGGGGCGCGTGCTTCCGCGCGCTGTGTGATTAAAACGCGAAACTTTCGCTTCAAATAATTCCCGCGCGGCGACGGTTTTAACGATATCGGATCATTACTGAAGTGCCGTTTTTCCTTCGGTAGCGAAGGTATGGAGATCATTTTTCATTCGCTTTCTCAAAACTGAAAAAAAAACGCGTAAGCGTGCGTTCCGTTCGACTCAAGGCCACCCCACTCGGCGGTTTCGGATCGATGCAAAACAATGCGTTATTATGCTCGAAAAATCATTAGGTGGTCGAGAAACGGGACGGATGTGTGTTTTGGTGGGCTGCACCACCCGTTAGGAAACAAATTGAAAATGTGAAACTTTTTCGAACGATTTATTTTACAGCCAGTGGGCCCTTTATTCTGCGATCGTCCCGTTTTGAAAACTGGCAATGTGCAATTGTGCCCACCGGCTTGAACCGGTGGGAGCTCCAAATTTTCATCCCCACTGTGTGGCCCGGCTTGGGCGAACACTCTGCCACGGCCGGGACGGGTGCATAAAATTAAATTAATTGCCAAATTGATTTCTCACCGAACGACCATGAAAGTGATGATGGAGAAATTGCCACGGTATTTCAATCAACGTTTGGATTCGGTCACCACGACGGGATTGCCGTCAATGTGGCTGCATCGTTGCTACGAGTTCAACGACTGGTACGGTTGGACGACATTGCAGATAGATGTTGGTGTTTTCGAGTGAGAAACGCGCACCACAGATGGCGATATCCCACGAATGCACAGGATAAGAGTGATCCTGATAAGAGCATCCACTACACCAATCTACCGCGCTGCTGATGGCCGGCGTATTGTTTGTGCAAGATAATTTTATTGCGGGAACGCTCGACATAGACGGGTAGAGCAGATAAAAATCTTGCGGTACAGTTGTACGATAAGGGATTGTAAAATAATGAGGATACCGTGAGTACGTTACCAAATTGTTTGGCTTCGTTTCGAGTGTTTGAGTGTTGAAACTTCCCTTGCTAACTACTAATATTTAGTTTAGCATTTGATTTGATTTTTTGGTAAACTAAATTTCATCCGGTCTTCATCTATGTTTCACTAGATTTGAACTCAACTCCTTAACCCACAACCTTAAATGAGCTCTGTGAATAGAGCTGCTGACTATTTAGATAATCTATCTGAAGATCATCCATCTACATGCAACATAGTTCCTTAAATGCGTGGAAGCTTCATCGTTGATCAAACATAGCAAGCGTGTGGTGATAGCAGCGCATGGTGATTAAACAAGCGACGGGTATGAAGAGATCGCATCGTTCGTGCCACCAGAGAGCTACGCTCGAGAGATTGATCACGTCCTTCAGCTCGCGCAACGTAGCCCGCAATCACCAGCACACAGGGAAGTGCAAAACCGCACCAAGCTTGATTGAAGTGCATCGCGACACGGAGGTTTAATAAATACTCCGGCTGAGCTATAATCACTGACGGCATCTTTGTCGTAAAGGAGAGCGAAAGCAAAGCAAGTGTGCCCTAGTGCTGCGTTATTGCCTACTACACCAGGTTTCGCTCGTGTTCGTGAGACCGTTCGAGTGACATTTTCGTTGCAATTGACCCTACACGGGGCATGAACTTGCTCCGGCCCACTTCCTGAGCGCACCGCTGCTCGATTAGGTACGCTGCGAACGTGCAAGCGCGGCGGACGTCCATACACCCTTCGTAAGGGGTATTAATTTATGCAACATGCATCCGGCTCGAAGCTCGAACGAACGGCTGTTTCCACTTCCGACGCAGCCACCGATGGTGTACGGTGTTGACTGAGATTACAAATCCTAATCAAAGAAACCCCACCGTTGTTGCTCCATTTAAGCTGCGTTCCTCGGCCTATTTTAGGCTCCACCTTTGTTAGAATCCACGACTGAACGGTAAGATAGAGCAGGGAGGTCGATGGAACGTGAACTTGATCGGCTTACCACCCGCTTCTCCTTGGGTCATTGAGCTCGAATTCGCTGCTCAACTGCTCAGCCTCTGATTGCCCAAACGGCGCACGTACGTACGAAGACCTTGGTGGACAACGTGCTGGCGTCACGCTGGCCGCAACGTTATCGTGCGCGTTCGCGATCGTTTGCGGAGTCGTGATCGGAAGTTTAGTGACGTTTGATGCTTAAAAGCTTGCAAGCAATCTGGATCGGCCCTAGAGGAGGCTTTGGCGTCGACCTCTAGATGGCTAGAGAGTCGATAAAAGATCGTAAAAGGTAATATTTTGTGCATTGCCTGTGTGCAACGTGACGGGTTGGGATGCACTTGTAGAGTTTCTTTTATGGGAAAAAACCAGAGAAAAGGGGGTTGCCTCGCGGTCGACCCGTGCGTTTGTCATTCGCGAATGGAATCACGTGATAATCACGTGATTTCGATCAGACAGCGCGAAGGCCACTGTTTAGTTTTCCAATTAGCTCAATTGGCAGTGCTTTATGGAGATTATGATCGTAAGGGGACGTTGTTTTGCTTTTTGCTTGGGTATACTGCTGAAATATGCTTAATATATTAGACTTAGTCTATTAATACATTTTTGCATTTCGATCCGATTTATTAGAACTGTACGTCATTGCTCGCTTACTTATATTTCTTTGGATCGTTTCTTACTGTGGTGGTTCTTGTTTTATATGCTCCGAATGCAGAACGAAAAAGTTTCTTGGCTCTGGAATGTGGAACAGGATGCCTCTAATTGCGCTTAGCTTAAAGAAATTTATTTTTAAACCCTTCCTAGGCGAGCCAAAGCGTCTTCATTCGCATACGCATTCGAATCTATGCCATTATTTATTTTTAGAGCCTATTTGAGATTCAAATAGAACACGAAGGCAAGCGCACTTGCGGTACGGGAATAAACTCCAAATGCATCGCTACTGACCTACAAAATCGAGAGCCATACGCTGCTCACCGTTCGGAAGATTTCCTATCCCAAATCAATAGCGAAGCCTGATCGAGACGCGTGATCTTGCTCGCGCTTGGGTCCCGAAATTCCCCATTCCGTTTGAGCTCATCATCTGCGGTGAAAGAGCCGAAAACCGTACACACGTTGTATTTACTCGCATGATTCGTTCGAGAATGCGCGTGAAAGGGAACACACTTTGTTGATCAAAGCAGCACAGCAGCACCTTTCTTTCCAGCTAAAGCTTAATCTTCATTCATTTTCTTGTAAAAAATAGTGGAGTTGGGGCAAGTAATCGACGAGACGGGTTTCCCCAGACAGAGATTGATACATGGAAGAGTGATCCCTTAAGAAGCAGGTAGTTTCTTGGGAGCCATTTCGCATCATCATCATCATCCTGAGTCAATTACGTAGCATACGAGATTTATTGAACGTCTACTTAATGGATGAAATTTTCCATCCGACGGCGGCATCCCGATTGCTATGAATGAGCATCAGTGTGGCTGACCTTCAGCATCAGATCCGCTGTTGGAGGGTTTGAGAAAAAGGCTTCAGCCAAAACCGGCTTTTTCTTTCCTTTCCTCTGTACGTATTCCGTTTTGCGAACGGTTTCTTCGCTCCAGCGTGTGTCTGTGCGGAGTAACCTTCAAATTACGTAAAGCAAATCAAGATTCCTCTTATCGAAGAGCCCTTCTTGGGGCGTGTTTAGATGCAGTGGAGAAGAACGCAGAGCTTCCTTTGAGCGGAGACACAACTGGATGTGAACATACTGGCAAGAGTTTGGTCTACTACTACCTTTCAGCCGCCTTGCACATGAATTTGTTTTATCCAGCGATCAGCGCCAAACTACCGTTAGATGATTGTAGACATAAGCCAAAGATCGTATATCGTTTTACTTGCGTTAGGGTACAATCTGGAGCAGGGCACCCTTAAACTGACGTTTATCCCAGATAGGACATCGACATGGATGGATGTTGTTGTGCGTCTGTGCGGTAGTGATTGCGCACGGTAAAGACCGATTTGCTGCTCTTCCGAATGATGTACTTACCTGTACGTACCTAATGATACTAAATTGAAACGACTAATTGATTTCTAGCTAAGGGCCTATGTTTGAAGTAGAGCACGTCATACTCGGTTGGTCGTTATCGCTTGAAATTGACGTTCATGTGACAGTTGTTTATTTCATTGCGAACTAATTTTGGTACTGTCAATATTGGATTTTCATAAATTTTGATAAGTAGAGTAAGTAGAATGTAAGCATGTAGAGAAATATCATTGTTTTGTTTCTATCATTGATCGACGATTTCATTGTTGTATCGTCGAAATTTCGAAAGGAATCCTTTATTTTTGTGAATCTTTAATTTTTTTCATGTGATTCAAATGTGGTTTTAATTATCGGTCGTAAGTAAGATGCTTTGCCACGTCATCTAAAATGCTATAGAAATACATAGTCTTTTATAATATTGGGTTGGGTTGTGTTTACTGTTTTATAAAAGGTTTAGATATTAATTAAAGCCTTGTTTGCATAGTGTGGAAATGAAAAGTTAAACGCTTCCTAGTAACGGTAGAATAAATGAATTTTACTGCTTTGCTAATAGCTCAATGATTAGTTTCAGAACTCATTCTGCTCATTGCATTTCCCATCATCCCACCAATAATGTGTTGAAAGAATGTCGATTAGTTTAAACAGCTTTCGATCAAAAGGCATTCCCGTGAGAATTCCGATACCATTAGGTTTATATAAAAAATAACATTCTTCTCTACTATGCTGCGTGTTTAAGCATCTGTAGCTTGGCAATGCAAGCAAAATAAGACAGAAATGCGCAAAAATTATAATTGGATTGCACAGCTACTTTCTTCATTGTGGTGTAAGCCCGGCAAACCAATAAAGCCTTTGAATTTGGAATTTGTGTAAAGGCTATATCGGTGCGTTGGTGGATGAGGTAGCCGAAATTTGTGCCAAAAGAAAAGCGCGTAATTAATAGCATTACAGCGGAGTAATGTGTGTGAGTGTGGTGCAAGCTGGGGGTAGGAGATGTAGGGGATTAAATCGAAAGTGTTAACACCACTGCTAAAACCGTACGATCGCTATCGGGTCCTGAACGGGCGCTGGCCACATCAGCGGTTGCGTTTTCTTTCACTTTTGTGCCGACCGTGATCCACCGGTGGACTAATGTAAGTTAATCGATGTGCCAAGAGCACGATCGCGAGGGGTAATTAAATGTTGCGTTTTTTTTGTAACAAATTTAACAAAAAAAAGAAAAGAAAAACGACAGTTCACCAAAACAACATTGGTAGCAGGAGGCCTCAACAACAGATGTTGGGAGAAACGTTTCGTACGGACCGGAAAATTAAGAGCAGCAGTGCAAATCTTGATCGCGATTGTGATCGAATTGGGAATTTTTGGCATCGCCGGATAGCACTGTTGCGATTATTTTGATTGTTAGTTGGCACACCGAGATGGTGGTGAATGCATTCATGCCAAAAATGTGATTTTTCAGTAATTTTATGTGGGGTATGTCGATTGAGTGATAATGTTGGATGTCATTTCGATAAGCCTTTTTGATTGCGTATCGGTTGAATCATATGAATCGATCACAAAAATCAATCGAATGGATGAATCGATTTATTGATAATATTATTTGATGGGAATAATAAGTTTGAGATTGATTATTTTTCAGTCATGAATCAGTTAAAAAATAATAATACGGGGTTTTACAAACACTATGGTGAAAGTAATAGGTTAATGGTTGAAAGAGGCATATTTATGCCAAAGGCATCCTGGTCGCATTTATGATGTGTGTACCTTTTGCCTTCGCAGTTGATAATGTCGAATGAAGTTATATTTTACCCCGCTGTGCCCATTTTGCGAACACATTCAGTTCCCCATAAATTTAAAACCAACCATCAACACCGCCATTTGCCGTATGCATTTATCAACCAGGCAAATAGAACCCAATCGTCATGTCCCGTGAGGTGTCACAATAAAACATTGCCTCTCAGGTTGCCCGACGCCCCTACTCATCCAAACATGAACAGTGAATGTGCAGCAAGGGAAGGGTGTGTTTGATGTTTATGTGTTCCCGATACGACAACGTCCATTTATACCGTACCATCTCAACTCAACAATTGTGTGTGTATTCGGAAAAGCTCTCAAATATGCCAAGCGCGTTGAAGCTAATAAACTAGGTTCACCGAACAATCGATTGCATCGAATGGTCGGTAGGATGCGCTTGAGTGGGTTCGATTATCGATTCACTTGCGAGAGGCAACTGTGTTCTTTTTAGAAATACTGGACCGGCCGGAATCGGAGGCGAGAATCAGAACGATCACGAGAAGTAAATTTAATCACAAAACAAAAAAATAAAACAAAGTCGTGAATAGTTTTGAGCTCAGCAGAAAAGATAAACGACAACTTAACCTTTCGCTTCTCGCGTATGATAATCATCTTATACGTACGTGAGGTTATGTTTTCACCTCGGAATAACTCAACCATCCTCGCGGGAGGGGGTGGGGGTACTAGTTAAAACATCCCAAACTCTTAACACCTGGTCTCGTCGGGTAGGAAGGAAGGTGCATTCAATAAACATTGAATTCACGAACGAGGAAGTATTTGCGTTACACCCGCCGGACGTCACGTGCCATCGAGCACATGGCACAATGGTACCGGGATGGTGTTTGCATTGTTTCGCCGTGTCACCGTCGTCGCCTTGATTGTGGGGCCTCTGTAAAATGTTTTGGGCGCGCGAACGGTCACTTTGATTAGCTACGCACCCGAACATCGGGCGGGTCATTGACGTTTGCTTTTCGTGCATCGGTCGGTTGTGATCTACCGTTCGTGCTCGCATTATTTACCGACCGGAAGCCGTTATAAGCGTTAATGCTTATTTCCTGTCCAATAGCGTACGATCGGTTTCCGTTGTTCGGATGGTGTATGAGAAAATGCTCTGAGCTTGTTGCATAATAGATTGTGTTCTTATTGTTTGCTGGACTGCAGTTTGCTTTGTATCTGAGATTGTTGATTGCATGTCTCACAAAGTGACTGTTCTCAGGGATTTCAATTGCTACTTAAGTTGTTAAACAGATTTAGCTTTTGGGTAATATTATTCAAATATTTATTAATAAAATGACAATCCGCAATGGGAAAACTAAGGATAGGGGAAGACTGTAGAGGTGTCATTTGATTACATAATGGCAAGAGGCTTATTCTGTCTGGTCGTTTTGTGGTTGTCTTGATTCGTTTGTCTGTTCAAACTTTGTTTTCAATAACGAAAATTGAGTTTTCCTTTATTATCCCTTCCGGCACGTGATATTACTAACTACTGGCACGAACCTCTAGAGAACACGGTAGACCAGATTGTTTTCCCCATCCATCTTCCCCATGCACGACAAAGTCGTTCAGGGCTGGAGCGCACATCAGCTCTGCAACGTACCAGGAACTTCAGAACCTTTTCCGATTTGCAAATGAACCACGAGGCCCGAAGTCGTACAAGTTGGCACAAAATGACCCGCTTAACACGGAAGAGCTTCTTGTGCATACACAAGTGCAAAACGCGTACAAACTTAGACGACGCTGAGTAATTGGGTTATGACAGGCCACCTGATCGAGACTTTGCTTTCCGTTGTCACTTATTTTTTCGTAGCGTGTGGAGGTGATATCAGTCATACACCACGCTATAGGATGCGTCACTGATGCGGTTCAGAAGACGGAAATGAAAAGGTTTTTCGGCAAACAGACGTAATATGTCTGTTAGCTGGAGCGAATGGTTGGCACGAAACTGTCGCCGGTGTGACAAAAATAACTCGCATGTTTTTGAGCATCGCGGTTTTCGGGTTGCCGGTTGAGTGATTGTCAAATTCTGACGGCAAGTAATTGGCATTTGTCTTTCAGCACGTCTGGTTCGGCTTTTCGAGTAGCGTTTTCGGTGGACCGCACAGGTGTTGTACGACGCAAATGCAACGGCGACGATGTGTGCTAAATGGTCGGAATATTTTGAGCAGGTTCTATGTCACAATGATGTTTCTTATTTGCCCAACACATTTTGGGCGCAGAATGGAGATAAATATGATGCTGAAATAGAATAAAACACCCAAACTGTTCCCGATTGCGAAACACAGTAAAACAATCCCAATGCTTTAAATGA
The DNA here is from genome assembly GCA_000473445.2 of Anopheles farauti. NCBI lineage: Eukaryota > Metazoa > Arthropoda > Insecta > Diptera > Culicidae > Anopheles > Anopheles farauti. The sequence continues at coordinate 1,868,832 of KI915046.1, forward strand.
GTTAGGTTTCGTATTATATTTCGAACATCCTCCGATGTAGTTCTTAGTCCCATCTAGAGCAACTAGTAACATCTGAAATCCCAAGAAATAATCAAAACAAACCTCACCGCACAGATGAGTGGGTGTTTATTTTGTTAAAACACAACACATCTGGTCCTTTCATCTCTGTCTGCGGTTACATCCATTTCGGTGGGCCAGAAAATGCACTTTCGCTTGCGTCAAAATCTTAAACGTATCTCCCCGCCTAAGGGAGCTGATGCCCGTGAATCATCTACGTCCGTGCAGCGATGTGGATGCCACGTCTTTGTAGCTAGACTTTGCTGCCAAAAACGTTTTTCGCAACGGGGATGGTTATGCCGTGTCGTTCATAAACTCATTTCACACTTTTGCGATCGCTACCGCCGTTGCTGTTGCTGCAATAAATGCAAGCGGGGAGATTTTGCTACTTTTGCGTTACTAACCATTTTTTATAATTGTTTTTTTACTTACAGGTAAGTGTCCGGCATGAAGTGAAATGAAATTGCAACTATCTTTTGACTGACCGGGATAGTGCAGGCAAGTTTCCCAGAGTATATGCTGCTGTGAGTGGGACGAAGATGAGACGACACTCTGGTGAAGGCCTACGGTTGATTGGAAGCGGTCATACTCATTAAAGAGTCGGAAGGGTGGGAAAATACTCTTTACTTTTTCCCTACTTTTCCGCGACCCCTTCAAATTTTCTCAACCACCTCGGAACAAGCGGGCCAGTAGTACACGATTGGTTTTATTGGGATCTTGCGCAATCGCTCATGATTTTGGAAATTTTCTGTGTATAAAGCGATTGTGCTAAGCTCACTTCATTCACCCGAGTCGGTTAGTAGGTGTTCAGATGATAAACCTTGCTTAGATGAACGACCATTCCGTGTACTACCAAAACTGAGGCCATATTTTTGAAACTATTGCATAATCACAATGCATGGAGTTCAGTGTACTGGATCAGCGTAACCACGATCGGTATGGGTAAATGGTATAGTAGAAGGATCACGAAAGTGTGGCTTCCACAAAGGACCCTCCTCAAAATTAAAGAAAAATCGTCACGAAACGCCATTTCCTGGAGGTGAAAGCAGGAAACAGTGACCATGCAACGGGCATAATCAGTCGATGTTCGAGGAAAATAACTCATACACAAGGAGCACTCGGCTGCACAAGTTATGTGCACCTACGTGCTGAGCTGTTGCGAGATGTGGCCTGGTGTGTGGCCTCGATGCGCCTGAATGAGCGTGTGCGTGGCGATGCGTTATAACCAATATGTGTGCGGAGTACGCGTTTGTCCACTGATACCTTTCTTTTTCCTCCCGCCCGTTTTGCAGTAACCGAGGGAAATTCAACCCCTGCCACCTGGGCCAATATTAGCTTCGCCTTTGCTCGATGTCTGTTGGTTGTTTTTTCTTCTTTGACGATTGCACAACGTTCGATCGATGCCGAAGCAGCTAAAGCATGATTTTCCGGATCATCCGGACTCACAGGGAAAACCCTTCAAACGATCATATGATCCTCGTTGCTCAACGACGCTGAAAACGGTCACCAAATTTATTGCCTAAAACTGTGTTGCAACTACGGACGCACATTTTTAGAAGGCACGCGCTAACAAATGAGGATGAGATATTTAGCGTTCGTTTTGTCACGAGCGAGTGAAGATGAGTGCGATTAATAGCTGTGTTTTTGCTACTGTAGCTATAACGCTTTGATCCTCCCGCTTAATGCAATGAGAATAAATGACTGTACAGTGCACACGGTACTGTTTTCCGGTGTGTAAATGAATGTAAAAGGATTAATTAAAACCCCAACCCAACTGGCAGTTGGAGAACGTTCAAGAATTTAGCCATTAACACTCTGTCGGTGTAGAACGGCCCGGACGGGATGGGAATTCCGGTGGTTGATCTTATTCTTGAACCCGTACCACGGGGTGAGATATTTTCGAAAACGGCAATAGAGATATGACATGTCCACTTGTTACGTGATCCGATGGCATGTCGCTCGTGCAGTGTGACTAATGAAGAGTGTAGTGTTTTGATTTCGAATTCTGGCACACAGTGTCGCAGCAACGTTTAGACGCGAATTCATGCATTCTCACGACAGCGGCAAAATGCTAAAATGTTTTTAAAATTTTATAATATGATCGTAGTGATGATGCTATTTTTTGTGAGTTTTATACGTACTACAGCAATTTTAAATCTTCAATTATATAATGAAGCATTTTGTACTATTCTTTTTTGTAAACAACCTTTTTTAAATAACAAAGGTGTGTAATTTTAAATCTCTCGTAAGCATCGTTTTATGTACAATCTTTCATCAACTGGTTACGTCACGTGGCGATTTGTTTTGGCTTATCGTCGTCCCCGAAGCTTTTTTATCGTGGTGTGGTGTGATGCCCGTTTGAATTCAATCGCGTCGGTGGACCGCCGCCATTCACCAGATAATCGGGCAATCGAGACTGAGCGTGTCGCATCACGTGAAGTAATAAAAGTGCTTACCCTTCACCTAATGCTCACCCAACCGCGGGTGACGACGTATAATATTAGGAATCTTAGGTTCCAACCCGATAAGCAAACTTTGCACCTCTATCCGTTGGGACGTCTAAAGTAGTGGGAGGAAGATCCACTGGCATGTAACATAATTTTGTATTTTATGTGTTACCTTGTGTATTTTATTTGATAATGTTGTTACTCGTCGAATATAAGGGTGTAATTAGAAAATAAAATTCTGCGCAATATGAAAGAGAAGGGAGTTTCTTGAAGGGAGCAGACATTGAAATTTTGAAATTATAGAAGTCGCCATTGAAGAGTGTTTACTAGATTGATGGTTCATTACTTTATGGGGTGAATGGAATTGTACAATTTTATGAAGAAGATATCCAGTTTCATATTTTTCCCATCTAAGCAAATACTGTTATTGTTCACTTAAATGACAAAATGCTCTTAACTAATTAATCATCCAGCATGATATTTCCATACAGCATTATGAAACAATACTAAACCAGTAGTTACATACTTCAAATGCAGCTATTGTAGTTTTTCACTGCCTAGTGGCTCACTCTTTACACAACAAATAACGAATAAACTATCGGCTTCAGCTTTCTCTACTCGTTCCTTCTCCATTTGGCAAACGTTTCCGAAATAATTCGTTAAAAAACAATCGTTTTATATCAACCGGAAATGGTGAAAAGACAGACAACGAGATTATTAATGCACGCAAAGCAACTAGTGCTACGGTTATGCAAAAAGCACCTGAAAAATACAGATTGGGCAAAATTTTGCAGAGGAATTCCCTTTCTCGTCCTGGTGATGTATTTGATACCATCGCTACAATGACTACCAGTGTCTACGGAATGCAACAGCCTCGCGTCGCCGCCTAATCTGCAAATTGTGATTGTTGTAGGCCACGGTAGTCTAATGTTCTTTTAGTTCCCACATTTCATCACAACCGGAGAAAGGTGTTTTGCGTGCGCACTAGACGAAAGAAGATCGAAGACACGGTGTGAAATAAGAGCGAATCGGTATCGAGTCAGTCGCAAGCGCGCGCGCCAAACCAACGCGATTGTCATAATAGTTTGTGCGGTTGAGATGTTACGCGTTGCAGCTATGATTGACCGGGGACCCGGGTGGACTCAGTTGCGGTTAGTTAGTTCGTTAGTTTGTTTGTTTGGTCGTTTGCTGCCGGTGTGTCAATGGGACGCACGGAGTGGCTTGTTTGGCTCTCTATTTACTATTTATTTTGGTAGCTCTGCTTGGTGTAAACTGCTTCACCGTGCGTGCCACGCAGAAAGAGAAAGGTTTCTAGCTTGAAATTCGATCGAATTTATACATTAGTGGGAAAACCAAAACTTACACTCAAACTTCGCCGCTGGAAGGGTCTGTCTACACTTGGTGCCGAAGGTGCCATAATGTTTTGTTACAGCAGCGGAAAATTGGCGGTGGCGATGCGTGCACTTAAAGCGGCGGAAAACTGTGCGGTCAGGTTTATGTAACATTTTCAGGTGTTACAATAATTAGTGCCTTGCGTTCTTCCATGCCGTGTTGGAGGAGTTAACGTATTTTGTATTTTAGTTAATAATAAGTAGGTGGATGATTACTAAAATGTGTTTAAAAGTGTTGCGTTATTAGCGTTTGCAGAGGTTTGGAAGCCAATTTTACGTACCAATATCATTCGAGAAACAAACTTCTGTCAGATTTTGGTTCATTATCTTCAGAATGGTTTTATTTTTACTGCTCTTGCATGCTTCGTTTGTGTCTGTTTAATACTCTTTTACAAGATCTATTTGCAGTCAACGACATGAAAACAAATTTAAGAATATATACAAGGTATCATAATGTATATGTAATGTACAAGGTGTCTCAAATGTGTCTTAAATATTTTTATCAACATCAACAGAGTTAATAATAAAAGTTGATAATATGAGTTGAGTATTATAAAATGATAATATATTCTGGTTGGTTATGTCTGGTTGGTTGAATGTTGGCTCCGACTTTTTTTTAGCAAATTGCCAATAACATGTACTGTTCTTGAGTTTTTACATCTGGAATTAAAATTTTAAACCGTTTTGCGCATTGCATGGTTCGATCTCCGAGACAGTAAATATTTGTTAGCCGGCACAACAATGCACTTTAATGGCGGTTTACTGTTCCAATTTACAGCGTTCACTGGACCATTAGTTCAAGTGTCGGTTACGGGCGCACTTTGTATTGATTTTGTGACACCAAAATAAATAAATAGACACACATACACACCACGCTGTCGGAGAGTTTAACGCTTTACGGAAGTGTTTATTTGTTTGTTTGTTTTGGCTTTACCGAGCTGTCGTTTATTAGGCAGTACGCAAAATTCATGTCATATTTGTATGTCCGCAATCAGCTACCCAAACCGATTTGCATTGTTTTGCCTGTTGGAGTTGTTGAAAGGAAAAGTGGTTTCAAATTATGTTTTGAGAAGAGTATAGCGAAATAGGTTATATTTCGGTTTGTTTTATTTGTCCACCGACCTTGGAGAAAAACTACCTTCAAAAGAAAAATCTACACAACTCATAAGTTTTGTACAAGAGTAAAACAACTTCATCAAATAACACTCTGATACAGCTCAGTGTTGGAAACCCCACCATGTTTTGTTACATTCTCCTTTACCGCTCCTTTCTCTTGCCTCTTAATTACAACGTTTCTAAGTACACATAATAGTACTTCACTATACTGTGCACATACTGTGTTCCGACACCGACACTCCCGTTAAGCGCGAGGGAATCTATCGGCAAAACATCTACTTTTCCAGTCTTCGCAGGGAACCCGTCACATCCCATCGACATCCAGGCGAGAGCGTTTTGGGGTGATCAAAAATTCGTATAGCCGCATGGTGTGGTGTTCCCTCTCCAGACCAGTTGGTTCAGCTCTTGAAGTGCATCACCTCATAACCATCGCTCCAGTTTGTCTTTTTCGTTTCGATATGTTTGTTACCGCCCCGGGGTGGCGCCGCGCGGAAGAAACCGTTCGTTCCGAAGCCGCGGGAATTTAGCTGAGGTTTGCGAATTGCTCCGCCGCGGGTGGAGTGCCCACAAGGCAGGCACAAGTGCACTTTCGAACACAAGCGTGCTTCTCCAACGGTTGCACGCTGGCTTTTTGCGCCCGATGCTCCACATTTTCCGGCAACTGGCTGCTTTCCCGACGCCCACCGAACGTCGATTGTCTCTTTTGCTCACGACTACCGTGTACAAATGCGAATGCTGACCGAGTAACAGTTCTTTTGCCAATTTTACGGAATGTTAGAGCTGTGCGGCGATGTTGTGGGATGCGCCAACGTCTGGCTGGCTCTTGAGATGTTGGTACGTTGATGCTCTTGAGATATTTTTTTGAAAAAAGCCAATTTGTCGGTGGCCAGTCGGTGGTGAAGCGTCAGTTTTAAGTACGCTGTGAAGTAGTGAATGACTCCAGGGACATCTGATACTCTCGAGGTATTGTCACTGACTCTGTAATAGATGGCGATAGAAGAACGATCGAGCGCTCTATTTTAATCATGGTTGTCTTCTACGAAATCCCCGAATTTCGAAGTCCTCTATATTAGCTAGCGACCTCTGCAGTTGTGCCATTTAGAATGGAAAATTTAGAAAGAGAATGCACAACAGATTTGAGAGCAAAAGAAAGAGAAAGAGAACTATCAAGGAATTGAATTGGTTTTGGTTTCGTTTTCATGACCACAAACTGCTTTCATTTTTGCTTTTGCTTCAACCCTTCCCAGCATAATGCCGGTGAGGAGTGCCGGTGATTTTCGGGGTCCAAACCGGATGACGGATGAGGACATTGTGACAATCATGCTGACTCACGGATACGCACTCACTCCCGTCTCGCGTGCGTTGTGCACCTCAGAGCCACCCCTTTTAACGCTCCACAACTCTAATGAAATAATGCTCACTCATGCGCGACTACATCCCACCGAAGCGGTCCGAATATGGCGCAGGAATTCAATGGCAATTTCCCCGGCACGACACGCAGCCCCCGCAGGTTCGGACCGGAGATGCAATCGTTTACCGTCAATTGAATCGACATTTGGCGGGATTGGGGGTGCGCCGTACGTCGGTCTTGCTGCCAGCGGCGTAATATGGGGCGCAATTCGAGCGTGGGAAAACGCAGAAAATCGCAGTGGTTCGGGGTCCGGAGTAGTCGTTCAAAGCTATTCGATTCTTGGCTCTTGGTTCAGAAATGAGCACGCAAATTTAAAGTTACTCAGTCAAGGTTCAAGGCGTGCGAGATGCGTTTACTGTTCTCAAAAGTAAACTTCAACAAACCGTAACAGTGGTGTTCTTTTTCCATGTCTTTTGCTTGGAATTGCTAGCGATGGTGGGGTATCGTGAAGAGTAAGATTGAAGAATTCTTTAAATGTATTTGTGTTGCTACTCGTACGCAGTGAGAGGAAACCAATAACCTGGTTGATATCGGGGTTGTGATTATGAAATTGAAAATGATGAAATTCCATAATCGCGCCGCCATGTCGCTATGCGTAAGCCCGGACGAGCCGTCACGAGGGCGAATGGGCTTACCGCCATGTTCGATTGATGGTTACCTCGACGCGGAGGGCTGATTATCTGGAGGCACCCGATCATGTGCTCAATGTCTCCGTCTTTCTCCTGGTGTAATTTTGCACTCCGCTACCCGTCCCGGTGTCAGGTTGCTTCTTGGGAGGCTTTACCGATGCTGTAATGACACCTACCTACCTATCGCTCCTTCAGCAGAAAACCAGTTCGAGCGGGTATGGGTTGGGAAGGGATAATGTCACCCGCCGCCCATTTATCCGCCACGATGATCTAGGCCTTGATGATCGAGCGCATCTCTGATGCTGCGGTAGGTGCTGTTCATTGTGCGTATGTGTGTGTGTGTGTATGCGATCAATTTGCCTTGACGGGTTGTAAAATTACTTCACCGCGAGCATATTCAAAAGAATGTCATTCGGCAAAACCAGTGGAATGTTAATTTGCGAATGATTTGCGTACTTGCGGCTGATGGTGTGAAGTGGTGATTTCGACGATGAGAAGATAGCAGTTGTGACGGGGTCATCAATTGAAATTTCTGTGTCGACGATGTGGCAATGCCTATATGAAAGATATTATCCAAACTCTCAAAGCAAATAGAACGCATCGAAGTCGATCACCCGAGATTACTTTCACGAAACTTTCAAAACTTATTAGAAATGACATGATTGAAAATAATAATAGTATTCTAGAAAAGTAGATCGGTTGAATAGGGTTGAAAACCCCATCAACAATTCGTTTTCTTTCCGTATGTTGCACCGACTATCTGCAAGCTGTAATTAAGCTTTCTAGTTCGTTAATTCCAATCCTTCTCTTACGTTTACCCATCTATTCTTCGTTAATGATAAACAATACATTTTATATCTATACTTCGTAAATTTGTAAGTGTCATTTTCGTGTCATCTATAATTTTTGCTAGGCCGTGTGTATAATTTCGCATGTCTGTGGGATATACTTTTAGGTAAATAATTTCTTACTGATCCGACACGCCCTTCCCCCGGTTCAGAGTTTCGAATTGGATTATCTAGCAATTTTCAATTTTGACGGATCTGAACTTAATGATAGTATGCGTTTTTATGCGCATCGCAGTGAATAGATCATTTGTCGATTTTGGTATACACTTCTTAAACGATCCCCTACCATCGTTTCTTTCTTTATACTGATGGAAAAGATGATCGTCGAGCATATCGAAACGGCTTGCCTTGAAGAAATTCAAACAAAATGTCATTATTCCGACAGACAACGACATAGAACGGTTTCCGAACCGGCAGGCGCTACACACTGGATGCGTTCATGATACGTTGAGCGCGTGGACTCCACCATGCCTGCAGCACGCGATCGCATCTTGGTATAAAAATAACGCGTCCCCGCAGCGAAAGGGGAATACTGAAAAGGGCAATGGGACGGTAAAAATTGTTCGTGAAACGCACGCGTGAACGATGGTAAAATGCGCGCATGCGGGAAGCATCCAACTGCATCATACAATGCAAAGGTAAAATTGCCGTGACAAAATCATGAACCACCGAGATGAGCGTAAAATCAGATTACCGAAGGCACGCATCAGATCGGTACCATCCGATTTTATCCCCGGCAGGGAAAACAGGGCAGGTGGAATTGTGATGCCAGCCCAAGCAGCAGTCGCAGGGGTAGCAACATCGGCGTCGGTGTCAGGAGAACGACAACAGAAAAGAAATCGTTTTACCGAACGAGAGGAAGATGCGTTCGTGCGTTCGCGTGTGTCCTACATGCCGTGCTATTTATGCCCCCCTCTGGATAGGAGGCTTTTTCAAGCCGCGGTGTTTATTTATGCTTTTGCCGCCATCTCGTCACCATTTCAAGCGGGGGAACGGTTTTTCGGTTTTGAAGTCTTCATCAACTCGTTGGTTGGCGTTGCATCAAGCGTTGGAGGGCTAAGCACATAGAAAACGAATCGGTGCAGTGCAATGATCGCCGCAAAGAGTGGGCTGTGTTTTCGCTAGAGGAAGAGTAGAAAATTGTTTATGCATTACGTGGAATGCTTATGCTTACGGTAAAATAATGTCCTCGGCTTCTATTTACTGTTTGTTGAAAGTTGATGATCAGTTCATTCGGATGGACAATGAAACGTATCCTTTGGATGATATGAGAAACTCATTCGCTATACCTAAAATCCACATGCAAATTAATTGGAAGTCATGAAAATATCTTTATTGTACTCTATAGCATAATATAGTACTTATTATAATGTTTATAAAAATATATATTATTTATGAAGAAACGTCTCTTTGTTTAAGGCCATCTATTTTGATATTTTTAAGTTGTGAGTTGAGTTGTGTATTGATTATTGTACGGTTAGGCCGTTATAATGTTAAAATAAAAAAAAATCATTGATTGTTAAAAAAAATCTGTCGAAATCGCCTCAATGACGCTCTAAATAATACCACTGATGCTGGACAACTCTACTCTACGATGTAATATAAATTAATGTTTCGTAAAAAAGTGTTGTAATCGTTTCATTTCTACCTTTGAATTCGTACGGTTCAATTATATCTCAGAAGATGTATTCCACCTTCAAGATTCCTTTTGGGACTAATAAAAATACATCTCGTGTTTGTTATAGTGTTATGTAACTGTTTTCTATCCCGTGCAATATTGTGACTTCTTGCCGAAGAATCTGTTTTACCCATGCGCGTTTTATCAGCGAGAAACTAGACCAATCCTCGAAGATAGAGCTGGTAAAGACTGAACAACACAAATAGTATCAACTCATTCAAAACACCAAATAGCCTTTGACAATATACGCCCGTGCCCTACCATGACCGGAAGAGCTGGCCATCCTGGCGTGAAAAATAAAACCTTCCTCGCCAGCGTGCTCCCGTTGTATAAACTTACGCAACTCCACAAGCGTCGACTCAATTGGCGGGCACGATTTTCCTGCCACATTCTTGCCACATTCCACATTCCCGCGTGACCCGTCGCGTGTGGAACCGTGTGTTGTAGCATGTGGGACGTGATCGATCACCTTCTTGCGTATGTTTCCCTACGGAGAAAGCATGTTGTGAGTTAGTCTGCGAGTGTTGCGGCGTGTGTGTATTTTTTCATCCTTTCTCAATCATTCCTACGGACCGTGGTCAGTCCGCTTGGGGCTCGTGAGCCGGGAAAGCGAATGAGAATGAAAGAAAATGCAACATCCATCGACACACTGACCCACTGCTGGGAGCCCACTCACTCCATCTTGCGTCTTATGTCTGCTATCTGCACTGCTTAAGGTTTCGGTTGCTGGTCTTCCAAACCAGCACTGGGACTTTCCTGTGGTTTTTTTTTGCGGAATTGATTTCGACGAGGAGTGGTGAAGGAAAACATAAATTTTCTCCACGGTTTCCCAAAAATGCGAGCGCGCGCGTCTGTTCGTTCGCGCCTGAAGGAGTGGATATAAATATACAAGAGTAGCCAAAAGAAAACCGCTCATCCAACTTGAGCGTAATAGGAAGTAAAATAGACTTAAGGGAGATAGCTTCCCTCTGCTCCTCTGCTTTAGAAATGGGAGAGTCACAAACAGCAGACCAACCCAGCAAAAGTGTAACAAATCATTGCAAATTTGGACGAAAGATCCCACGCTTTTCAGCTTTTTCGAATATGAAAAAAATGTTCATAAAAATTGCCGCCTTTGGTTGATGTGTACTGGAACCGGATATGTTTTTTTTACCATCCATCGTCTATGTGGTGAAGTTCTGTTACTATGGACGATACGCGGTGGATTTGTAAGCAACATGAACGTCATCACTGCTGATGGGGATCTATTTTCTCAGGACAAAGAAAACCGCAAACGACGGCAACAGAAGCTACGCGACTAAGCTGACGAGAATCGATTCGATTCTCTAGCTTCGATTGCATCGTTACATCATTCAGCACGGGGTGGAGAATCTAGCGCGGACGCGATGGCACCGTAAGCGCATCCGATGCCTTTTAATCGGCGATCAACGCTTACGCGTAACGGCGCCTGGTGGGTTCCGTCGGTTGATGCGCTGATGGCGGTGTTTTAGCCTGTTTTTACAGCAGTCTAACCACCGTCTAATTCTACCGGCTTCTGACATGCGTGGGACTAGCACATTCTCGCTAATCCAAAGGGAGGAACTCAACGGGTCACTAAAAATGGACGGTCGAATCGGAAAGTCGATGCTCGCACGAAGAAAAACCCATGGGTATGAACATGAAGGCGCACGTGGTCAACGCACACGCGGTGACCCGAATGGAACAAATGCATGTTGCGTTCGAGGTTGAGGGTCAGATTTAAGTTATCGATGGTTGATTTGCCACTATGATGCGATGTTGAACCGTTCTTCCGTTAATTACAGAAAATTACGTAATGCAAACCGCAGAGCGGTGAGCGGTGTTGTTTGCTGTTATAATTTACGTAACGAAAGAACACACATGTCACCACAACACACTCAAGTCTTTGCAATGCGCTGTATGTGAAATGGTAATATTTTAATTTTACATGAGAAATATTTTTAGCCGAAGGCTTTCGAATATTTCGGACAACATTGTTTTCAAATTATGCTTATTAACATGGACCGAGATTGTTCCATGATATTGTATAAAGTTATGAAGTTATAAAGTTACATATAACATACGCATTTAATTATCGTTCCTAATATTACTTATATTTTTTTACATCAATGGGCAGAAAATTCTCAAATACCATACAGATCTCGAAATATTAGTTTCATATTACTGATGTTTTTGAGTAAATAATTTAAATAATTCCCTTTACATTCAATGCGTATTTTTGATGTTTGCTGTTATCATGTTTGGCGGCACCCGCGTACAAATATTCTCGTAATATTAGGAAAAGATCTGATACGACTCATATGAAAAGGTTTTCGATTTTGTTCGCCTTCGGTCTGAAGTTGGTTGCAAAATTTTGAAGCCTAGATTGTTAACAACCCTCTAGCGGTGTTGTAAGTTGGTGAAAACTGTTTCACAATTTTATAGCACCACATCGCAATCATTAGCACTGCATTAATAGCACCAAATTATAGATACATAAAAATATTCACGCCATCGAAGTCCCTGTCGATTGTGATGATCTAGTGTTTCGTAATCGTATTAGTTGGCCAGCAAGGCCCAGCAAGGTGAATAAATATGCGTTGGCCCCATGTGTAACCGTAGTCTCGCTAGTGTGTGTGTGTGATTAGGACGGGAACTTTTTCCCAAGATCGATGTTTAGAGGTTCCCCGGTCATAAAATCGATGTTGAAACAATAGTCTGTTTTGAGTGGGGTGCTTGGATTCAACTTGTTTTCTCTTTTTCTCGTATACGAACATACACACTTAGTGAACGTCCTACTCATCACCGCATTCATCATGAGGGGCTCATTTTGCAAGCAATCGAATTAATTAATGTTAGGACCGGGCTACGAGGGCGCTCGTCCATTGCATTGACGGACAAGGTATCGGAGCTAACGAGTTATGATTAAGTGATTTGAGCTCACCTGAGCGCATATTTTCCCCTCGGCTTGGGTCGATCGTTCCCATTATCATTATTGCAGCATCACGTTTCAATAATCGACAACATTGACGTCGCACTTGCGTTTGCGCCGCCGGAGCCTGTTGTTTCCGGCAGAGTTGCAGTGTTTCATTTTATATATGTGCGCCTGTCTGCTACTACCCCTTAGCGTACACTCTCTGTGATGGAAAATTTTCTTTACATCGAATTGAGTTAGCAGTTTTTGACGGTCCTTTCTACGCGCAGCAAGCGACGATTCCTGGGGTGGAGTTTATGATCATTATGCTTTCTTTTCGTCTTTCAGTGCTCAAGATCGTGTTCCGCGATCACGGAACACTCATGTTGTGTGACCAATTAGTAATAATCGCTCTATGTGTTGCGCGTGCGTTCACTTTCGCGTTCACAAATATATTTTGGCATGTCGCATCCTGGCGGCCGAAAGGAAATGTCCAAATAACCCGATGCCGGTGTTTCAAACGAGTTTCCTACCTTAAGAAGAATAAGTTGTCTGTGAATGTTTTGAAAAAGGCTTGCAAAAATTCATTCACGTACAGTGACATAAGCTCGTACTCCGGGTGCTCCAGTCACCTGCACTGGGTGATCTCGAGAGGGAGGGTGAGCTGGTTTTTTGGTTGCTTTTATTACTTTCTCCCCGTGCTTTGATCACGAAGAAATTAAACAGATGAAGAAATCGGCTACGAGAGAGCAAAACAATGTCGCATTCACGACACGTCGAAATCGAAAGTGCCCAACCTGGTGAGGCTCCAGCGTTGGGCTGTACGAGGGGTGGGCGATCAATCGAATTTGGTTTTTTGGTCGCATATTTTATTCGCCTGTTGGGCTTGGTTGGCATCCGGAATGGCAAATTCACGCCCCTTTTCTTTGCTCGTTTATAGTCATTTTGCAGTGTTTGGCAAAGGAAAGCCAGAAGCCCAGCTTGTCGTGAACTTTGTAGCCACCGTACATTGTTACCCTGCTGGAGTGAACGAATCGATCATGTAACGTGCATCAATTTTCTTGGAAAGTGTATGACTATTGTTTCTATCCGGCGGGTAAGGGAAAAGCCTTTCGCTGAAAAAAGCTTTTCGCATGGAGTTGATACAATTTCGGCTGGTTTGATTCGAACACGTGTATAAATTTATAATTTCAGCTGTAATCAATCGAATTCCATACGTGGCGCTACAGACATGGCAGAAGTGAACTGTCACCGGCGCATCGGATGCTTTTACGAGCGAGACACATTGAGCAGCACAGGCCAGTCACACCTTAAGCTTGCGTGCCACAGCATTAATCGTTTTTTTGTCTTTCCACCCCATGCTACTCACCTAGTGAGCGGAACTCGATTAGCCGTTTTAGGGCCGGAAATTGGGATTGAAAAAAGTTCCCGCGTGCACGCAAAATACCTGGCACCTGATTTACGATGGGCCGCGCCTATCTCTGTCTTGCTTTCTATCTCTCTCTCTCTCTCACTCCCTCTCTTCCTGTGGCCCTTTGATGACACGCGATTTTACCACATTATGTGCAGGAGAAGAGAGGGAAGATGTGTTTGCGCTGGCGTGTGGTGGATCATCTTTGGTGCACGGGAACGAAGCGATTGATTGATTGGCCAACGCGCACGGACCGGATCCAGTTACGCTTCCGGTTTTCGGTAACTGTCATCGATGCCTAGGAGTTTCTTTTTTTATTTTCCTGCTGCTGCTCCTCCTGCTCTGGGTGAGGGCAGTAGGCGGAAATTGTTGTTTACCGCTGGTTCATCGGAGGAAAATGCCTTATTTCCTGAGATTATCATAGCTCTTCGCGTTTGTGTGAAGGGCACAACGTAGGATGTCACCGGTAATGGTGTGTAAATCATCGCAACCGCTAATGGTTCACGTGAGATAGAATTGTCGTTTAATTATAGCTATTTGTCTTGTGATAACGATTTTTTACAGCAGAAGATCATGAGAGTGCTTTGTCAAATATTCAATGGTAGAAGACTGTTTTAACAGTACCGTTTATGAGTGAAATAAACCTTTAATTTGACGGTAATGAAACTAATGTTTTGAGTAGAAATAGATAGTGAGCATTGAAATACATTTATTTGAGTAAGGAATGTATTAAAATAAGTCAATAACTGGCAATAAATGTTTAAAATTTCATTTGTTTGCTGCAACATCAAATAGCAAAGGTTCATGAACCTCCTTATAATTCAACCGACGATCTCGTATCTTCAGCAATCCTCCAAACACGTAAGTTAGGTTTAATTTTCCTGTCTTTCGACCTCACCGTCGTTCACCGGGCGCACGAGATTCACGGCCACTGACCAAACTCTCGCCCAATTTGATCAAGACAATCACCCGAATCATGAAGCATAATAGAAAAGCAAGAGGCAACGTAAAAAAAGAAAACTAAACCCCGTGAGAGTGGGGTGATGTTATCGGAAAAATAATCTCCCATCATCTTGCGTCCCCCAACTCTTACTCTGCGCCTTCAAAGACTATGTGCGATCCTCCAAACAGCTCTCCGCTTTCTTCGTGTGATTTTCGTCAGCTGGCGTGGCGCATAAATTATGCACCACCGAAAGCTTTCTTTTTAAACGGTCTTCACCGTCATTGCGGTGCGTTTCGGTGTATGTGCGAGCAGCAACAGCAGCAGCCCAAGCACTAGCACTCTCGCACGGTTTGTGGTGCCCGTGATGATCACGATCACGAAGCTACTCGCAGGTGCAAAATAATGGTTCCATACGGTCGCCGTGTGCAGGGTATGTGATGCAGCCGATTTTGCCACCGTCCTAATTATTTATGCGACAGGTTGTGAAGATTAATTCACGATATTCATACGCGTGCGCGCTCGAGAAGATGTCGCAGATGCCGGCGAATTGCGAAGTGTAAACTCGTTGCCCTGAATTAAACGGGCAATTAAAATTCACGCTTCAAAGCGATGCTAAAACCTGCGTGGGGAATGGGTCTCTTTTAGATAAGAGATTTGGATGTGAGGGTAGAGGGCCCCCTCGACTCGAATAGGCCAATTAGTGTGAGACTTCAAGCCTGCAAACACATCGGCCCGTGGTGGAAGTTTTTTTTTGTCCGTCGTCGTGGGCAGTCTTGAAGAGCCGCTCACTGCAGAATTTATGGTGGACTTTCTTATCACCTCCTTTTCAGCGCACGTGCCCATCGAGAGGGAGGGAGCACGTGTGTTCATGTGTATGTAACGAGGCTGGTGGGTGTCACGTTGACTCGCTGGGCAACCTGGGAGACCCACCAAGACATATTGGAGTCGGCACATATAAATAAAAACCCAAGCAGTTGGGCCCAAGGGCTGTCAAATTGCACAGTGGAAAATATTAGCGATGAAAGTGAGTTACAGGACTAGTCTTTTGAACTTTAAAAGCTATAATAAAACATTTATTTACTTATGAACTACAAAAATTATGTATGTTTATTTATTTATAGCAGTTTATTCATCCATAAATCTTTTTGTATAATAGTTGTAGTTCATATTTTGAATCTTGTTGGTTTTTTAAATAATGTATTTTAGTTATTGTAAAAATAAACTGGTATCTTGCGTTTGAAATTGGTTCTCGCACTAATCCTGTACATTGTAATATAAACTTATACAACACTGAGTATATTACATAGTTCCCATAATTAAATTAATAAAAATAGATAATGCTACTATGATACTTTCATTCTGGCACATACTGCCCTTTAGGCACTGTGGAATGGTGCAGTTTGAGCGACTTTCTCCACCTCACGGTTCGCGTCACATTCACCATCCTCAATCGGTACGATCACTTAGCGTTGGGAGACGGGCGTTCGCGATGGCATGTGTTTTGATTGCGGAGTCGGGTACGGATTGCACCGAAGGTCGTTGAAAATTGGCAGCACATCAGCACACACCCACCAAAGCCGCTCGATTGATCCTGTTGACGAAATTCGTGAATTTGCGTCGCAGGCAGAATGCATCGTGGTTGAGGGGAATGTTGTGGTGAGAGTTATGAAGAGGGTGCATTACCACTATGCCCACCTTTTTTCCCTTGAGTGTAAATTGAATGAAGGCAACGAGATGAATTAAATTGTCATTGCCCTAAAGACGACCTGCTTTCTCGACGCTTCGTTGTCGCTGCGGGCACATTTCTGTCTTCGGTGTGGTATCTTCATACGAGATTGATTGCATGTGGTGGAATGATGGATTTGTCTTGTGATTGAAATCATTACAAATACAGGTGAGTGATTTTTTCTCCCCTGATGATCAAAGACACTCGACTTGTGATTTTCTTTTGAACTTAACAAATGACGTGTTGCGAAAATTGAGCCTATAATCGTAACCACTTTACAAGCGTCTAAAAAGTACCACAAAAAGATCCATAGCAATCGCAGGCTATTCCATTTCGATAAGATAACGGGAGCAAATAAATTCTTTCACGCGCTTAAATCAATACGCACTAGGGTGGGCGACAATCGAAATGCCGCGTCGTTACCGATCGTGTAATAAAGAAGTTTTCTTAACAGCAGAAACTTCAAGAATCTATTATTATTAGTGTGTGAGGGCCTTTTTATGAGAAAGTTAAAGTGGGAATTTTTCATGAGTTATCTTACCTGCCTCGCTGGTGCATTAATAAAGGAGATAATTTCATTCAATTAAAGCACTAGTTTGTGCTTGTTTGTGTTTTCCGGTGCACTTGTAGCGTGAAGATTAATGTCTAGCCCAGACACAAACAAACACACGGCAAAGAGCAATACTGACGTCATTCAGATAAAGCAACAGTCACTTTATTAGCTCAGAAACCACTCATTATGCATGTTTAGCCGTTTTTGTTGTGGCTGTTTTGTTTTGCTCTTTCAGCCAACCAAAAAACAGTATCTCGATTCGTCCCTGGTTGTAATCTACCACGGAGGAACCACGTCAAGCGACGACAATAACTTATGCCCGCTTCCAAACTGCTACACGTGACGCCTAATTGCAAGTTACACTTGGGGCATTTACAATTACCCACCTACCCCTATTCTCGGGATGATCTTGGGGACTAAAAGAAACTATCGTTTTTTTTTTTTGCTGGACTACCCGCATGTACTTGGAATGCAAAATCATCTACTGATTACACCTGTTACCTCTGCTTCTTCCTTTCTCCTTGATCTAGGTGACACATCGGACGACTGGTGATGTAATGGTGCTGAAGATGAATCAACGGCGCGCAAATCGGCCAAACATGCTACGCGAGGCGCAGCTGCTGAACAAACTATCGCATCCAAACATTCTGAGGTAAGTGAAATAGGGGATGGTCCGCGCGAGTATAAGTTCCACTAGCGGTGGTTTCATTCAAAGTATTTCATTCATGCAACAAATGAGTAAAACTGTTCGCGACTTACACTAGTACTCCATAGCGTGGTCCAAGACGACGACGGGTTGGGAATGTTAGGAAGGGCTGGGTAATTGATTTAAAAAGTCATTTCCCATGCCACCCCACGCAGTGGCAGGGTCAATGTAATTTCTTGTCGCGTTCACCTCATCGTTCGTGGATTTCCTAGCGAACGGTTGCAAGGGCAATGTTGGATGTAGAAAGATCCACGTTCTGCGAAATCGGAAATCGTTCAGTAATTGGGTTCAGTTTATCTGAGGCAGGCAGCTAGTCGGGAACGGGGTGTCTACGGGACTGAATTTCCGGTGGTACCGACTTCCGATCAGAACGCGGATTATGCTCTTGCTACTTCCGACAGCTCCTTTACCAGGAGAAAGAAAACGGGCTCTCTCGGCGGTTGTCGCGGTGTCGGTGCAAACAAATGGGAATGTAAAAATTGCACATTAACACGAAGGGCGCGGTCACTTGAGGTGCATTTCCTTACTCGTCTAGACGGGGGGTGTGCGTCTATGTTTACAAGCACGGCTACGTCTGGGGCTGACTTTCGCAACACAGCGCTCAACCAACCGGCACCACCCGTTGTGGGGGTGTGGAATACCTTGCATTCCATAAATCCTTTGTCGTAGTTACGCTGGAATCCCGATGCCTTTGATTGACGATGCAGAATAGTCTGCTGATTTAGCAAAGTGAGATGCAGTTTACATAGTGAGGGAAAGGAAATGTTGTTGTTTTGTTTTGCATGCCATTACATTACTGGTGTGGCATTGATCTACTAACTTTGGCATTGATTTTTTAATAACCGATAAGAATGTCGATGTCGGTGATGTTGTCGTGGTTAAGGATTTTTTTCTCCTCAACATAGAGTGTGCAAGTCCAACCGTATGCCGAAATTAGATTGTAGTTTTTTTCCTACTCAAGCTAAACCATGGATTGATCCTGTTTCGTTAGCAATTGGTATGCTTGCTAGCAAACGAATTGGATTTACCCATGTCTGAGCGCACCTTAAATGCGTTAACATTAAGTGGTTCTCGTACGGCTGAAGTCTCGCGCTGGAAATAAACGTGCGAAAGAAAATTGGAAGACCGTCCCACAAACATACACACACTCCGAAAAAGAGAAACCAGATTCCGAACGGCGGCTCACTCAACGCCTTAACCTCCTGCTATCAGGATGGTTTGTTGTGTGTAAGTGTGCAGTTTCGTACGCATACACACTTGCTTAAATGCCCATTTCCACGGCGCGTTGCGGAAAACACGATCGTACCGTGGCGTGTGTTTCCACCACGGCGTTGGAGGGCACCACGCAAAGTTCAAGGGTCGCTGGCCCTTACGACGCGGAAAAGACGCTCCAAACTTTAGCGTGTGGTGGCAAGCAAATAGAGCCAGCTATCGCTGTCTGTTAGTGAGCGTATGGGAGGATCGTAGTCAATTGTTAGCGAGGCAAGGTGGAGGTTGTCGTGAGATTTTCCCAGAGAGATGGGGACCGGAAGGTATATGTGCGTTTCTGGTATCAGGGCATCGTTTTGCAGTAATGCAAATTTAATATGTAACGGAAGGTAAATTGCTCTTATTAAACGGGTTTGTTTAAAAAAATGTGTTTCATCGTTTAAATACGATTGTTTTGAATACATTATGGTTTTTTTTGTAATATTTTATAAAAAATTCATTCATTACACTTTTATTATAAATTTTTCCAATTGTTTTGAGCTTCCTTAACTTGGTTATTGTATATAAATTATTTTTACGATTGATTTAAATTTAATATTTTATATTTATTATTTAAATTTTTTGAACAATCCTCTAAGCTTTATATCTTCCTTAAAATTTTCCAAAATTT
Source organism: Anopheles farauti (assembly GCA_000473445.2). Classification (NCBI taxonomy): domain Eukaryota; kingdom Metazoa; phylum Arthropoda; class Insecta; order Diptera; family Culicidae; genus Anopheles; species Anopheles farauti. The sequence continues at coordinate 1,888,538 of KI915046.1, forward strand.
TTTGAGCTTGCCAAAACTTACAATTCTACAAAGCGTCTGTTTCATTTTCGTGAAGCTAGCCACACATGCTCTCGATAAACTATTCATTGCATCTCTTCGTGCACCGCGTGCGGGTGGGTCGCCGATGGTGCCCTGTTTTATTTCGTGCCATGCCTGGCCTTGATCCCTCGCTCTTTCATGCTCCCGTGGATCGGGAAGGGGTTTGTTTCTGCAGTAATTTATTCAACATCGCAAACGCGCAAAGCCGGAAGTGACCACGGGGCAAAGCAAAGCAGAACTCGACACCCTCGCGCGCTGGGTTCATGTACGCATGCAACTCCTGGAACTGGACGGACGAAAACGCCGTTGAACTTTGGTTTATTTATTTAATTGCGATCCTTAATGTTGGGTGAGTTTTTCACCTCCCGTTCGCTCCCGTTTGTTCGTGTGTCGTGAGCGGTGAATTGGTGCTAAGTTAAAGCGTTAGCTTTTGTTTATTTGTTTGGTTGAGTGAGTGTGTGCGTGTTTCGCACACTTTGCTGGATATGCTGGATGATGATATGCAAAGTTCGTCGCTTAGTTTGTTGTCCATATCGGTAAGGGGTGGGCAAAACAAGCCGTGTAGCGCTTAGTTTTTATGGACTTTTCTCGTCGGGACTTTGGTATTTCTTTTTTATTTGCCAGCGGTTCATGCTGTCCGGTTTTTCTGTCCCATTTTTTCCTCGTGCTTCTCCCACACACAATTGCTCCCGAATTGGTAAACACTAACATCGGCTGTAAGGCAACACAAGCGATGCTGGTGCTGCTGGCGATGTTGTTGTGGTTGCTATTAGCAAGGCTCCATAAAACCAAGGTGGAGAAATTCATCTCCCGAAGTAATGTGGCTCGTATGCGCGGCACACCGCAGTGCAATAGCACTGAATGAAATCACAACAAAACGAAACCAAACGAATTGCGGGAGAGCAACGCACACGGCAGAAAACATATCGGCCTGCAATGAAAAACCTGAAAACACGCGTCTTGGCACAGCGCACGGCCGACGGCTTTCGCACAACACATGGAGACGTCTGATGGACGCGTGGATGCCACCCCGATCTTCGCCGGGCGTGTTGGGGTGGAAATTAAGAAACGAGAGTGAAAGCATCTGAACAACACTCACCGCCAGCGCGGCCAACGCACCGTAGGCTTCGTTGCTCGTTGTTTTCTCGTTCGTATGTGTTTGCGTTAGGCCCGGACTGATCGCTGTCTCCGAGGTGTTGCTGTTTGAAGCTGATTTGCTGATCATGTGGACAAGAGAGCAGGTTGATCACAATCACAACATAATGCGATACACGCAACGTGTAACGTGTGTGTTAGTAGATTTCTTAAATAAACAATATTAAGCATATGGTTAGAGTGTGATTGATTAAATGGATTAATCTTTTACTATCTGCTTGAGTGGTTGGATCGGATTTACATGATTGGATTCAATTAACTCAATATTTACATCCCATTCATAACGATGTAGAGCTTATATTTATTATTCGCATCAACAACTTAACTGTAATACGTGCAGCAACGTAGCATTTCCTAATGATCCTGTGTTAATCTGAGTATGTTTAAAATTAATCATAAACCTACCTACTCTCGCAAAACTCTAAAGCTTAGCCGCTGCCACTACCCCATCTGCCATCAGTTTACAATCTGGTTCAGTCCGTGCACACTTGGCTCGGCACACGTTCGCAGATTTGTTATGTATCGCCTGCACTTGATCGTCACGATTTGCAAACGTGTTGTCTGCACTTTCCGCACCTCAGCCTGTTTCGCCGGGCGAGTAACAGGAATTAAAGACGCGATTAACGTACGCACATGCTCGACGATATCGTGATCCCGAACACGCGGTGTGTGGGATTGAGGGTCGAGGTGCGTAACCGATCACGTTTGGCACGTTGGCTTTCGGGGTGGAGCTAAGGTTGAGGCTGTGTTGTTATTTTTATGCTTAGGGTATGCTTTTCGCTCGGTTTTGTTTCGCATCGCTCTGCACTGCCACTATCTTTCGATTTCGTTGCACTTGATGAAGAGCCTGCTTCGCATAAATTGTAGGCGGTCGTGGGAGAAGCATCTAGTACTGTAACCATGGGTAACAGGGGAAGAGCAAAAGAGAGCGATACCTTTCGTACTCAAGGCACCGAAGACTGCAAAGGCCCATTGCAATGTTGCAAAGCGTTACCGTGCAAAGCATGGGAGGGTTGGTTGTTGTTGAGATTTTCACGGCGTGGGTCTATGAACTTGCTGAAGGTTGCGGTACAATTGAAAGGGCCTTGCAGGCAGCAGTCTTACCGCTCGTGCCGGTGTTGTAGCATGAGCATTGCATCGGTCGCTGCTCATCCGCCCACCTTAACGATCTAGAAAATTTTTTCACTTCGATTCGTTTAACCAACACTGCCATCCCTCTTTGAAGGAGTGAAGCAACCGCAAAACACTCTGTTTCTAAGGGCCAAAGAGTGGGATGCGGGACATAAAGTTATAAGGCAGAGATGTTTTTGTGACCTGTTGTATTGCTGTGACCTGTTGTATTCCATTAAAAATTACACCCTTTTAATAAATACTTGTCAAAATGTGTTTTCGCGCACAGCAAATGAAAACGGTAGCGTATTTTAACGGTGCTGAATAATGTGTAGAAATATCCTTCAATTTCATTTTAGCACGTATACACACAATCTTTTTGGGTTGTTTATATAACAGCTGAATTGTTTTTCAAACTGCCATACGCTCTCGAGTGCGGAAGCCGCTGATATCAATTATTTAGCCGTTAAATCTTCAATGGCGTATGAAGATGGGACGCGTTGTACCTGCTGATCTGTTCAACATCGGCGTGTTTTTCTCACATTGAATCATCCGAACGTGGACGGTAAAGGAAGACCTGCTATTCGCGTTTTCATTTTGCACTAGGACGTTGTTATTGCTTTCAACATTGATTTGTTTTGGCGGAAGTTTTTTTAACTGTATTTTTATGTTTGCTTCATCTCGACGTTATTTTTTTCTTTAACTTGCTTCGGCGCTTCCGAAAATATCGTGGGCGTTGGCGTCGGAGCTATTTTAGGGTGCGTACGAGCAACCTGCGCGCTATTTTGGGATGTTTAAAATATGTGAATAATTCGGTTACATTCTGATTCTGCTCCTTTCTCTTTCTCACAACCGATACCGACACGATATACCCTACAATTTACTGTTTACCCTACCCATTTGGATTCATTATTATAATGATAGCTCGAAGGCCATATTTGACATAATATGTTCGTTTCAATTACGTTAATTAACAAGAGTACGGGTGAGGGTTTTCTTTCGCACAGCTGAGATACCGTAGACGATGAGATCATATAGGAACCTTCACTAAAATAAAAGTGAGAGTAAAAAAGGTTCTTTTTCGTTTCATATGCTCCAAGCTTAATTTTTCGAAGAAAATCGTCTTTATTTTCTCCAATCATTGAAACATTCTCTTATTACTTTTGGTATGCTATCATCGTTCACCATCTAATTGGATGTTATCACCATGTATACAACAGTGTAATAAATAATCAGCCCATCACAGGCCTGCAAACCACATCGCGTGCGAACGTTTGTACACGAGTATCAAAAAATAAATTTTACCAGGTTGCTATAAAATCCCCAGTGGGCAACAATTAAAAAACCCTCGAAATGATGCATTTTACTTTCATTTCGTGCTCGCCACGCTGCGTGCCCGGAACATGCAGGACTCTTGTGCATGTTGCTACACCGATGCAATCAACGGCAGCAAAAATGTGCCACGAATGGACATAACGCTCCTCGCTACGTCCGTTGCATAAGCCTACGATCGAACAACGGTCGTCAGCAGGTTTTTTCTTCCTTATTGCCAAGAAGCACATACCCCTGGTTCCTGGATGTATCAGTTGCTGCTTTTATTTTCATCACCGACATGTGTGTTTCATCGCCGATTCGCTCATAAAATGTTGTGATCGGATTCGGGGGATGCATTAAACAAAACAAAATAAGCCACCTCAAAGGGAGAGCGATACAGGAAAAAGGTTCCAACCACCAGCGATCTACCAATATCAAAAGTATCGCTGCCTGCGATGGCTCACGGAAGTAGCGTACTGGAGAAAAGGAACCGGTCTCTTCGTTCCTATCGTCACTTTGATCGTTCCCATCGGTCACCGCACGTTGTCCAGCAGATAATTTCTGGTTGCGGAACGGTTGTTGTTTGCATTTGCACATGCCTGCGGAGATCTGTGAATCACTTTTTCTCTTACGCTCGCTTGACGATTTGTTGATCCATTTGTGTTTTTCGTTTCGGGGAAGGTGTGTTGGTGGTTTAGCATAAATTGCAACACGTTTCAACTGTTCAATGAAAAAAGCATTCTCCGTTTCTTCGAACCGAAAGTGAAATTGACTAAAGAAATCGCTTTAATCTGTTCGTTGCCGCACGCAGATATTGAATCAGGTGATTGTTTTTCGAGAGGCTTTGTTTTTGTTTTGCGAATTCAATACACGTCAAAAGGAATCGCGATCGCTTGAGGGTGCATAATTTTAAGCAATTTGCTTAGAAAGCAACGCCTTTCGAATAAGTAATGAAATGTTTAAAAGATGTGATGAATCATACGATGTTATAGTCCAGAATAATGAAACATTTCATGTAAGTTATAAACTTTCGTGAGTTTGTTGCAAATGTTTGCTTTCTAGTAATAATATTGTGTCAAAATTGAACGACCTCACCCGTACGTCATTAGAAATGTACAATCTGAAACGCGTCACTGCAAAGTTGAAACGCCCTCTAAATACGATTTTGGTGAAATTGATCATGGAATAGTTTATTGACTGACACATTCCTCACAGATGAGGGTACCAGGCCCCCTCGTTGACACTTGCTCACGCACAGTTTAATTGCATGCTTCAGTAAGTAATTTACTCCTTCTTTAAGTGATAGATACTTGCGCCACACCATCGCAACGCCATGGTTGAAGCGGTTACGGATCAAGTGTTTATGGCAAACCGAGGCAATAATTCGTCCCTATATGGGCACACATGCTCAAGATCGTCTAGATCTTGCGATTGACCTCAATTCGGTATAGCGCGTGTAGCGAGAACCTAAGGGAAGGTCATCGAACATGGTGTCGTGGAGATGTTCTGCGCTAATAGAGTTCCCCTGACGGAACTGAACATGGGCATGGATGGGAAAGAGTCTCTTGCAGCTTTTTTATTTCCGATGCGCTTTGGCGCCATCTTCAAGCCGTAATGATGATGATCATTTCTTTTAAGAACGGCACGGTTTATCGTCCCGTTTCTGATCGTTAATACACAGTTAAAATCAGCTTAAGTTTATCGTAAGAAAGGTCCAAATTACCGGTACCATATACGATGCTTCGAGCGTTCAATTACGATTGTCAAGCTGAGGTAGTTTTTATTCGAATCCAGTTTGATCATCAATCGATAGTACGATCGCGCTTCAGCAGAGGATGAAGTACACGCGTGTGTGTGCCATAAATCATCAGTCGATGGTTTTCATCGTCTGAGCCTGACCATCGTTGGCAATGATGGGAAAATTATGATGACTGGCACCGATTGGACAGTCGGGAGGAATCAGCACGATGTCCCTGAGGCTCGCACCGTCGTCCCCCTGTCGGAATGGGCAGACTGGTACGGAGCGCAGAATCCCGCCGGAAACCGGGACTTTCAGTGCTCGAGAGGCACTCTTTTACACATCTAACGGTTCCTTCCGCTTTCACGGGCGTCGGAAGGAAAGTAGGCGATCGAGTTGATTAGGCGCACTTTGTACGCTTTACCCCTTGAGCAGATTAGGCGGGCTGCGTGGCGCACGCGCGGTTGACAGACGACGCGGCGTGTCACGTGCCTAATTTTCGGGGTAACGGATGAAATTTCTCTTTTTCACATTGGAGCAGCGTGTATACAAGACGAGATTTATGGTCGTATCGGGGCGCAGTAATAATAACAATAATCGCCTTAGCGAACCTTCTCAGTTAACGAGATTTAAAACATTCAATCGATATCGATGGCCGCACGATTTTCCCAAAGCTTTCCCGGATCGAAAATGCGATTGTGTAACGGGTGTTTGCGCGATTTGAGCCGGGTATGCTATACGTGCTTGGTAAAAAAAACCTGCACAAACAAGCGCAATTAGTGGTTGGTAATAAACGATACTGATTCGATCTTGACATTTTATCGCTTTTCAGGGTAGTGTGATATGTTCTAATTTCTAAAATTTAAAAAGTTTCTCTATTCGATCAATTTTTACAACTATCCGCACCTTACGCCAACCGAATCAATTCGGCTGCTGTTTAATGGGCGGGGCAGCTGCGTAATGGTTGCAAGAAAATGGAGCGACAAACAAGCATCATTTGAATAATGCGGAGTACGAAACAAAAAACCCTACCCGAGATGAAACCGTTCGGGTGGAACGTCTCGAGAGTGAAAAAAATCAAATCGAATTGGATTCGAATGCCTCTGCGAACTGGTAGATGGAAAACAATTGGGTTTCGGGTTGGGTTTTGGGGTGGATTACGGAGTATTATTTAAAACAATGATACGGAGGAAGGGATTAGGTTTGCAAGGCGGCTACACGAATACCGAGGCACGCAAAGAAGTGGAGCGTTGTATTTTCATTTCATTCCGTTGAATATGTTGAGTATGTTTTGCCTACTGGATGCGGCAGTTTGATGTATGTGAAGAGCTCTCATTTCCACCGTATTCACTCAGTTGTGAAAATAATGAATTATGTTGCTCTGCTTTGATAAAGAAAACAAGTTTTTATGAAATAATTTTTTCCCAATTTATCAATCAAACATTTATGTTTGCTTCGATATGTAGAAAGCGGAAGAAAAACCATTATATCGATTGCTATCGTCTGTTGCAAGTGTTGCACAGCATTATATAGTGCCCGTCATCCTTAGATGCCAGCCCTAGGCATCCGTATAAATTATAATTCCTTCTCTGATCTGATAGCAGTGCAAGGAAAATTGCCATTTCCTCCTTGCATACCGAGCCGTCGCCAAGGCAAGGCATCATCGCATTACATCAAACCGAGCATTATGGTCGTTTTGGTTTGCAGCAAACGGTAACCAACCGCAATAAAGTGCAGTGATTAGGACCGGTGCTTCTCTGCACAGTTTAGTAGTACACCGAACCGGCACAATGACACCTACTACAGATCCACTTTGTTTCGTTTGATTATGTCGACGGTTGGCCAAGATCGCGCCGAAGAGGGTAGAAGGTTACGCGAAAGCGACGAGGAGCGTTGCCGCCCGGCGTTGGCGATGTAATCCATCGTGAAACCGCATAACTTTACTCCCCGGCTCCGGGGAGGGTGGAAAACCGGCGTGCAATGGTCATAATAGTGAGCCGGGCCGCAATGCCATGGTGCAGAAAAGAAACGGCTGATCGAGTTGGGAGCGTGTTGTAAGGCGGGAAGATAAACCGGTTGACCGCCTTCACCGTAATCGAACAAGGAACATCAAGGAAACATTAAGAGGAAGCAGCCGGTGTGCTCCGACTATCATTCAGGCGCTACCTTTACCGATAGGGTTATTCGCTCTGCCACCAAACCACACCCGACGACGCATTGTGGGCCAAAACGTGCGTCACGGTCCGCATGCCGTGCGTCCAAAAAGGACAACTGTTGACGTGACATGAACGGCGCGAAGCGGCATGGAGAGCAAAACAATGGAATGGAAAGAAAAATTGTCAAAATAGGTGAAATCTGGAATGATAAGCACGGCTAACCTCTACGATCCACTTCCGGGGAACCGTGACCGGCAAACGGTACGATGCACAGTCGGTGCGCGATGGGACATCGGACTCGCCGACCCAATTTGGGCCATTTTCATCGCGTTATTTCCCCGCGCGGTAATGAGGAGAATTCGGTGCGAAAAATGGCAGTGAACGAAACACACGTTCGCTGTTACATTCCGTCACCGAATGCCCCTGTGGAGCTGGAAAACAAGGGCAGCATCACGATTCCTTTTTTTTTGTTTCTCTTTCTACCAAACAAAAATACTCCGACCGACATAAGGCTCCAATGACTTCGATATGTTGAAAACGGAGTCGACTCCTTCTCGTGCTTCTCGCACCGGCGCCAACGTACAGACGGCACCAGAAGAAATGCACTCTAATTATCTCATCAACACCTGCGATCGCACGATGCATCGCTGGTGTGTGAAGGCTTCGGTTTCCAAGCCACCCGAACTGGGCCAATCAAATCAACTGACCGAAAATCTGAACCTTTGGAGCGGGTGGTGAAGTAGAGGGAAGACCGTGCGGGAAGCAGATAGAAAGTCGAAGCTGCTGATGTTGAGTGGGTCGACGAAATGTACTTATTATGCTGAGCAATGTGTTAATGGAGGTGCTTCGATGCTGATTAGCGGTGCCGCCGGCGGTTTAGGGATACAAGGAAGTGTTTGGTTATTGTGATTTCAACGACCGTTTGAGGTGCTCTTGATGTGCTTCTACAGTGTTGTTGTTTTTGATTAGTGTTGATGTGAGGTGCTGAAAGTCTGCAGCACATGTGGCTATTTGGCAGTAAAATTGTAATGCTTTTAAATATAGCACCCAAACATACGAAATCCGTCGTTGCATTTGCGATAAAATAAAACTTTTTGTTACAAGCCCTTTCTGTTTAATCTGATAACCTTGAATCGTCTCAATCGCCTCCAACTTCCTAATCATCGGGAAATTCTTCTGCCCCGAACTAGTGATCATCCGAGTAGGTCAATCTCTTACATGATAAATGGAGTACAATGATAATTCCCGCTCAAAACGTATAATTGTATCAATTATCACATCGAAAACCAGGTCTGTATTTGCTTCCCACACACTTCGGAAGCTGCGCTAGAAATTCTAACACAGTTCAAGAAACGAAACTACATCGATGGCTGCTCCTCTATGTCCATTTCAAGCCGTATCAGACACTTACGGCACTGAAAAACACGTATGTACAAGCACTTCTGTACCGGGGGCGCAAAGAGAAGGAGTACAACGCGTTTCGCAATAGAACGCGAGAGCTACCTAAGAGACTCTCCAGGCTCGGCTTCTCGAGGGTGTACTTGTGGCGCATTGTATCGCGGTAATTATCATTTCGGATGTGTGGAGCATCCGCACAAAACGATTGGAAAGGTGTGGAAATTAGAGAATTGTGTTAATTACCACTACCGCATTACCCAGATTTGTATTTTGCTAGAATCGAGTTTTTCTGCGAAGAAGAGAACACACGGAAGTACACGATCAGTGAGACCACTTTTTGCAGGTTAATAAAGTTTAAGAAGCAAACACTTGTCGGCAAGCTTCAGATTAAAGCGAATCATTGCTGCGTCTGCAGCAATTCTGCTGCAAGTTTTCTTCAAGTGCAGAGAGTTAGGTGGGTGTATAAAAAACTGCCCGTGAGGCAATTGCAGTTTGTGGTCATGCCGTCATTATGTTGTCAAACGATCGAAGCGGCTAATCTAAAATTCCAATTTTTGTTTGCTGAAATGCTTCTTCTTTCCCGTGTGCTTCGCTTATAATCACAAATTTCCTGTTTCCAAAGAAAAGCGAAAGCCAAAGATCGTACACGGACCGCTACTGCTCTCGGGCCCAGCTATGAATCATGTCACGAAGTCACGAATACGTTCTGCTTACTAGCAAGGTGTGTGATTCGCTGGAGGAAAAACACTGAGATGAAGCTTCCGTGACGGGTGCTCGGAAAATAAAACCAGTTTTCCTCGTAGCGCTTGCCCGTGCTATGGAAACGACTCTCTTCCGGGGTTGTTCCGGATCGGGATGGAAAAATGTGTGCAAGTGATTGAAGGCGATCAGGGACCACCGTGTGTGCGAGAGAGCTATTCAAGTCCGAGGAAAGGAACTTCGTAGATTTGGATTTGCGGAAACGCAGTGACGTGTTTATTCAATCACGGAATCATGGGTGCTGGTTTTTGGCCGCAACAGACAACTGCCATCAAGTCATTACAGATGTTGGCCACCAGTGGCAGTAGAGATTGCGACTGACCTGATGTTACCGATACTTGATTAAGCAATGTTTGCGATCGCTCCGGTTTCAGGTAGGTTTCCCGGTAGGGTTTCAAATGGCTGGTAAACTGCGATACGATGAACCATCCATGCAATCTACATTTTTTGAGAAAACGATTCACAAAACCGACCATACGGTTGAACATAGTTTACTTATACGCGCATACTTGCTGCCATCGGCACGCAGAGAAAACTGGTACAGTTGATCTCCGCTCACACAAAACCCATGATTATCGCGCATAATGCGTACCGTAGCCGCGGCATGTGTGACCGCGTTATTTGACTGTCCAGGGCTGGCTGGGTGGCACGCTGGCGCCATATTTCATCTCGTTATGCGAAGGCTCCCTTGACCCAGATGAGGGGTGCAGTACCATATTTGGGATGTGACTTTTTTGGAATTATCTGTCTACTGTTCGGTGTTTTCGTCAAGTTCGGCAAGGGCTTACGCGAAACGATGGGAACAGCACGACAACAGCGTCAGTCACTCGATCACGGTGATGGAATGCGATAACTATGCCGCACCGGTCGTCGAAAAACTGTTGAATCTCCTTTCAGAGACACGAACCCTTGCATGACCTTCGCGTTTCTGTGGTCTCTCTAGTATGAAAGGGAATCAACACGGAAGTGGCGTTCAGCGTTACGCGTTTGAATAAACCTCACGTAAAACCGCGCGGCACGGGGAACCGTTTGAATATTCGTGCCTTTGAGTACCCTCGATCGCGAGGTGTTACTTCCGGACTTAATTGGACCGGATGCTGGTAGCTTCTGCCATCGGTTGCTGTTGTTGTCGGTGAGAAACTTCCTATCGGATGTTAAAGATGGACGGAGTGCGTGCACGCTACTCCATTGTTTTGGCCAGCGTTGCAACGGTCTGAGAGAGCGAAAGTCGGAAGCGACCGGTTCTACTATTGTTGGCCCGATTTCCCCCCAACCCTGGGGAGGAATCGGAAGATAAAAGCCAGCAGAGCAGGATGATCCAGCGCGTTCGTTGACCGTGGTTGGCAACATCCCGGGAAAAATTGTAGGGTGGTACGTGCGAGGGTTAGAAGGAATCCGTTAAGTAACACAGATTCTTTAAATTCCCACCTCAAGCGGGATTTAATCAGACAGGACCGGTCATCTAAACGGTCACAGTGTGAAACAATGGGAAACTATGTTCACGCAGAGGTATTGTTGAAAAGACTTATGATGGTTTATGAACGATTGTCACTTGCAATTACTTAAACTTAACAATTTGTACTGTTTACCTTATGAGAACCGGGTTTTTTAAATTCATATATATTTATGTATATTTATATATAACATATATATTTATCATTATAAAGTACACATCCTAAGGTGCTGAATTTAGATCTTCTTACTCTGTTATGTAAAATCGATGTAAATCAATAAAACAGTCATAACGCCTTATTATGAAATTGGAAATCTATGATTCCGCATGAACGAATAACCGAAAAACAAAACATTAGCATCGTTACCTTTGTCTCTTATAACAGACATTCAATTTTTTCGGATTTCCACAGTCGACTTTTTTACCGCCGTTTTGCTTTCTCTCCTAACGACACATTGATTAATGAAGTCAACAATTGGCTCACGAGAAACGTGCGGTGTTACTCAACCATCGCTACACAAACGTTTGGAAGACTGGCCATCAGATGTGCCCTGAAGGGTAGAAACGGAGTGTATCGGAGCCAGGAAAATTCGCTTCATTTGCGCCGAAAATTACGCGCCATCCATTTTCCCGTCCATTTGATGTGTCGTAAGCGCCTTGGGACATATTACCAATATTAATTATGTGCAAGTTATAAACACAGCGATCGAGGCTGATCGAAGCGTTTTTAATTGATGTTTTTTTTATTGGATCACGTCCGATTCCGCTTCCGGCGTATGCGGCGCACGTGTCTTCTTTAATATGATGGTAATGAATATGTTTCGTGTATGAATAACAAAATTCGAGGAAGCGTGTAATTATTTATTTGTATGAAAATGTATACGCTTCTTGCTTGTTTGAACTACATTTTGTTGGCGTTTTCACTTAAATGTGTGTATTTGTATCTGTAGATTTCATTTATATTGACGTGTCCGCAGACGGCCAGTGGTTTGAACAGTGTATCATTGGCGAGAAGAATTATGACGGTAGGAAAGTACCGTCTGGCTTGTTCTAGGTTATCGGTAGTTGAGCGTGGGGGAATTGCCACAACAGTCGTCAGCACAGTCAATGCAAGAAATCCCGCCAGCGACTAACCGAGCATTTCCTTTTTCTCTTTCGACAGGTTTATGGGCGTCTGCGTTCAGGAAGGACAACTGCACGCCCTCACGGAGTACATCGAGGACGGTTCACTTGAACAGCTGATCGCGAACAAAGCGCAGTACCTCCCGGCCCTTTGGAAGATAAGGATCGCGCTTGGGATTGCCCGAGGAATGCAGTACGTGCACGATGTCGGTATCTTCCATCGCGATCTTACGAGCAAGGTAAATGGTTGTTATTAACTCATTGCAATATTGCGTGTTATACCAACGTATCCTCTTTTACTTGCAGAATGTGCTTGTAAAACGATTACCGGATGGAATGTTCGATGCTGTGGTCGGTGATTTCGGGTTGGCCGCCAACATCCCTCGCAAATGGTGAGAACTTTTTCGTATATAATATAAAATTGATGACACATAATATAATCGATGTACTTTTATTTATAGTGGCAAACCGCGCCTGGACACAGTTGGCTCACCATACTGGATGAGTCCGGAGTGTCTGAAAGGCCAGTGGTACGATCAAACCAGTGATGTATTCTCGTTTGGAATAATTTTGTGTGAATTGATAGCTCGGGTAATTATGACAGCTGTATAATCTTACTATACTTTTAGCTAACGTTTTTTATTCGTTTTCGAATGCAGATTGAGGCAGACCCGGACATCATGCCCAGAACTGATACGTTTGGTTTGGATTACATTGCGTTCGCTGATATGTGTCCAAACGATACGCCACCGGCGTTTTTAAGACTGGCCTTCTATTGTTGTACTGTAAGTAGCGTAAATTTCGCAGTATAAAGTAAATTTCATAAATTTAACGGTGCGTATCCATATCCTATTTCGTTACAGTATGATCCAAAGAGTCGACCAACGTTTACAGAATGCGTCAAGAAATGCACATTGCTGTCGGATGTGTGTGAGGATAGCTACAACCATCTGCAGCAGCAGCAGCAGGCGCACTACCGTATGAACCTAGCTAATGGCAGCGCGATCTCGAACGGTGTCGGTGTGAATGGGTTAAACGGTTCAACCAGTAGCTCCGAACCGGTACCGACCGTTTGTGAAAACTATTGCTTAAGCAATACCAGTAGCACAACGACAACACCGTCAAGCAGTGGAGAATATTCGCAGAATCCACTCCACCATCGCCGATCGCTGTCGGAGAACGTGATCGTTTTTCCACCGCACACGACGCCGAGTGATAAGGCGCGTTATCACATGTATCAACGGGGTAACTCGGTTGTACGGCCGGCCGAACCGGCCATCCCAGAATCCCCCACCTACTCCAACCAAACGCTCCGGAAGGTCGCGGAAACGATGCTGCTGAAGGACTCCCAGTATAAGCCACGAGCCAAAACGGAACAGGGTAGTGGAACAAAGGCAAATCCGTTCAGCGCATTATCGCAGCTGAAGGGTGTGAAAAAGATTTTGGGACCCAATCCGGCCGTGACAACGTACAGCTCTGGCGATCTATTTAGTTCGTGCTTTGAAATATCGGCTCCATACTTTCGAGCGTGGAATTCCATACAGAACCAGATCGTGCGCAATGCACGCGACGGTCGCAGCTGTACTGGGCTTACGGGTTCTGGTGGTTCTGGACCGGGCAGTGGTGCTAGCGACGGTCAACCGAAGAGCCTGCCCAATTCACCAACCTCCCCGCGCAAAGAGTATAATGAGGAGGACGACGAACAGTCGGCGGCACTGGCGAACGAGTACCGAAAGGTGTCGCTCGGTAACGTACGCAAGTATCGGGCCAGCTTCACCGAACTCTCTAGTCATCCACTGTATAAAAGTGGCCAAATTGAGACTGAAGTAACGAGTACCCACGTGACGCCAACAGCAAATGTGAGCAATATGCCCAAAGTAGCAACCAACAACACCCCCACCAACACTGGTAGTTGTGTTCTGCCGGCAAATGCGATCAGCTCAGCTACGATGAAGAAAATGTCAAACGGGTGCGTTAAACCTATGCCTGCCATCGTCTCAGCTGATGCGGGGGATGATGAACTTGAACCAAATGAAACCGAGTCGCATGGGCAGCGGGGGAAAAACGCAAAGTCTACTGTTGACGGTAATTCGGTGCACTTGTGTGGCAGTAACAACGGCGATAGTGGCACCGAGGAAGGCCAGGATGGTGCAAGCTGTGATGGAGAATCGACCCGAATGGACGACGATGACGAGGAAGAGCCGGCAATTGTGCGACAAGACAATTCTGGCGAGCACAGAGCTGTTGAAGAGAGGCTACTAAAATCTGCATCCGGTACGACCGTCATGAGCGAGCACAGTACCACGGGTGCAGGTGAGAAGGATGTGTGCGTTGAAGGAGAACTGGTGCTGGAAACACCTCGTATCCTCACCAGGAGAGGTTCAACGGAGAGTGGGTTCTTTTCCTGTCTCAACGAGGACTTCGGGACGTACAAATCTTCACCATGCTGCTGTCTGGAGCAGATAACACACTTCGAATCGACTGATCGGTTGCCGATGTGTCGGTGTATATACACAAGAGCGACAACACTTACCGGCGGAGGCACAACAACTGCATCGAGTGGTACGCCAGCCGACGGTTTGACGGGCCTAATGTCTAACCAGACACTGAACGATAGTTCGAGCATACTGTTCTTCGATGACAGTTCGACCACGGTTAGTTCACTTCGAAGTATGGATGATCTGGAACTGTCGGATTCGATACGGAAACGCTTCAACCATCATCACCATCTGCATCATTTGCACCCAGTGCATCATCAGATGCACAACCGGCATCATCACTTGTTTAGCAACGTCGACATCGATGCCCGCTCGATTGACATGGGTCTCATCAATCGGTTGGCGCTGGATTCCGAGATCAGCAGCATGATCCAGAAGAACCAATTCACGAACCAGCTGCTGTACTGCAAGAATCGCTCGTCGTCAATTTTTACAGACAGCTCGGACGACATCAGCAGTCTGGCCGGATCGGACTCGCTGTTGTGGGATGATCGTTCATGTACGACCATGCCAAACACTCGCTCAGCGCAGATCGCTAAGATCGTCGAGTATTTCGAGCGCAAGGGCCAAACATTCAAACCATTCACTGTACCTGATTCGCTTCAGCTGGGCGCGTCTGCTGCCGGTAGCCACTGCAACACCGGCGGCGGTGATGGTGGTACGAGTAACACGATACACCTGTCGCATCATCATCATCATCATCATCATCACCACCATCATCATCATCGTCAAAGTGCCTATCCGGCGGGAGCGTCCACGACGTCGACCTGCATCTCGGCGGCAACCACAAACACATCAGCTCCAAATGGAACGACTGTCAACGACGGTGTACGGAGACCTTCAGCAACGGCAGCACCTGCAACTTCAAGTGTGGGTAACGCCAAACTCTCGCAAGCTGATTTGAAGCAGCGCTCCGAGTACGAAGCGTTCTGTATCGAGCTAGAACGGAAGCAACAATCGAATGGAGGGCCTCCCAATGGTCCACAGCATCGCTTGAACAACATTTGCGAAGGGAACGTGCGCTCGAAGTTACAGCTTTTTGACAAGCTGAAACAACAGAGCAATAGTGCTGCGGCTGTGGCAGCGGCAACGGGCAACGGAAGTGTGCTGACAAGCGGTTCCTGCAGTAGTAGTAGCACTGTGAGCAACGGTTGCGCCGCTTCCGGTACTAACGTTGGCACCAACATGAACGGGTTAACCATTATAGATAAGTAGAAACTTGGTAAGGGTAAAAAGTGATGCAAAAAGGAAAAAGATGAAACCGCAATGAAGTGAGAGTGATACAACCTATATTTTTCACATTTTTCCAAAAAGGACGGATAAAAAAGACAAAACCGATCCCAAATCACGAACAACATCGTAACATATTTCTCCGTCCTAGCCATCGGCGAGAAAGTAAATGAAAAAAAAAAAACACAATAAAAACACTAATTACACTCAATTTGAAAAGCAAACCAATGCGCCAAACAATTCTAACGTAGAACCTGATCGAATGTGTCAAAAAAGTAGTAGCATCCAGCGCAAGTGCCGTGAGAGAAAAGGATTAAAAATATATTTCAAATATGCACATCAGCAGTCGCAAACCGTTCATGCCCAATAGAAGGGTAATAATATCAATGGCCTGAGCGTAAAGAAGTACAGGCACTGTAATCGTTATTGTCATCGATACGAATCCACAGTGCTGACGATGGTTAATCTTTTTCTGGATAAAGTACTTCCATATTCTGTCATGCAGTCTAAGTTTAATGTAGATAAGCGTCATTAAATTGGCTCCGAATACGAATCTAGTACACAAACATGTTATACATCAGCATGACTGACATAAAAAAAACAATCCTGTAAAGTATCTGAAGATTTAGCTCCCGAATATTGTTGAACTTACATTTGCCAAACGTAACATCAAGAGAAATGTCGATGTTTAAAACACATCACCACTATCCTTCACGTAACCATGATTCGTCACACGATTGACCCATAGTTCGTAAATTAAACAGCGAAAATGATCAAGAAAGGGTGATGCCAAGATGCATCACGATCGGCAGGTCTTTAGCAAGTCTGAACGGGACAATGGCTGAGTGAAAGAGTGTATCAATTCATACAATTTTTGACGTCCATTTTTAAAGTAATTAATCATCCTGGTAGAAAACAGAGAGAATATGCAAACGCACCACAAGAAACAAATATGAAAAACGACCTTCTCGTGTATCTCCAGTCGGTCCGAAAATGTGGCTAGAGATGTTTGTGAAGAAGGTCATGTTGGACGTATAGTTCGCACTATGTGGCGAAAATATTGATTTATTTTACTTGGAAGATTACATAGCAGCTGTACTGATGAAATAATGCCAAAAAAATGATTTTTCTCAAAAATGCATCGAAACAGAGGGTCCCTTAGGTTCTGTTTAATCAGGTGGCGCTTCAACACACATGTACCATTAGGATTGTTTGGATTCTAGGTCTTCCTTCTCATGCGTGTGGTACTTTGTGGTGGTATTCATTTTGCAACCGCCAGGTTTAGTAGACAGTTTACGTATATGTATTGTTAAGTTCAAGTGATTCAATCCATCAATGGCACACAATCAGGAAGTATCGATTATCATATCGCAGTCAAGTAGAGTGACCACTAGTTCATTTGCTACCTCTTCGGAAAACTCTTCCTAGTTCCTTTTTCTTCCACATTCTCATCGCATCTGCAGTTAATCAATAGCGTACAAGTATTGTTCTCCTTTTTCCTTTACTATCGTTTAGTGTACTAGTTATGATGGGCATGTTTGCAATATACTGAAATAGATTTAGATTAGGTTAATGATTAGTTGTACTGTTGGTCTAAGTTAGCGTCAATTAATTACATGATCAAAAATAGTGTTTTATGTAGATTATCCTGTTGCTGCAGTAGTAGTGGTTGGCTGCCAATTAGTAAGCAATCCGTTTAGCAGGGACACAATAGTGTTACCGGTACAGGTGTGAGATTATTTATTATTATTCTTCTGGCACGCTAATTTACGTCTACCGCCCCTAGATGTGATGACACTTCATCGTTAATTTTAAGTGAAAGTGCATTCTTTTAAAAGCAACCGAAGGAGTAGGATCATTTACTAATTTACCGTCAGACTGTTTAGCTAACCAGGCAAGGTTTGTTCGCTGTAAATAGTTCAGCGAGAGTGCAGTGCACCAAACGGATCGTACTAATTTTAAACACACTTACAATCATCAGCAACATAAGAGCAAGTATTAACGAACTATATTTATCTTCGCAACACCAGCACGTTTTGCTTCCTTTCTTTCAACCACGTCCTAAGCGCGTAGACGAGACGATGTTTCTTTTTGTACTTTTTACTGTTATTCAGAATATTTCAGAGAAATGAACACACGCTGTGTGAATTCGCTCGACTCCGCGCAGAGGAAACCCATGTTCGAAATCAGCCACCGCGGTGCGGTTCAATTTGATCCATCCAAAACATAAACTACCACTACGTACGTATATATTCTTACTGTAGGAAACGGTGTCACGCCGAAGTACAATACGCTGTTCGTTTATATATTGAGCAAACTGTTACTTGGCGTTCGTAGGTATCCTTGCCGAGCAGGTTAAAATGTAGTAATTGTAAAAAATAAATAAAAATAAAAACCATGTTTTCTTTTCCACACCCACCTGCAAGGATTAGTCTGGTGTGTATGCAGGGGTTAGCGATAGAGATAGGGTTAGGGTGGATTTTGCAAAACTCGAGTGAGACAAGCATTCGAAACGGCGAAAACACGCTAAACTAAACCATTGCAATATTGCGGAGGCGATGTGACAAGCGCATCCTGCTGCTTCAACACGCGTTGCTTGTAAATAGTTATATACACATATTAAAGCAAATACATAATTGATCTTAAACATTACTGTACCATTCGGGAAACGAAAAACGAGTAAGGCAACAACAATTAGAACAAAATTATGCACCCGAAACCTGGCCGTTCAAACTCAGAACGGACGGATAGAAGGTGCGCGTACAGTATCATGTTAGAAACAATTGAAACAGTAAAAACAATAGCAAATATTTTTGATTTTGAGAGATTAGCGAGAAACTCAATGCAAATCAATCCACAAATTAGGTCAAACCGTCTACGATTTTTGGGAATTGAAAACAACGTGTTGCAAACTGTGTCAAACGGCAAACAAATAAAACAAATGTTAATAAACATTAGTGCAAAAATGTACCGAACTGTATATGTGTAGTAACGATTTGTTTTATGATGACACTGACAAAATGCATGAATTTGTATCCGAAATATATGCCCTATTTATAGTGTCGATTAACTTACATTTATTGATTTTTTCAAATACTTTTGTACACCAAATAAATATCATCCTTAGTTAATTGATATTAAGCGACGTAAGGTGTTAAGGTATTGCAAAACATTTTATCATCAAACTGCAAGGTATTTAAAATCATTTGAAAGATGCCAGCGTCGAACTGTTGATGAACCGAACCGAATCGTCAACCGTTATGGTATGTTACAATATAAAAAACGGATTGTACAAAAAAAACATTCTGAAAATGGTAAATTGAATGGATTGTATTCAAATATATTTTCCTACTTGTTCATTAACTAATGAACAGCACATGCCAGACGTTACTTGATCATGGTAACGCTGTGTAACGCTTCATATTTTCAAGATCAAGCTTTCGGAGCTTTTGACTTCGAGCGTGCTGATTTCGAGCAGTTTCTGAGGCGCTGTCGGGATGAAGAAAAAATAATGTTGATGTATCGATTACGATGCGATATTCTGAATACATTTTTAAATTTAAAATATATTAAAGATATTAATCAAGTACGGGTTATTAAGAATAATTACATTTCATTTATAGCTCATAACGGTGAGCCGTGATCCTTTTTTACATTTTTTATTACTATCTCAATAACTACGATACATTGCGACTCAAGTTTAGTATAATAAAAATTATTTCAAACTAGCAGTATAAAACAAAACAAAATATTATCAAAATAAAAACAACTAAAGTTACTGACAAAAAATATTCATTTTTCTCATTCGATGCAGAATTTAAATATCAAAAACCATTGCATTCTTCGTGAAGAATGAATTTTACCACATTCGTTAACCCATAGCCTTCGATAATACATGTAAACAAAACCTCCCCTTCCCACAGCCGCTGTCTTACCCAAACGCAAGCCCGATCTTCTTAAGTACCACCATGACCCGCGAGCAGCGTGCAGTAGCGAAGGAGTAGGAGAAATGGATCAAGCAGAATAGAAAGTTTCGGTGCTCTCGGTTCGCGTCATTCGTTGAAGATCCGCCGTACGGTGCGGTCGTTTGTCGTAAGCAGTTTTGGTTCGCAGCAGAAACTCCGAGGCGCAGCACGGGCTGTGTCTGTGCATGTGTGCGGTTGTGGCTTGCCCTGCGGCCAGCTCGTCACCTGTGTGTCTTGAGTCGTACCAGTGAGACTTTTTCTTACTGGCACCAGCATCCGTATCAAAGAAAAACGAAAAAACAAGCAAACAACGAAATAAAAGTGTGCTACAGGTGAAATCCCCAAGCAGAGGATATTGGGCGAAGAAATTCCAGCATTCCTGCGTGTGTTTGTGCTTGTTTGTGCGCTAATTGTTGATCCTCTGCCCGAGTGTTTGTGTCCGTCTGTGCGGCTGTTTGTACACACAACCCACAGCGGAAGTGAAGGGTTGGTGTCCGGAAAGGGATAACTTCCCGTGCAAATTGAGCCAGTTGGTGCCGCACGTGAAATTCGTGCGCTGTTGTGTGGTGAATGTTTGAGGTGAAATCAGCAAACCAAAACTCAAACCAGTCTTAACGCAGTGGCAAGTTAACGAATCATCCTTCGTCACCAGCAGAGCTTAGGATCATCACGGAAGGCGTGTGGAGCGTTTTTCCAAAAAAGTCCTACTTTTTCTGTAGCATCATCCAAAACACCCAGGTGAGTTTAATTCATTTGCGCAGGTTAATACGATCCGCAGTTGGTCAGGAGTGTCAACTTCGAAAACGTTCGAAAGTGTGTGACGACCTGCCTGCACGGCTGGTTGAATGTAGGTTAAAACCGAAAATCGTCCACCCGGCCAACCGTGAGTGTGTTTGTGTGTGTGTGTGTGTGTGTTTTGTGCCCTCTGTGCCCTCACGTTCGGCCTCACTGTTCGGTGGTGACCGCATGAGCATGAGTGGCTGCGGTTCGCTGCGCCTTCCATCGCCTCTGCTCCGCTGGTCGGTTGGACACTTTCCCGGTTACCTCGGGTGCTCGCAGGACTGGTGGCACTTTCTCCTCATTCCAATCCAAAGATTAATAATGAATATGTACATGGGGTTATATTGGGAGGTCCGGTAGCCAACACACGTGTGCGGATTCTGCGATGTGCAAAGAGGTCCTTCTAGTCTTTTTGGTATGCTGATTACATAAAACGGATAACATTAGTCACTCGACGGTGACTCACTGGTCTAAAAGCGTGCATTCCCACCTGCCCAGCAGGAGGAGACTGCTGCTGCTGCTGTTGACGGTTTGCTGACCAAGCGTAAGCCGGACACGGATGTTCGTAACGGATATGCGTCACGGTTCGGTCGGATCTGTGCAGAAATCAGACGTGATTGCGGTGCGCGCGCGCGCTTTCGTAAATGTGGGTCACACACCTCTACGAAGCCGGTCCTCGGAACGGGTTTGGCATGGGCACTTGGCGCTGAGCTAGTAGCTTTATCTCACGGCTCTCGTATCCGTCTGCGTGTGTATACGTGTGTGTGTGTGTGCCTAAGACGCGCATGTTTGCGCCACAAATTCGACAAATTGCGCACACCCCCTTTTAGCGCCTGGGGGATGCGCCGGATAATACAACCATAATGTTTAATCCCATCTCCCGGAAGGCTGATTTTGACCAGGTGAGGTGGTCGCAGCGGATCTAATTAAGGTGCGAAAGACGCAAGGCGGTAAGGCTGCGTTCGGGAGGCAAACGTATGATTTATGCTTTTGCACCAGACAGCAGGATGATAGATATACATCGATGGAAAGTCAGACAGTGATACCATGTTGAGCTCGTTTTCCTGCCTCTCTTGATAAGGGGCGGCATATTTCATCTTCCGGGAACGGTAAAATTTGCTTTAATTTGAAAGTCAAATATTTTTCTTTCGTATGTTGGAGATAGACAAGCAAATGTATGTGATGATATTTTAGCAAATTTTCAACATGTATCATGAGGTATAAATAAATTTTTCGTAAGATAACTATAGATTAATTAGAGGTAATTTATTAACTAATTGCTTAAGATTATAAAGTGAGATCCATATTTGATAAAAATGATAAAGTAGATATTATAATCGAGTATGTTATGCATGGCTAAGTTTCTTGGTAAAGAATATAGGGATGTATTCATAGAGCAAAAAATACATCGAAGAGTCGAATATAATTTGTTTGTAACTATTGACAGATGTTCCATGAGTTAACTTATATATTAATTGCTTGTCACCATCCCGCTTGTAAATAAACTGAATTGGCTCAAATAATAAAAATAAATACTCCATTCATTGCTAATGAGTTAGTTAGTATATATAGCTTGTCTAGGATGGCTTATGATTAGGATGACTTGTGTAGAATTTTTCATAACAAGTAATAATAAACTTAAAAAAAATATTGCCAAAACTTTTGCATGACTTGACCCATTTTGAGACACTAACAAACTCTCCCAATCCGTCCCGGATCGAAATCGAAATCCGGATGTGTCCTTTCATGTGCGGGATATATTTTAAGCACTAATGCGTCATGTTCATGTCACCACAAAAGAAAGCACGCGCCAGCGAGAGGAAACATAAAAAAAGATAACTAACTTTCACCGGAAGAACAATAATACCCGATGGTGAAACAAATGACATCATGCTGCCGACACCGGTTGAGGATTTCCTGATCTGAGGTGTCCCGCTTTGCGCGAGTGGATGAAGCCGCAGCGCATTGAATAATGGCGCATACGGTCCTTAAACAATGGTGCTTGGCTTGGTAGGAGTGGAGCACGTCTTTGAACAGAAGAGTTTTCAGATCGTCAGGTGGTTATTAGAAAGTTCCTATGTATTGGTTCTTCGGTATCTTCCGGGTGTGGTGGCCATGCACCTTGCTGTCAGCGACCGTACACTGAACTGTATTTTATCAAATTTCGTTTTGATTATTTATCTTACCAAGGCTCCAACGTTTTATGATCAGTTAATTTGATTGTGAAATTAATTTAATTTAACAAATAAAACGTAATCTTAATGCGCTATCTTCTTCTGGAAATGGCTACGATCGAAGTGCTTAAGACGCATTCCTTCCATACCTTTCGCATCGGAGAAGACCAACAGATTAAGACAAGAAAGTGAGAATCGGAAAACAAAAATCGGTAAGGTGTGTTGAAAATGAATCAGCACCATTAACCCAAATTTCTCCTCCAGCGCGGTTCCACTCGTTTACCAAGTGCGCACCGCACGCGCCTTTGCTACGGTTGCGATATCCCCTGCCGGACACTGCCCGATGATAGTCGCCGATTCGTAGTACTATCATGATCAATGTCAAGGAAGCATACCCAACCCATGCGACACATTATGCACGTTTCCCCATACATTTGCAGTAACGCAAACGATAAAAAAATTCATCAACATGAAAATCGAACGTAAACCACCACCAATTGTCACTTTCGCTTCCGTGGAACCGAAACATCCGTCCCAATAAATCGAACTGGCCGCGAAAATGTACATTTTTGGACACGCGCGCACCGGGATGAATAATCAATTTTGCATTCCAGCGCGGGCAACTTTTGCAAATCCGTTTCGAATTTCGAAACCCGGCTCCCATAAACGATACCGGCATTCGCTTCCGGCGACGCGGTGGCGGTAAAGGGTACGGTCTCAGCCTCACGAAAGCACCACTTTCACGCCCGGAACGGTGGGGGCCAACTGTCAAACTTTCGCCAGCCTGCAGGCCCTCCCCTTTTGCCCAATCCAATGGCGCATTTTGGTACCGTGTACCTTGTCGAGAGACGAACGGGAGGCGGCAAATTCAAAACCCCCAAATGAAACAAAAAAAACTGTCTTCCCCCGCACAGAGCGTTTGCCGCGTGTGTAGTTGGCGGGGTTTTCCTCTACTGCTTTTTCTCCGACTCACCGTTCGACCTTTCGCGACGATGGCAATGACTAGGTGGCAGCGCAGCGAAACAAAAGATTCATTTTTCTCCATTGAACACACCAACCATGCCTGCGCACTCTAATGTTCTGCAGCAGCCTCCAACTGTTGACGTTTGTTGTTTCGTTTCCCTTTCGCTCCATGTTTCGATACAACACGCGGTTTCCCGGCGGTGTAGCCGAAAATAAAAGCCTCCAAGACACGGCGCGAAAACGAGCATGCGGAAAAACGGTTTGCAGTTTATTGCTGTATGAGTGTGTGTGTACTTCCCTTGTCGCGACGAGGGAAAACTTTCATTTATTTTAATCAGTAATCTCCATTGTCTCACCCGCTCATCTTCAAAACCTCTCACTTCTTCTCTTCGTCTTTCGCACTCGTTCACTCTGCTTGATCTATTCACCGATGCTCAGTTCCAAACCTCTAACTTCACCCGCAAATGCAGTGGGAACCCTGGGAACAGTTTCGCTTTCCGTTGTGGAGGTCTATTTTTATCACTGTAGCGTTTCTTCAGCCAACACTCGGTTTGCTTCCTGCCGCTTCAGTATGATTTCCCCAAGAACGTAAGGTGAAGGTCGGTAGTCTAATTGATTTTCCTCCTGTGCGCACGACGTGGTGAGAGTGATAAGTGTGAAGGCGGGAAAAACTCAATTAATAGTTTTCAACATCAGCAACGGTAGATTACATGGAAAAACACCGACACGACCGTGAAATAAAGGCAGTAGGAAGATGTTGTACTTTAATTTTGACCATTTGAACAGAATCCATTTTTTTTGGTGAAATGTGTTGTGATAGGGGATATTTTTTTAATTCAAAATGAAACTATTCTCGGTTTTTGTAATTTTAATTAAATGAGTCTCAATACATTTATAGAAAAAAAAAACACTCATACAATTTTGAGATCAAAATGTTTCTCTAAAATACAGGAAATTATCAACTATAAATTTAATAGAAATTATAGATTATCTCAAATGTTACCGATGTAATCTATAATATCTGCCTTATATGTGTTAAAGGGCTCTGGAGGATCTGCTACAATGGCTGATTGCTTTAGTCTAGCATTACCCCACCATTATTTGCAGCATCGATATGACCATGGCCCAACGTGTCGATCTTATCAGTATTATGACTCCAAATTTAATAATTCAAAAAGTTGGTTTTTGTTGACACTAACATTATTTAAACATTAATAATTTTCTGAACGGATGAGAAATCATTATCAATTTATTTTTACAATAAATAGCTTGAGAGGAAACATTTTTGGATGACTATTTTAATTAGAGCATATCTATTACCTTTGTTTTTATAGTTATTTTTGCAGATGTCTGTTTAACTCTGCAGACAGAAAGAAACAGAGTACTATGTACACACGGGCCACATAGAGTCCTAGGACTCATTACTTTTCATCACACTGGTAACGTTTCCGTCGCAGACACTTTCCATTCCTTGGCCAATTAAACCCTGCTTCCTGCGCGTCGTTGTCACCTGATCGCCATTGAATTGATAGTGCGCATAAGTGGCCACGTCGTTCGTTTTTAATGCGAAATGAATAATCAATGAGAATGAGGATGCTCCGAGAGGAGCCTTATGAATAAGCGAAATCGGTCAGTCTGCGACGCCACCGAAAGGAGTTCATCAACCTTCCGCATCCAGTACCGCCGGCCAGTTTTCCATCTTCAAAACCAATAAAGACAACTAGGGTAGAGGAAGCGAGAGGGTGAAAGAAAAGAGAAAAAATTGAAACGATAAAACGATGGTCACATCAATCAGCTCTCGAGGGGTTTGTTTTGCGTGCCGATGTTCCGCGTTCGCACTGCGTCCGAACGGCATTAGAAAGTTTTGCTGAAGGAATGTGACTAAAATTCAACACCGCCGGCACCACGGTGCAACTGCGAATGCGTACACCGTGCGTCCTGTGAGGATCATTCTTCGGATCCACCGCACAACGGTGTCGAAAGTGTCGTTATTGTTGCGTCCCACGCGCCTAAGTCCTTCGATGCATAGGTTTTTTTTTCTAATTTCATTATTGTTATACCCACTGCAAGCCAGCGAAAGTCAGTGTGTTTACGTACATACCATACCGTCTGTGTGCAGTATTGACGTCGCTCACACGGGTGTCATTGCAATGCGTTCCCTTGCGCCACCACCGACGGCCGTGCGAAAGATCATGTTTGATGCGCTACGATGAGATGAATAATAAACCCTAGAGCCGGAAAAACTATCAGCCTCCGGGATGCGAATAGGGTTCGGAGTGAAAACGAAAGCTAGCCATTATTTTCATTCGGATGGTTTATTAATTGGCCGCTTCTAATTGACGACACGACACCTTGACCACCTTGATCCACAAGCCTTCCTCTTACCGGCAGAGCGAGAGTCACAACTCTTAATCGGGGGAAACTCAAACGATGCGACAGCCTGGCAAAACGAAGCCATGGTAACAGGCGGGAGATGGTTTCGGGTTGATTGATTAATGGTTTGACTGATTTCGCCAACAATGAGCGACACCGATCTGCGATCGTATTGGAATGATTGGGGCGCTTTTCCCACGCAGCCGCCGGGTGTGAGATTTGGGTCGCCACTGTCGCTTCCGGGGTGGAAAGGCTATTAATCATGCGGCTCGTTAGGTGATCACTACCAAACCAAAACTATGGCAAACGATTCGGATCCGGAAGGTGTCAATGTTTGACCGAGCTGACTAGTGGATGGAAACACGATCAAGGCATGCATTCTTAACGAAGTTGTTTTCGCTTTCATTTCAAAAATGATTATGTTTAAGACAATGGAACTTTTTGTAGAAATACCGAGAACTTATCAATTATTTTTCAAGTACAGAATGGAATGCAAAATATTTTGAACAGAATAATGTTGTATCCATAAGCAGTATTTTTACTTTTCGTCAATTTGTAGAAAGTGTTTGTATCATTTTGCTAATATAAGTTACTTTTGTCTGGAGTCTGGGGATAAGTACAATATTAAACTAACATAGTCTCATGGTAGAGTGTGCCATAAGAACTAATATAATTGCCGCTAATGATAATTTTGGTACCAATTCTAACTATCTGATTTTGAACCATTTTTCAATTTTTGAATTTTTGGTAGCAATATTTGTACTATTTTGAAAAGTTATGTTATTTCTGTAAAGGTATTAGGGATGAGCACCCCATATATGTACAAGTGTATAAAGGCGTTTATCCAATTAGTATGTGCTAATGAAATAACTCTTGAAATTAATGAAACGACCGATTCTGAAGCTCTGTGATCAAGAGGTTCAAAAATTTCTAACTTTTTTACATGAAAATAAGATCCTTCCATTCATTTCAATGGTTTTGATAATATATTCAAAAAAAAAAATGAACTCTTTAAAGTGCTATTTCTATGTGCTACAATAAAGCAATAAATGAAATCAACAGCTTAGCAAGATAATGTCATCATTACGATGAAGACCCGACGATATCGCAGAACATTTTCAATTCAGTTTGCTCAAGAAGAAGTTTATTGCCATCTCTCTACACGATTGTTGCGATTGTTGTGTAGTGTGGGTGTGTTTTTATTTCAAATCCGTTTGCCAAGATCGCTCATTAAGCGCCGCTTGTTTACCGCTTCCGCCTACAAAATAACCAAAAACGCCTTAATTACTGCCATTATTATGCACCACGGCGGAACTACAAACGTACGACGAGTGAGATAAAAATGAAACCCCCGTTGCTGAGAAATTTGCTCATCTTTCGCCACAATCTGTGTCGCGTTTCATCCCCCTATCATTGCCATACCACCCCGTTCCATCACACTCGTATAATTTACGTACTTTCAATTCCACTGCACCAGCCGGAAAGGCACTTGCTGGAGTTTGCAGGGAATGAAAATAACATTTTAATTGTTTCTCCCGCTGGAGCTGTGTATTAAACGCACAAGGTACGGCCATCGACGTGTCAGCTGGTTGGTTAACACGTTTTTGCCGTACAGCGACGACCGATGCTTTCAGTTGACAGTGAAGATGGTCAGCGAAGTTTCAGCTTTCTTTCTTCGTGTTTTACAGCAACATGAAATAATCATCACAATTGCTGCTCTGGACGGTGTCTCAGAAAGCTCAACGAGCTTGTCACCAGGAACTGACGAGTATGACAAACGGTGGGGAATCGCATGTTTTACCTTTCCGAATGGGCAATTGTTGGGAATGACACGCTGCATACCGTTTAATTCCCACCGTGTCATACAGCCAATAAGTGTGGCTGACAGTTGTCACCTGGTGTGTTGGGCGGTGAAGCTAATTTGAGTAGCAATTGGAAGTGCCATATCTTGATATCTTCAAAGTTGGAAAAAACAACTGAAACATCCACTCGTTTGAAATCGAGCCTGCAAATAGCTCCACGACAATTATCTTCCCATTGTGTGTTTGCTGTACGGGAAACCATGCTTGAAATTACCGAAACAATGTCTCACTTTGGAAGGAGTTGGGCTTAAAAGGTGAATCGATTGCATGGTACGACAACCCATCCAACGCTAAGAAGACCTTACGGGTTTGCTTGTCGCTTTCTCAACCGGTAATATCGCAATATCACAGTATGACGGATATGGCCGTTTCGGCAAAACTAAATTTCCGTTCCGGTATTTTGCTGGAAACCCGCCCATCAAAGAGTTCCTCTTAACCGCTTATCGTTGGGACAATTTTTTCGGCTCGATTGTCTCGATTGTCACATTTTCACTCATCCGGAGGGCGATTTATTTCCATGGAAGAAGGTATCATGTTACGGCCGGTTCCGCTTTCCGTTTGCGGCACAAGATTCATCGATAACCCTCGGGGTGATTCGAATCCCGGTCTTGCCGTCGTTGTGGGTCGATTGTTTTGAGTGTGATGAGTACGGGCAAAGTAGCGCATTATTTGCGACGAAACGTGATCTCATTTTCAAGTTGATTTTGTTTGTGACACTGTTTTTTGTGCCTCTTGTACCCCATGTGGACTGTCCAAAGTGGTGTACTGTGTTATGCGACAAGAAGTGAAATTTCGCTCCCAGCTTAGTATGCAGACCGACCGAGTGGCGCGAATCTTCCTCAGAACAAACACCGTTTCTGAGAACACCGTTTCAACATGTTTCAACGCATGGTGGGGTTCAGTCGACCGTCAGTCTCACACGGGACACAACGGGACTTGACCGGTGTGCTGTATTTCATACGAGTGTGTTTTATTTTTACTTCCCACTTGCTTGGCTGGCATGGTCAGCACCACCAATTTTCCCTTTCTTTCCCTCCGGGCTAATGTTCCTTACCGCTCACATTACCTTACCTTTTTTCCGACACGTCTGGACTAAACACTCATCAGCAACCGCAGCCAAGCGTTCGGGCATGTGAAATGGAATCATTTTTTGAGTGATGAAAATAATTAATGCATTGTGCAGTCAACTAGCCCTACCGTATCGCCATGATGCAATGCTCCGGTGCACCGCTGAACAAAGTAGTGATTGTGGATAACCTGAGAAGTAGAATATTTCTTCATTACCATACTGCGTATCTGTTTGTTTGGTGAGAAAACTTTAAATGTTGAGAAATTGTTCAAAAGTCCTATATGGAATCGTTTGAGCTGTTGTGTGAGTGTGTTTTTTGTTATACCATATTTTACTATAATTTACGTGCTTTCCCAAGAAAATACTGCAAAAAAAATTGTAAACGAAACTGTTTTTTGTGCATTATTATTTAATTAACGGATACCCGAAACATACTCATATTTCACTCCAGTACAAACTGCTATTTGTACTTTTTGTAAGCAAAACTAACTGTAGCCCTAATTACTCGCTGCCCAGCATGTGCTGTAAAAGGATAGATTTCGTCATGGCTCGACGATCGCGAGCGCCCGGAACCGATCACATGACCTACTTTTTCGCACCCGGCGCATCTCAGAATGAAAATACACTACGCCACACAAAAGGGGATTATGATCGATAGTTGCCGATCATACGCAAAGGTATTAACATTCACTGCTTACCGCATGGATTCGCAACACATTTTAGTCATATTTTGTAGCTCGATTTTATTTTCTACGATCTCTGAAGCAAAAAGCGAACGGATCATCGAGACGTTCTTAGTCGGTCGTTGGCGAAGCGTAGTGAAATTGCAACGATTTGAAACGGTTTCCGCGGTGGAAATAATAACCATTGCAGCGGCCGTGAACGTGAAATTATGAACTAGTTTACGGCGCGCAATGTGGGCATCGCTAACGCAAGGTAAATACAGCTCCAAACAAACACGCCCCAGAGAATCGGTTTGTAGTCATTTCTTTCGCGGCTGTCAAGATCGTTCGGTGCAATTGCTCGATAGTTGCTGCATCGTAACTCGCCATCAAATCCAAAATCCGTTCACTCCAACGACTCTCGTGGAAACGAAGCTCTTAGTAAGTGCGCTAGCGCCTGGTTCCGGGTTCGTCGTTTGAATCAGTGCGACATGCGTTGAAGTCTTTCGTTTTCATTCACCAAACGCAACGCAAACCCTCGTCTAACGCTTCAGATAATGCTGAAGTGCGAGCTCGTGGGTAGAAAAAGATTATTGTACTTGCCTTTCCTGTCCAACTAGGACCGGTTGACGAACGGACATTCCTTGCTAGAAAACGAAAATGTCGCAAACGTGTCGGAAGAGGTTGTGCAGAATGTGCGGTACTGCAGCATTAATGCGCACTTCGTACCATATACGGGATTTTACAGGGTTTGTTTCTTCTACACATGCCTATTAATGTATTTATATGGTGGAAGAAGAGAGTGTCCGCAACCGGTTGCACGGAAATCGTTTCATTTTTTCTGCTAAGATCGATCAAGAATGGGACTGGAAAAAGATTATTGTGGTTATTGTTGGTATGTAAAATGTATTGAAAAATATAAAATGTCACACTTTGCTATATTGGACCATCATGAATGAAAATAATGCATTGAATATGGAAACTCGAACGCAAATTAATTCAACAATGGTGTGAATATACAATTAAAACATCAACGTCCATTATTATCGAGTGCTAGATGAGTCGTTCAGTGAATTTGGTTAACGATGCTATTATCCAGTGCATTTCACAATCTTGTTCGTCAGACGCATGGTAGGAGTGGTATTGCATACTCAACACCAACAGGACGCCCAATCTTTCCACCAGTTAAGCAGCAAGAGGCTCTATTTTCGAACTGAGATGAGCTTTTTCGACTCATGAGCATGGGCAAGCAGCTAAAAACCCCGCGGCATGTGTCATTGAACCAACCGAAAAAAGAAAGATGAACGATTGTTCCATGGAAGATGGAATTGTGGCCAAACCTTACCGACCATACAAACAACATCTCGAAATATAACAAGACGAGCATCTTCGGATGAACCAACGAGGAAAAGAAACGCCGATCCCAATGCCAGATAAAAAAGGCCCTCGCTTCCCACTCCGAAATACAACTTACAAATGAATGCGGAAATTGCTTCCACTCACGCACTCGCGCGCTGCGTACTTGAAAGCGATTCCCACCTTCGCAGGCTGCTTCGTGAACGAACGAAACTTTCACCCCACGGCAAGAAGAAACCATCTCGAGCCGAAATGCTTGCCGGGTTGCGGGTGGTGGTGATCTTTCTTACCCACTCGAAGACGGAGTTGGCCACCCTAATAATGCGTCATAAAATCAAGCGAAGAGGAACGACCTCGAATAACACCAGAGAAGGGGTTGAAAAAGTGAAAACATTCTGATGAGAAGCAACGAGCCACAGCGAACATGTAGCGTATTTGTGTTCTTTAGGAAACCTAGTTCTAGAATGTATCTCTCTCCTCAGAAGAAAATGAGAAAACACACTTTCTCTTTGAAACCATAGAACGACAAAAAAACCGGTTCTGAAGAATGATTTGATGGAAGCTTTGCGTGCTCTGCTAAATTTCACTGTTGGTTGTCTGAGTAGGACAGCAATCTATTTTTAATTTTGATTTACGGTTACGTTCGAGAAAAATAAGGGAATTGTTCAGGATTTTTTATGTAAGGTTATTTATCAAATTATAATTAAACTTCTACAAGTCGATTATAGATTGATTGAAGATTAATTCTACTTGAACCAAATCAAGCGATACTAAATATGAATAACAACATGCTTTTAAGTCATGAACACTAAAGACGCCCCCATATCTATCTTTTGTACTCTCGGTACCAACGCGCTTCATCTTCCAAGATCGTATCTTTCACTTCCCAGTGCTCCATACACGCCTTTTGTCCGTGAATATGATCAGGTTCGTATCGTACGCTCGAACGCGTCAAGAAGGCTCACCTTGACCCATTTCGTGCTTTCTCGAGCGCCTGTAAGGCTGGGAAAGCGGCGCGTATCGTGACAGTCGTTCCAACGGCAGGCCTACAAAGGCCCACGGTTCGAATCGAAAGTCGTTGGATTACTGGCTGCTGACCACCCCATTCCGGTTCGTGATAGGAACGTGATGCTGCGGCGGATGTTGACAACTGATCATCATCATCATCATCTTCGTTCTCGGGGCCCAGTCGTGCAGCTCTTCATTTTCCACCTGCCATCCGCGACGACGCGGAACGACAACGATGATGGTCAGTCAACTTTCGATTCAGCGCATCCGTAAAACTTGATCCGCAACCAACCGTGCCTTCGTGCGGGTAAGAAAACCCAGCCAATGTTTTCCGCCAGCAGCAGGTTCTCGTGCGTCTCCTAATCATCGGTCGATAGTAGCCCTAAGCATTCACGTTAACGGCGGAAACGGGTGAAGAAAGAGCATTAAAGATCGCTCGCTATCGGCTTCATTGGAGCGCCTGCCGCACTCCCGTAGTGGAACGCCGATTTTGACCCAGTTGACGAACCGAAGTGACCGATGAAATCGAGACGGAAACAACGAACAAATGCAAAGGGCTTCGGAATGTGGAATGGAGAGAATCGGATGCGAACGCCTGCTACGATAAGTTGGACCGAGTCAATCGTTTGGTTTGTGTTTAACCGCTAGCGGACAGATCTAAAATTCATTCATTTCAGTCCTGTCCTGCAGAGAAGGACAGAATCGAAGGCTTCCGTTTGCTACTGCCGAATCGTTAATTTGCTTTAAATTGACATATTTTTTTTAGGAGCGTCCAAATCACGAGATGATCGCTTCATTTCCTGAATAGATTTCAGGTTCATTTTCCTATTGTTTGAAAAAAAGCCCGCTTATAAATGGAATATTGATTGGATTACTATATTTGAGTTTCATTAGGTGACCCACTGCAGCACGGAAAACTAGTCTACAGAGAGCCATAGAGAAACAACGATCGCTTGTTTCCGGCTCTTGTTAAAATGCAAACTTGGAAACGCTTTTATTAGTCGGTCGGTAAAGCAATAATTACCACCCAAATACCGCTTTCAAGTCCGTTGCCGACGGTATAGCAAAAATAGTTATTAAGCCTCCCGTTAAACAAACGCAAATCGGTTCGCCGTCGTACTCCCGCATCGAATCAGGTCATTTCAATTTACACCCCACTTTCAACAAAAACCACTACCGAATGGAAAGTGAATCGAACGCCGTACATGGGACATCTACGGTCGCATTCTCGATCGATTGTACGCTTTCGCTGATGGGCTCTGGCGAGTGACTACTTTTATTGGTACTTCCTGGTTCCCGGGCAGCATCAAACGCCTCCAAACATCTGGCCCAAAAAAGAGGGCCACACGTTTGTCACGGTATACGGTTGTTTGAGTTTGTGTAGGCAAATGGCGCACGCGGGAGAGAAATTGACAAAAGCATATCGATTTCATATTTACCGCTACTCCATGAGCTTCACCCTCAGCGGCTTTGGATGGGTTGGAAATTCGTTCCAAGACCTACGGCGCAAATTTCCAAATGCTAACCACTGTTTCATTCTATAAAGATTGGGTATAATGCGAGGCAAGCTTAAAGTGATATGTGAGCAGTTTCAGTGGGTGCTGATTTGCATATTTTATCCCAATTGGTAGTATTACTGCTCGCTCTAAGTAATCATTATACCAAAGAACCCACTTCTGTAGCTTTTTGGAAACAGTGACACCCCATCGATACTACGTTGCATAACGAAGGGAAAGCAGGTCCAACCCTAATGGACAAAATCGGTCACCTGTCGAATCGGGGAATCGGAATTTCTTTGACGATTAGTATTCAAGACGCACATCCCGCAGCGATCGAATCCGCTCTTTCCTGGTTTGGGTCACGAAATTCGGTCAGCGTGTCGAACGCAAGGAGCAGACATTGACATGTCTAACGGTTTGTCCTCGTCTCCGAACCAATCCGATCGAACGGGTCAAACCACACACTGTTAAGAATATTGCGTCGGAAAGGGTTGTTGGGAGATTAAAGAAATCCCTTCCACTGCCACCGTCAATGCCAAAGAAGGTCACCCTTCGTTTGCACCACAAATAAAGTGATCGGTTCGCAAATCCCACGCGCAAACACCCGGTGAGTTCGGGCTTGAATGTGGGAGAACCCAGACAAAAGCAACTGATCGCGGGAGTGTCTTTCACTTTTCATTTCACCTCCATACTCACGTTACCACGGCTGCTCTCGTCTAATTTGTACCGATCACCAGGTGGAAGAGGCGAAGAAACAATGGTTTGAGGTGGAATTGGAAAAATGCAAACCAAAAAAGTAAATCAAATAAAAGGCTCTACCTAGCTCTGCCCACCGCCAGCCAACCTGTGGCAGACGGGGGTTGCGAGAACGCCAGGGAAACCGCGTGCTGCTCGGAAGAGAAATTCACTCGGTCCGGGTTCAACGGAACGCACAGCGCGGAAGCGTCGCGCCACCACCACCAACATCAGGTCACCGGAACCGTTTGCCGCTGGCGCAGGAAAAGTGGCTATGATTAGTCCCGCCATTATGATCACGTACGGGCTCGCGCTTGATATTGATCCGAACGATATCTCGCACCTGCCAGAGAGTTTGATTTCGATTTCGCTTTCGACCGCGGGCGGGGAATTCTCCAGATTCAAGTTTTTTAGTAGGCCTAGGAAATCCTTCTCGGTGATTTTTGGGCAATTTTTTGATTCGCTAATTTTCTTTCCGAGAGACTGGTAGAAAGTGAAACGCGCATAACGTAATGTGTGCGTTGTTGATCAGATGTAAATTTGTCTGATTTGGCTGTGGCTGAGCAGATCAAATTGTGGAGTGGTGTAGTGGAAAGAAAGAGCACTGCTGAGCCACAAAAAAGGAAATCGAGGAAATAAGAAAAGTTGACGCACAATCGAAGCCATTCCGCTAGCTGCTGTGGTATTAGTTTTGATGAGAGAAAACTTACTAGCACTGAGGCACTGAGTGATTAGTAGGTTGTGAAACATTTTTCGCTATGAAAAATTGTTCCATAATGTTTTATAGTGTTTTTGCTCGTTAAGCAAATCACTGAGCTATAGTCTTTTAACTTCAAATAATTTTTATTTAAATATTCCAGCACTAATATGATTTTCCTTATTTCTCTTCCACTCAGGCGCAGCTGAAGGATGAGAAAACGAACCCAATTGCTCCCACTGGGAGTGGCACTGGGTGCGGCCTTGCTGCTACTCACCTCCACTATAGGAGCGTACACCTTCGACGATGACTTCGAGGACCTAATTGCGGAAGAATCCAACGTTGACGAGGAACTGCTTCCTGGTTCGGTTTTGTTGCCCTCGGACGTGTTCAACGATGGCAAACCGTTCCTGGTCGAGCGTGATCCCTCGACGGGGGCGATCGATTTTCTGCACAAAAAAACGGGCAATCAGCTTGATCTGGGCGACATCAAACCGTTCGAAAGCGTCAAGGATAGCTACGTGAGCGACAAGAAGGATGTGATCATTCACCAATCGACGCCTAACTTTCACGATTTTCTTAACCTGCCCAAGATGTATTCACCCGAGAACTTTGTGTCGATTTCGAGCTCATACGCAAACCTTAAATATCAAGGCATCAACAAGGGCTCAAACCATCGAGATAATACACACATCGTGGCTGCCACCTCTGGCACTGCTGCACCAACCACAACCAGCACGACGGCATCTCCCTCAACTTCTTCTAAATATTTCTATAATAGACAGCCTCAATACACAGCAGGAAGCTACAATCGACCGCTCGCTGGTTCGACGGGCTCCAATACCTATTACACCTTCCCTGCAACATCCGGACGACCGATCACAACAACGACAACAACAACAACGACCACAACTACGACGACGACGCCCGTGCCAACCACAACCACGACAGAAGCCCCTCGTACTACGGTAAACTCACAGAAGCAACTTTTCACACGCTACCCATACAAGAGCACGATCAAGAACAAGTACCTCGAGACGTCCGAACAGACACGCAAGAAGTTCTTCCTTCCGTCGACGCTCGCCCTCCCCGGACCGACAACAACGACCACGGAACGTGCTCCGGCTACCCCGATGCGCTCTTCCACCTACTACTCACCCTCTGGACGACCACACTGGCCTACGACCTTCCAGACTACGACTACAACGGAAAGACCTACGACTGCTCCCGCAAATCCAGTGCGCTTTGTCGACGATGCGAATGAGGCACCGAAGATCAAATTCACCATGCCCGAGCGACTGAAGTACGAAGGTTCCCGACCAGCACCGTTCCGTCCGATGCCATCGCAGGAAGAAGGTACGGTACCGGCCCGGGATACTGGAGCACCTGCTTCGACCAATAAGATTGATTTACCGAAAAACCCCGCCGTCATGTCATTGTCTGATATCTTTAACACACTCGAGCAAAAGAAGCGCATTGAATCACAGCAGGCGGAAAATAATCGGGTGGAAGAGGAACAAGAGCTAGATGGTGTGACTGATCCGGAGCTAGAGCTACCAACGACGCCTCCTTCGATTGTACTGCTGAACGAGGGTACGGCCGGTTCTGTGACGATAGGTTCCAGTGGTCCACGCATTGAACAGTCAATCGATCTTACCGATCAGTACGTACGTTACGAGGTTCATCCACAACCTCAAACCCCTCCAACTAGACCATCTTTCGTGCAAACACAACAGCAGCAGCAACAACAACAGTACGGTCATTATCAGGTCCATCAATCGAACGGACACCGTCCGCAGCAACCGGCGATGGATGTGGTGGGAGGACAGTACGTTAAGTATGAGGTGCAACAGCCACAGTTAAACGTGGTACAGTACGGTGCAGTTCCAAGCATGAACAACGTCGTGATAAGCCCCGATCAACACTCCGCAACGTTCGTGCTTGGCTCCCAACAATCCGTAGGAAGCAGCATTGGATCATCAAGTCGACCAGAAGGAACGGGACACTTTGTTGGATCCGTATCACAGGACTCGGTGACAGCGGCAGCGCTAAGCGCCGGCCGTCCATCTTACCAGATGGGTCAAGTTCTTGATGAACCCAATAATCAAGCGAACGTAGGATCATCGATGCAGGTACAGGTGAAACCGCAGGATATCATCAAAACGACAAGTGTACGATTCCCGAGTGAATCCGATGATAAGTATGAAAATGCCCCGATCATCAGCGGTACGCACAAGTCCGAAGTGCTGCCTCCGAATGGACATTCGGCTCCGGTACGCAACGACCAGATGGTTGTCTTTCCACCGAACCAAGATATCTCCAGTACCTTGCATGAGGTCTCGAATCGCATCGTCTTTGATTCTCCTTCGCCACCGAGTGAAACACTCAACCGCAACGAACTAGCTATTGCGCCCAACCCAAACTACCCCGCTGATTTGCCAGAGCAGCTGACACCTCCATCTGCTCCGGAGCGACCGGATATGAACAAACAGCGACCGCGTCCTCCCGTGCCCGGCCAAGGACCACCATTCCGCTACAGTGAAATTCAGCGTCGACCGCAAACCTTCCCTAGCGATCGTCCCTCCCGACCGACGCTCACTCTTCCGAACATTCTGCCGCAGTTCCGACCGAATGCAAAGATTTCGCAGGGGCATCCACCGTACCTGAAAGAACCGGGAACTTACCGCGTGCCGCCATCGGGTTTGCTCGTCAAATCTGGGCCACCACTCCGTAAACCTGCCGGTTATAATACCCCTAACGGTCTTCCGCCGACTACAGCGATCCGTCGCACACCTCTCCCAACTCGTCTCATGACGCGTCTTAGCCCTTCGTCCAACCGTCCTCAGATGCATCCAGCATCGGCAGAGCTCGAGAACCGGCGATACTATCGTCTCCCTCCGCCACCACCACCACCAGCCATGATCAAAGATCGCGTATATAACATTCAACCACCCCGTCTACAGCCACCACCACCACCACCACCCCCCGCACCAGTAGCAGGAAATCCATCGAACAACATTCCACCATCAGCCGTTACCTCGTCAGAGAAACCAAACGAACCTCTAGAAGACAACGAATTCCATCGCAATCCACCTCAAATTCTGCGCAACATCCTCAAGGACGACCAGCAGCAGCGACCTAAGCTGGAGCCCGTTGTTACACTTCAGATGCTACAGTCGAAAAAGCAAGCCACATCCGGTAACTCTCCGGTGGCGCAAGAGTCGAAACCGAACAGTGAGGACGGCGTCGTTACTGGAGTGTCTCCATCTCAGGCGCATGATAGCCCCAATAAAGATCGACCAGTTTACGTTGTCTACCCGGTGAAAAGTACTCCAGTGAGGTTGGACAACAAACCGAATGGTGATCCGATTGTGGTTGGACACCGGGGTGAGCAGCATCCATCGAAACCGATCAGTCCCGGAACGGAATACCAAAACACTCCTTTTTCGATTGCATCTCACTTTGAGCAGGAGCCCATATTGTCGGCCAAGCATAGGAAACACAACCCCAACAACAAACTCAACTTCCCATACAGTCTAGAAAAGCCAGACCCACTGGCGTTGGCTCAGCAGCTAGACAAAGAGCAAGCTGCAGCTGGACAGACGGATCAGGATCTCACGGAATCTGACTCCGAGTACAATCTGGGCGAAGAGCCAACAAATGTTCGCGATCACGATCAAGATCTAATCTCGAGTAAGTTGCAACGGTTCCAGACAGACAGTACTCCGATTGCCATTGCATACACTCCGACCGAATCTAGTCCGATCGGTGTACCCGGGGTTCCAGGGGTGAATGGTATGCGCTACAGTAAACCGCCTGGTGGATACGCATCTGCCGCCAGTAACTATTACTACTCGCCTTATGGTGAAACGCAGACTGAAGTATCCTACCTGAAAATCGATGATGTCGATGAGTTCGGAAATCCTTCACGGCGCTACGAACAAAGCTTCCAGGCTCCGTTCCAAGCCAGCATGAGTCTCGACCCGGTGAAGGTAACAAACCCTTACGAAGGATGGGCTGTCGTAACGTCTTCCCCTCAGGCATTGAAGCTTCAACAACAGCTGCAACACCAGCAGCAACAACAGCAGCAACAACAGCAGCAGCCGCAATCGACAGGCAACATCGAATTGTCACCTGTGCATCACAGCCTTAACTCGATTGATCGTTCGGACACGGGTGACACAACGGCTACGGGAAGTGGAGACGACAATGATAGCGTAACTGCGGCATCTTCATCGTCCACT
Organism: Anopheles farauti; assembly: GCA_000473445.2. Classification (NCBI taxonomy): domain Eukaryota; kingdom Metazoa; phylum Arthropoda; class Insecta; order Diptera; family Culicidae; genus Anopheles; species Anopheles farauti. Next base: position 1,927,897 of record KI915046.1, read on the forward strand.
ACGTTCGATCCAAATAGGTTCCAGCCAGAATTGCAAGGAGGTTTTCGGCCTATCTATGGTGCGGACATCAAGCTAAGCGAGCAGCTCAATCCCGATCCGCAGCGATCGAATGTGGCCGACCTATTCGCTGAGGACAACGACAACAATGTGCTTGACAAACCGCAGCAAAACGTTACAACTAAACTACAACCGGTGCAAGAGGCGAAGCCGAAGGTGGTGAAAAAGGAAGAACCGGACAGTGGGATGGATCTTGATCTGGAAGCATTTTTCGATCAGTTCACGAAAGATTACGACGATGGCGATGCCGGTTTGGATGACGTGACCATGAGTGAAGAAAAAACGAACGAAGCTGTGCCGAGTAGTGACGAGAATCAGTTTCGTAGCGTTGGCGAAGGACGAAGCATTAAAGGAAGTGAAGGGGTAGAAGCGGAGAGTATCAGTTCTTCCACAGAAAGCCTCATTACTACACCACCGGCGTCGGAAGATATGTCCACGAAAGCGACGTGAGCATGTATACCATCGTGCGTGTGAGAGTGAGATTAATCCATAGTCACTCGTATCCTTATGGGATCTGCGAGAGGCAGGAGTGAATGGAAAGTGTGTATGGGATTGTACGAATGGAAACGTGCGCTTGGAACATGTGGACTGCGATTCACACGCTTAGTTTAGGTGAAGGAGGTTTTTGGATGAAATGCTACGGAAGCCACCGAAGTAGAGCACACAAACAGTTGACAAAACCTTAAACCACCAAAACCAATAGGATCGCACAGGTTGGGGCGAGTCAGCAACGAACGCATCCGGCAGTACCGAATCTTGAGTATCTAATGTTAAGCAACACCGGCCATCATCTTGCAGGCCGCCATCGCAGACGGGGCCGATGCTGTTGGACGATGGTGCAAACGCTAGTCAATAAAACGGCTGCCACAATCCAAACCTGCACCAGAAGCAACGCAACGGGAACGTAAATTTACAGAACAGAGAAGGAACATGGCCATCCCGCTGGTGGCTGCTGTTTAATATTGTAAGAAAGGGGCGTAAAATACTTGTTTAACTGCTTGTCCTTCATCGATGGCATAAGCTTAATATTGGATACTTGATACTAGAACTAGAGACACTAGTGTCGGTATATGGAGATAACTTCTAATAATTCAACATCACACTTTCCAGTATTCGAAACATTCCCAACAATATCTTTCAATCGGAGCAAACATAGCGCTTCTTTCGTCCAAACCACCGGTGTAGATTTAATTTGGTCAATCCATGGATCCCTGTCGATGCTAAATCGTTTGAAGTGGTTGTAGTAGCTCCTGGAAGAGCAACCACATATGTATTTAAAGTAAATTATTTATTTATTTATTGCAACGAATATATTCGGAATCGATGCTTCCGAAACGATCAAAGGTTTTTCTATTTTCCAAAAAAAGAGATTAAGCTCACCGGCAACAAATAAACGGATAACGAAAACAGCATGAATTAACACTTTAAGATACTTGTGCTCATAGAGTCGTGTGTTCACGAAGAGCTAGAAGTATACTGACAGTAGGAAACATACAGTAAAACCTTCACTAGCCAGTAAGTTACGATCAGTAACCGCTTAAGGGAACGGTTATTAACTGTGTAATAAGTAAACAGAGCGACAATAAATCGAATTAAAAACTAATAAACCGGCGAAATTAAGTGTGCTTAGAAGAAGGGCACATATATCACAGTATCCTGGATAGATATAGAGAAAAATTCATTGAGAAGATCGTCATCATCTAAAGGATACACTGGAAAAGCAGCATGCATTTACACTGGATTTCACTAAAATTAAAAAGAGAGACCTGTACATTAACGGCATTTACAATGTTTGGACAGGCTTATCGACAACACCATCGGCAGGAAATGGCCGTACCACTTCAGACTCGAACTTGGTTCATTGGATTTTCCGGGGCCTTCTGCCAATTTTTGAAAATCATTTGCTTTAGTTGAGACAGTTTCAGTGATGGATGCTCTTGTTTCAGACGCTTCAGCTCTTCCTCCTCGTAAGCTTTGTATGCCGCCTTCATACGCTTTTCCGGGTGTCGATCGGTGGACGAATCGCCCATACTTAGAACTGCAATGGCCTGATCGATCGTTTGCGCTACCTCCGTGTCCGCCATCACTCTGTTCAGATTTTCTTCAAGTGGAACTTCCTTGACGACCACTGGTTGTTTGACGGTCGCTGCGGTGGCTGTCTCTACGGCGCGATTCCGTTTTTCTATTTCTGATTCGATTTGCGAACGTGTCACCTTCGGCGCCGGTGGTGCCTTTGCCGTAGTTTTGATGGAGTTCATTTCCTGCTCGAGTAGTGCTTTGGTTTCCGCCTTCTTTCGAGCCGCATCGGCTTTGCGTCGTTCCTCTTCTTCCTGTTACGTGATAGATATTATTAATATAACAATTTCATTTCAATAAACTAAATCGAATGCCGGTATGGTACCTTCTGTTTCTTTTTCTTTGCCAGTTGCTTGTCGTCGTCTACCCAGAGTGCATCTTCTGCTGCTTTAGCAGCCTTTTCGTTAGCAACTTTCTTTGCCTCAGCTTTTCGTTCCCGGGCCTCAACGGCCTTAGAATTGATTCCCATCTTTTTCGGCATCGTGGCAAGACCTTCAGTTGTGGGTATTCAATACGGCAATCTGGATACGATGCTGTTCTTTTTTATTTATTATGAATGAAGCTCTTTTCTTTTCAGGAATGGGACTCCCTGAATTGACTTAGTATTTCACCATCAAATGCAAAAACATAACTTAGTTTTCGTTTGAAATAAGATAGTCCTTATGAATGTCAGCAAATCTCGAAATATACTTCTTTTTCAGAATGTGTTTTGTTTGTCAGTCTCGAAACGTAAACAATGGGGCCGACCTGTGCCGATTTTGACAGCACTTACAGTTTCGTTTATCATTGCATGTTGAATACTTAACATTTTCAAACGGCGCTCAAAATGGCTCTGAATTATATAAATTGGTCGTTAGTATTATGAAAAACATTAAACCAATGCAATTGTGTTCATGCTCACACATTTTGAAAATTCGTTCGAAATTTTGTAATTTTACAAAGACTATGGCGAAGAGAAGTCAAGATAAATCTTAAATTAATCAAATCAAATTTTATTTGGTGGTTTAGGTTCGTCGTTTTGTAGACTAGTTTATTATTTTATTATTTTTGTTTAACATACATTACTTAGTGTTTAGTGTTCGTTCGCGAAGAATGAAACAAAATAAATAAAATATCACTCTTTCTCGCATGAGCCTCAATCTGTCGAACATATTCCTCCGTCCATAGCACCAATGTCGAGCCATCGGACGAAACGTGAGATGAAAATAATTTGCGTAAGTTTGCTTCAACTGTATTGCTGAGATGCTTCCGCTCATGAGGGAAAGGCCAAAACGCAGTGAAAAACAACAACAGGCTTATTGAAAACTATTAACGATGATCTAATATTGTTTTGTCAGTGATTCAAATGGAGTTCACACCAGGTCGAGATTGGCTGCTTAAGTACGGAATATTGCATGGCTCTTGGTTCCTGGATCTTTTGAGAGATTCATAGAGGTTCAATTGAAGATGAATCGTTCTAGCAACAGAACGATCGCAAGAGCACCGGCAATTGATAAGCGGCAATGATGAGAAGTAGCGGCACCGTGATAGTCCGCTTCGGTCACATACTCTGGCACGTGTCGAGTTTTGTTCATCATCCAGTAGAAAGCATCCATCTTGTGCTTCCGTTTCAATTCGCTACCAACGTGCTGTCGGATACGAGCGTTGTAGTCGTTTAACCATTTTTTCTGTAAATCAAAAAACGAGAACATTCAGGAGTGCTGCATGATGGTAAACACAGCAACAATTGTACTACCTCTGGAACGCTGAGCATAGTGCGATCAATCAGTTTCCACTCAAATGGCACAAGCGTAACGTCCTGGAAGGTTAGAAATTTGTGACCAGTGGGATGCGTTTTGCCTGTATCTATCACCTCCAATACATTCTCCAGACGAATTCCAAATGCACCGGGTTTGTAGTATCCAGGCTCTGCAGGACAAATTGCACAAATATTACAAACAGTTGACAATGTTCCATTTTCTGCAAGAGTGCAGATATTCGTACTTACCATTCGAGAAAAAGTATCCCTCTTTAAAAGTGAATCTCTGCTTGGCTGTGTACGAGATGCTGATCGGAGCTGGAAACAAAGATTTGTATAATTTTAGAATTTCACACTTTTAAATGCAGCAGTCAACTTACATTCTCGAACGGCCGAGTACGATCCAATTCCATGCCCCGTGCCATGCGGATAATCGTTCATCGAGCCCCAGACGGGGCCGCGGGCCAGTGCGTCCAGTTCGGCAGGCTTTAGATTCTCCGGGAACGTTAAAATAGACAATCGGATTAACCCGATCAAAACGTTGGTGTAGGCGCGGATCTGTTCCGCCGTCGGTTCTCCCAGGTGCAGCGTACGGGACACCTCCGTTGTGCCGTCCTCATACTGCCCACCGGAATCGATGAGAACCATTCCCTCGGAGAGCTCGATATTGGTGCGATTAGAGGGCGTGTAGTTGGGTAAGCCGGAATGCACTCCGTACGCGACGCTCGTCGGAAACGCGATTCCTTCAGAGTTGTTCTGTGTCTTGCGAGCGTGATCGATTTCACGCGCCAGTGACATCTCCGTGATGTGATCTCCGGCGATAAACTTAAAAATATGATGAAAACTTATTAGGATCTATCGCGTATTGTTAGTAGCATCTGTAATAGACATGCCGTTGTGTACTTCGCATTGAATATAATTAATAAACCCTAATTTACAGTGCACAACCAATAGCTAGAGGCTTGTTGACTACCTCTTAACAGAAATGTTAGTCAAGCGTGAGTTGTCAATTGTGTACTAAAAAAACATGCTGCTGCAACAAATGTGTTACGGGTATGCTTCTACGTACGATTTCAAATTATGTTCTAAAAACAGACTCTTCAAGGAAACAGTGGGAACCAACCAAGAGCAAACGTTGTTTTTACCTTTCCGAAAAGAGAGTTAAACAGACCAGATACATATTATACTGTAGTTTGAAAGATGCTAATTACGCTCCTAATCATAATTAGAAAGCTTATTTGGCGCATTAGTTACGCATTTTGCTGCCATTGTAGTATTTACTTCCAAATAGATTCATTGTAGTATTTCATAGGGAAAACAGATTCCAAACCTGCGGATCTTGAACATGCAAACCCATGTAACTACAGCTTAGGTTAGATTCAAAGTATTTCAAAGTGCTAATCCCCTCGCGTTTGTACATGTGGTTAGTGTTTCTGGCAATAGTTTTCCCAAGGCCGCTCGATACTTACGCGTTCCTCCAGCCGACTTAGCACCTCGCACATGGCGACCCCATCACGGATATGGGCCCGCCGCATGCCCTGTCGCTCTACCTCGTTCTTTTGCGCCCGTAGGAAGATGATCGGGGAAGGTCGTTCGAACACGATGTTGCGCGGCAACGTGGCATGGATGGCTTCGGATGCGCCGGTATCGAACACAACGGCCGACGGTACGAGTAGTCGGTGCCAGTGTTGAGCCATGGTGCGCAGGTCACGCCAAACGTCCCCGTAATCGCGCAGCTGCACGCAATTCTCGTTGTGACACGAGTGCGCCTTCAGATGGTTCTTTAGTCCGAGCGTTTCGCGCGTCGTGTTGGTGTAGAGTAGCAGCTCCCGGTGGGTCACCAGCAGGTACGCCTTGAAGACGGGTACGTGTGGGATGTCGGTGCCGCGCATGTTCAACAGATACGCCACCTCGGTGAGCGAGGTCACGATCATGCCGTCGCACCGAAGGGCTGTAAGGTTGGCCCGCAGTCGAGCCACCTTGCTGTCCCAGCGCTCACCGGCAAACCGTACCGGATGTACCTTGAGCGCTCCGAAGCGTGGGGCAGGTCGACGGGCACCCCACACCAGATCGACCAGGTTGCGGTTGATGTGTATCAGTCGGATGTATTCGTTACTGAGCTCCGTTTCGAGCGCTTTCCAGGCATGATGTGGCACTAGCTGCGGATCAGCTCCGACGCGTGCCTCTGGTGTCAGTTCCGCCTGCAGGTATTCGGCCACGGTCGGCTGCTCACCGACGCGAAATATGCGCCAGGCGCAGTTCAACTCCTGATCGGCCTGCTCCAGGAAACGTTCGTCGGTCCAGAAGGCGGCCGATCGCATAAGCACTACAGCCTCTCCGATCGTGCCGGTAAAACCGGTTAAAAAGCGAATACGCTGATCGGACTCCATTAGATACTGCGACTGATGCTCGTCATACATAGGCACCAGGTAGGCGTCCAGTTCTGCACTCTGCGTTGAAGTTCTCGATCGCATTTCCGCACGCAGCGCCTGAAGACGTTTCTGAAGTACATTGTCCACACCTTCAAAGATCTGGGGAGGGTAAATCACGCGGTGAGTGATTGATGTGCCACGTACGGTACGCGCTGAATGTGACTCACCTGAGTACGATCGCGACTCTGCTGGCATTTGGATCGTCGTATTCCTTGAAAATCGTTGGCAACCGTCAGCTCAACCAGTGCCAACAGGATGCCCAGCGCTGAACGCCATGAAGTAATTGAAAACAAAAAAAAATCGAGATATAAACAGAGCATACAAAGGATGAGTTTCTAGCGTCACCGTCCCGTCGATCGATCGGTGCCGGGAGTTATGCAATCTCCGCCAGCAGTAAACACACGACCCCCGCGGGGGCGCTCATTTCTAAACGAGTTGTTTATTATTGCTTTGTACCGAAACGGAAGAAAAGCGACCGAAACGGCGGACCCTCGATGCGCGGCCGTATGTAGGGAAAATGTTTTAAAAGCATTGTTAGCCGTACTAGCGCCCGACCGCTCCCCTTATGGTGGGAGCTCGTTTAATGATTCGGGAAAATTGATAGGTGATCGCGGAAATGTTTCCATCACCGCACAACCCACATTTCATCGCGCGGCAGTGCGCCATTGCGCCATTAACACCAAAACTCGAAGAAACCCTGGCGGTTCGTCCCGGGAGCATGATGGATTTGATTGAGCGGCGGTATCAAATAACGACGCGACGCGAATATGGTGGAGGTTTTTCATCGATACCGGGGTGTGCCGATATGTGCGAGGTATCCGTGCGAAAGCGGAAAAAGAACACACGGTGTCCAAGCGAACGGGCAGGAATGGCAATACCCGGCCGATGATTTACGTAAAGAAAGGCATGGTTTATGTTTCTTGTGGTGACGTGCTTCGAGCACTTTCGCCCGAACCACTGTCAGACGAGGGAAGCGAGAAAAGTATGGGAATTGTAAACTAATTTCGTTATTAACGACCTAATGATGGGTTGTGAGCGCAACGCGTTTAGAACATTCGTCTTGCTCGGGAACAGGAAACACGAAAAAAGGAACAGAAAAGGTGCTGCTTTTTAGCTAAATGGGAATGAGACTGTACCACATATGATTTGCAAGGTGCTAACGTGTTGTTGTGGGTTTGTGGCGTGATGCAAATAAATTTGTAGCGAGCGTAGCGTGAAACAACAACTGTTCCGGGAGGGGAAATACTATCTTCTGATCGAGTACTGATTGGGTAGAAATGATTTACTGACAGTTGCTTCAGGCGACATGTGATACGGAATATTCACATTGCAATTTGCAATATAGTTTGCCTCTTATTTATACCAAACATAGAAGGTTTATAATGCTTGAGTTTATAATGCTTGAGTTAATAATGCTTGAGTCGATTAAATATGTGAGTTGATGGTTGCAGTAAGACTATATACAAGTTAAAACAGTGATAAATACTCGCTGTGAGTTATAATATGAGCATTTTTCGTAAAATTGTTCAATATAGGTCACAATATAGGAGTTTGTCAACAACGCGTATAAAATGTGCTAGAAATAAGGCATTGTCATTGTAAACAAAATCCTAGTGGCCTATGATGAATATTTTTAGATGCTTTTTGAAACACTCAAACAAAAAATAGAGCTTTCAGTTTTTGTATAGTTTAATAGCTGTGTAAATAAAAAAAACTGACCTAGCTAGAACCTTCATGCATCTATAATACGTCACTGAAACGTAACTGCCATTGAACAGTAATAAATGCAACGATTGCCAGCATACCAAGAGATTCAACACCCTAGCGACATGTGACTTGAATTAAAAATGATTCAGTGCAGATAGTGGTTAGTTTTACTACTCACACGCAGCCGTATCCAGCGAGTTACTCATCGCAAAATAATTCGATTTATACTGTGCTATACTCTACACTCTCTCTAATACTTGTTGCAACACCATAGTGCAACGGTGTTCGTGGTGGCTGTACCAGTTGCAGTAAACACTTCCTGCACATTCCAACTACGTTTGCTCACGCACGTTCGCCCTGCTAGCGGTAATTGCTTTAAGATGTAATTCATCAAAAAGATTCCACCGCCGTAACGCAATATTAATCACGGTCACAGGCAAATATCGTCGACCGTCGGGCGCAAAAGTGTCTGGAAATGGTTTTAGCCGGATGTAATTGGAGCAAATCTTGCCCATCGTCACGGGAGTAGATTGATAGCCAGCCAACGGTCGGTGGGTTTGACATTTAATTGAATTTTGTGCTTCTTGTCACTCCTACGGCGATGAGGTTCACCACGCGAATGAGTATGCGGGTGTCTGTATGTTTGCAAGTGTTTATAAGAAAGAGCACTAGTATGTTCTTGTTCGCGTCCGTGTCCTCCCTGACAAACGAGCGGACGCGAAATGGGTGTTTTTGTTGCAAATGGGTCCCCCGAAACTATCGGAAAACCGCGTCGTTTCATCTTTGGCGTCTTGCGCTACCAAACCCGTTGCCCACCACGCGCTCTCACCACGCGTTTCGTCCCACGCGCGAACACTGGCATGGCGCCAGTTATTCTGGCCACCATAAAGAGCATCCGAGCGAACGCGAGCGACAGAGAGGACAAGAATGTCGCGGAAGCAGCAACAACAAAAAATAACACACTTCCAAATGGGAATGAAAAGCGGATACAGTTTCGGTTTGGCTTTCCATTTTTCCCATCAGGCCGTGATGCTTTTCGGGTTTCTTTTCACTTTCTTATCATAGCTATCTTTGTTCGCTCCTAGGACGACCTGCACATGTTGGATGTTCGTAACATTTTGTTTGCTGTCGGAAGGCGTGTTTCTTTTTGTGTTGGTGTTGTGTGCGAGGCTGCTCGTTCTCGTTCACTTGGTTCGCCCAACTACCATGTGGAAGGCGAATGGAGTTTAATTTATTGATCTACGCGACAAAAAAAACGGAAGAATGATTCGGAAAGCACCCACACATGCAAGCATGTTTACAGCTGTCTGTGAAGTTACATCTCGCGGTGCTTTCCAGAGTAGCATGAAGAAAAACCTTGTTACTAAGTCTTACGCAATATGTCCTTCACATCGTTCTCACCGTTCAAGGACGAATCAATTTGATACGTGGGCAGGATTGTTCTACCTCGCACCAAAAGCTTATCGACTCCCATTCGAACCGAAAAACACACACACACACATGATCACTTCCGTTCTTCTCGATCCGGAAAGGGTGATCAAGGGAAACCTTCGATCATGGGTTGATTTGCGTGGTTTTTGAAGTGCGATGGAGTGCTGAGGATACCGCAGTTTGTTTGTCCCTCGTCTACAGGAATCGTGCTGGGCGTTAGTAGTAGTTCGCCCTGCAACGTTCTCTGGAGGTGTCTTGATTCTGTGGTTTCAGTTTTGTATGCACCCCACACCGGGTGTTGGAATTCAAGTTCAAGATCTAACGCTCACTTCGCCTGCGAGGGGTATGTTTTTGCTCCGTCTTCGGCTACTGTTTACGTCGGCCGTCAAGTGATACAACACTTGGCGTTTGAAGTGAACTGAAGTGGTTCCTTTGCGAGTACGTTGCGAGAATAATCTTTCACACTGCAGTCAGCGACTGCGGGAGGGGTTTTGCGATGTTTTTTTTTAACGTTCAGCTCCGGTGGATGTATAGCGCGCGGGGTAAACACCATATCGATCGTTGCCATAACCAAGCTAATCAAGCTATTAAGCGTTAGCGATCTAAAGATACCAGAACCAAGTATGGTGTTTTGGACGTGCGCACCAACCAGTACGCTTCCCGATTTGGCCCAGAGTAACGAAGTGTTTGCTGGAATTCAAAAACCCAACGAACTTTCAGTTGGATTCTGGACAACCACCGAAACCAAAACGATTACCAAAACGTCGCAAAAAAAACGCACACTCTCACACCATGATCCAGGCAAACCTTTTTGTGATGGAGATCAATTAACGATCAAATAGATGGACAGAGGTCGTACAACATTCCGCCAACATTGTCGGAGCGTTATTCTCAACCCACCAACGCACCACTGCCCATCTGGGGGTGATCTGTTTTAATCTCTTGCTTATGTATCGGCGGCGCTTGCCTACGCCCAGCAGCGAAACTGTCAATCGTTTCCGCAGGACCGGATATGGAAACACGCTCAAGATGCTGTTGGCATTCGAAAACCGCGTACGCGTGCGGTTCTTATTCGATGAACCATGAAACATGCGATGTTTAAAAGCCAACGAACATCACTTAAGCATGCTCGTTGGCATAAATGGTCGAGGGGAATAGAAATAAATAAATATTCAAGCTACCCGGGTCTGTTGTGGCGGCGATTCCGGATGATCGCTTTTTAAATGTATGAACGTTTGTTCAGCGTTTGAGACAGTTTCGTATGGATTCCAGTGGCACCTTCCAGCGGCGAGGGGATAGCACCCGCACGGGCTGTTGTTGCATGTTGTTGTTACACGTTGCCAATTTGTAAATAAAGGCATGGCTACTGAATTAGGCCATCGAGATTGTGAGAAACGGGCGTTTGCTACAAACATGCATTCTGCTCAGTAATCATTCCTTTTTGTAAACATTAATTCTAAACGAAACCGTGGACGCTTCATATTCACACTGGAGCTCACACTCGATCGGTACTGTTTGCGCTAAGCCCGATCGCATATTCATGTTCTGCGTGAAATGTCCAAAATAAAATGCTCTCCACAAATCACAACCCCCTAAACGGTTGCCTTCGATCGATCGTTTCGATTTCGTCAATATTAGCCTTGAAGATAATGTTGGAAAATTTCTAAATATATCTTCCGCCAGTTGGACTATGATTCATGTAGTACATGTATAGCTTTATTTTTTTAGCTCTCCTACTTCTCGCTTCACAGACCCCATACGCACTTGAACCCGTCCCATCGCGGAAGGGCATATGGCGTAAAGAATGTTTCGGGAGTTCGTCTCGCGGGTCACTTGCCCGGAACGGGTTCAGCAGCGGTACGGTACGGAAAGCGCACGCAAACTGCTTTATCTAGCAACCGTTCGTAAAAAAATGAAAATGGGAGCAACACTCCCGTCATTTCCTGAAGCACTCAGAGTTAACGAAAAAAAAAACGTTATAAAAAAAGGTATAAACACACACAGATACACAGGCACACAATCTCTCCACGTCTATCCAGCTTGAATGAAAACACATTAAATGGACGTAAAATGTGATCCGAAAATAGCTCTAATCTGTGCTGTGACTGTGCTGCCGATGCTGGATCGGTTCTGGAAAATATATGCTCACCGCCGACAAACATCGCCACCGGATCTCAATGGAGGCGCGCGATCGTGCGATTTATCGCATTTTATTCCGCGGTGCGATTCGATCAACACGAAGGACGCCAATGACGGACGGAATGTGGAATGTGAGCTTAATCTTGCTGATGGAGGAAGTGCCAGAGAAGCGGTGGTAATCTCATTCAAAATATTTATGATGCGAAACACTCACTACGATCGTATCTTGCTTGCTGAGATGCATTTTTTTAATTAGCCGAGGGTCTCGCGGGTTACCCATCGCCTTTGCTTACCCAGGAGCGATCCTAGCGTCGGTTGTCGGCCAATTTTTCGGTGCCGCATTTTCGCGCCGCAAACCGTGCGACAGGGAACGGCCGGCTGGGCGTCAACGGTGTTATGGTCCGGAAGCGTATTCTTTGATATTTATACACTCGCACGTACTGCTGCTGCTAGGTCCAAAACTGCACTGGCCACCGATCAAACACTTGACATCGTAAATCGTGCGACTAATTCCAGCGAACGCGAGTATGAAACCGGCAAACGATCGTGAAACGCGGCACACTTGCGTTGCAAACACACGCGAACGCGCACAAGACGGGATGCGCCACCCAATGTCAATGTCGTGCTATCGCGCTTCACGATCGCGATCTCCGTTCCCACGCGTCCTCAGCGCGATGATCAGCTGTCGGGTCGGATCACAAACGGTGCAACGCGCGCCCGCGAGATACTGCACTTGCACAAAGGCACGGTCCGCACGGGGTGAATTCTAGCAGCAGACTGGCTCGCGCCAAAGTCTCCGATTCAGATTGACTCGCCGTCGTTCGCCAGCGACGTTTGCCGTTCGGGCGCGGAGCAGCTAAACGCTGAATAAACGCATTACTGTTTTGTGCGATTGCTGACGCTGGGCAGTGGTTTGGGGGTGGGTAGCGTTGCCGGGACTTGTGGGGATGATAGTGGGAGGTCTGCGGTATTACATCCGAGCGGTGCGGAGCTTGTGGGATGTGAGGTTCGGATCGATTGTGTAACATTCGGGAGCTGGTACAGTGATGATCGCGAAATGCGCACTGATGCAATTAATTGTTTATTCGTGGAGGTTAATATACATGTGTTGTATTTCTCACGCAAAGGTAAGAGGTACTTCAAAGCACTTGTAGAACATTCGTGTTATAATAAGAATTATTTTCTTATTGATTCAGTTATTCTACTTATTATAACACGGTGACACTTGTTATTTTTTATCGCAGACCTGTGCAGTATAATAGTCAATAATGCCGAAGAGTAATATTTTATTTGATTGTAATAAAAATGTATGTTAATAATTAAGGTATTAGTAATTAAGAGTTTGGTTTTAATTTATAAAATGCAACATTTTGAACTAATTACTGTTATGACTTACTAAATCAATAGAAAAATATTAAAAACTTAGTGTTTTATTATGGTGCTTAAAAAAACTAGTCAAACCATGACATCACATTGTCGTTAAAAAATTATAGCTCCATAAAATTCGTACATTAATGTTAGCTACCAACGTTACACACATCAACAATCCGGCTTCGGTTCGCGTTACTAATTCACAATATTGTAAGCATGTGTAAAATCACATACCACACTCTCGGCGATGAGTGTAGCGTTGTGGTTCGCGAATGGAAGCAAGGCGAGGGAGCCAGCGCGTCGTCATCGTTGTATTTGCTGACTGTTGACCTGCTCGCACACACCCAACCAGCTACGCGATGCACGACGGAACTGGGTGACCCGTGCCAGTGACGTCACGAGTCGCCTGGGCGCCGCCGTTTAGCCGCGACGCTTCGCTGGGAGAAAACCACGCCGAGAGGAAACTGAGGTTCAAATAATTATTTTTTCTTGCGTTTGCTTGCTACGAGAAAAGCGAAACCTACCAGATGCGCGCGCCTCTGTATGCGCGTGTGTGAGTGCGGTTGGTATCAAACGGTTCGGTGCGGGGGGAAAAACGATCCGACGGCCACGATTTTCGGGAGGTCAAGTCTGCTGGATGAAAATGTTATTTTTGCCCCACTAAACGTCATCCATCAAACGGTGCTGGCATGTCATTCGGCTCTTCCGCTCCCATTCGTCCGCTTACCGCTGTCAAATGGAGCGCGTGCGAAAAATGCGTCCATGTGTCATGTGCTACGAGGCTTGCTGGTGGGATAGTCTTGCTTCGGATTTTTGGGTGAACGAAGTCGTGAACGACGCGAGACGCGCGGGGTGGAGGGAACTGTGAGGGCCAAGGTCGTGAAAAGGAGGGTGGATGGTGGGAACAGCGACAAACGGCCTGTCCCACTATTAGCCGGCTCGTCTTAGCCAAGACGTCTACGAGGCGATGATATGGCAACAGGATTGAAATGTGAGTAAAAATGGAAAACACGACATAACCGCTGACAGCACTCGGGAGGGTGGGTTGGGAAAATGGGCCGGCTGGTTAGGAGTTGACTTATCTTTCTGGTTGGTTTGTGTACGTGTTTGTTGTGCGCGGCGCTAATTGATGATCATTTTTACGAGTTTTAAAATGGCTTTCGAAAACGTTACTAGAATGAAGTGTTATCTTCAGGAGCTATGTATAATTTTTATGCGAGTTTTGTGGGATCACTTGTAGAACTAATCGAAAATAGGACGTAATCTTTACAAGTAACTACAAACAGATGACACTAAAACTGTACGACACATGCTTTTGTGATATGAAATTGGAGCTGGCTTTTAACTATTTCGCGTTGACCTACATACACTATCGGTGGTAAATACTGTCTAAGCACTGCAGTCCTGGAGGACCGCGGGAATGAGTCAGCGTTACAGCATCACTTTTATTGAGTGTCCATGCTTTATTGCTTTTCCACGCTAACGCCCGCAATCGACAGCTCTGACAATCGCAACATTCTGCGCGAAAACTCATAAACACGGCTCGCGATCTATGGGACCCGCTGGTGGAAAGCCGGAAAAGCCAGATGCCATGCTGGTGGCGCAACTCGCTGGCGCCAGTGAAGTGAAACGATGATGAGAGGTGTTTGGGGAGTACTTAGCGAGCTTTTTATGGTCCATTCCCCCGTCCGATGGAATTAGAGAGCGAAGTGCGAAGAATCTTTGCTGCAGTCGCTCCGTCCCATAATTGGTCTTGATGGAGATATTAAAAGGAACTGGTCCACGAAGTTGTAGTTAGAAGAGTAATGTTGATAGAAAACATCTTATAATTTTACCAAAATTGTCGAATATCATTTAATGTGCTGCACTAACGGATTACCTTTTGATTTTATGGGAAGGTTGGGTTATGGTTTTTAATTAAAATAATTCAAATTCGAGCTAACTGCTGTCAAATAAATTACCCAGCCTTTCAATAGTACGATGGCAAACAATAAATGAAAACGATAATGTTTTCCCCTAGGGACAGTCTCCTCATCCCACCCATCGCAATGATCAAAGCGTGATAGTAGACGATACGTGAGAGAGGTGTGGCTGGTTGTGAGCCAAACACCAGCCAAGCATATTTGCACAAAAATAGCTCGAAATTTTTACCATCTTCAATGAGGATAATTTACGAGCCGTCTGCATCTGCATACGAAAGGGAAAACATATGCCTGCAAGCACGTTCTGGCGAAGTGTTGGTTTCAGAACGTACGCCTCACCTCGGTTCTACACTTCGCGGAAGTAAGCCACAACAATCTCGGTCTGAGTTGTGTCTGGAGTGGGTGAGCGTGGTGTGTTTGGTGAGTCTTGCGTTCTTTCCTTTTTCATTGCCCTTTCCAATCGACACTGCAAGAAGCGAACTGCTTTCGGTGCGAAGAGTTATAATGTCAAAGTGAGGCGAGATCGTTGTTTCGGTTGTAGGGCTTCATAAAGAGGCGATGATACCTACCTGCACCGGGCGGTCCCTCCGGCGGGTAGATGAAAAGGACAGAAAAGGGGTGGAAGGTAGGTTACATCACCTACACAGCCACAGTCATGGCGTCAACAATAAATCCCCGCAAACGGTGTGTGCATCGAAGGGACGATAGGAGGCACTGGCGAAGGGTGACATTTTTCTAAAGTAGGATAAGCTGCACCGTTTCATGCACCGATTGAAACGCCATGCTTGAGGCTGTGTGCGTGTGCAGGGAAAACAGGTTTTTCACTTTCCTTTCAACCTAAGGATGAACAGACAGCGTGGGGTAGGGTGCAAGGGTTGCATCGTCGGTGTTTGGCGGTGTGCGTGCTCGGGAGTAGATTTTAAAAATCCACAGCGGAGGCAACAGAAAGCGAACGAAAAAAGCCATACAAATTCAGTTCAAAACGCGCCAGCATCAAGATTTTAATTGTGCGGCGTGGTCGGCCGACAGTTTGGAACAGTTCGCGCAGGAGAAACAGGTACCGCGTTTCCATAGCAACCGCTATCTACATTCCTCGCCACAGTCGCATTGGTGTGCGTGTGCAATCGATACACACGTCGACGCACAGCATCCTTCGAGCCCAAGCGTTGTGTGTGTATGTGTGCGTGGTACATCTCACGGGTTTCATCGCGCCACCCGCTCTGGTACACGCAGCGTAAAGGACAAATCTCACTTTGGTCTCTCGCTCTGGTCTGGCATCGGCGTGCGCTGGTGTTGGTGGAGATGCCGTGTTTTTCGTCGAATTGTTTGTTCCACCCCGTGTGAAGAATTTCATTCTAAATCTGGCCCCGTTTGCGTGTGCAGGTGCCACGTTGAGCTGCTCTCTTAGATCCGCGATATTCGTGAACAGAAATCCGTACCAGGCAGTGCGAAAAGAACTGTCTGTTAAGGGTGTGTTTGTGTGTGTGTATTTTGGTGGGATTGTTCGCGCGAAGATTGCCTTATCTCCGATCCGGGTCCGCAGTCTGGTGTGTGAAGTTCGACGAGTAGCCTGCTCTGAACCGGCGCGTACAGAGTATCAACTCCCATCCAGCAGCTCGGCAAACAAGGGATAGAAGAAGAAGCGCATCGAAAAGGATAACGCACGCACTAGCCAACGAGCGGTTTCCGTGCGTACAGTGTTTCCCCTCGCTGCAAGGATGTGGTTGCTACGAGTCAATTTGCCTCTCATTACTACGCTGCTGAGCGTGGCTTTGACGCTGTGTAAGTAACCTTACCGTAGTTGTTGTTCCCCCTATTCGGTCTTCCAGCGGCCTCGTACAATCGGCATACGGTTATCAAGCGCACCGAAACAGCGCAGACACCAACGCTGGTTGGATGGAGGAGTCGGTGAGCATTTTATTCATATAAAATTTCCGTCCCCTTGCGTGCCATCCCTCAGCGAGCGCCCAGCAGGCGACGACGAGTCCCAGCATCGTTTTTATCAGCCCGGAGCAGATCAAAGACATCGGTGAGCAAGTGACGCTCAACTGTTCGATCGCGAACGTGAAGAACTACATCATCGGCTGGCAGAAGAGCAATCGCGACCGGACGAAGGAAAGCAATATCATCTCGCTCGGGGTACAGTTGGCCGTGACGGAGGACCGTTTCCGGCTGAACTTCACCAAGGAGAACAATAACGCCAACTACGTGCTGGAGGTTCGATTTTTACTTGCATACTTCTTCTTGAAAGCCAGTTCTAATGTGCAATGTGTTTCACCGTAGATTCACGATATCGTCAACACGGATGCGGGTCTGTACGAGTGTCAGATTCTGGTGAACAGTACCAGTAAAATTACGAAAACGGTTGAGCTCCAGGTACGCCATCCACCGATTCTGCTGGAGAACCAGCACACCAACACACTCACGAAGGCGGAAGGTGAAGATGCGCAGCTAGTGTGTCGTGCCGAAGGCTACCCGCGTCCGACTATCTCCTGGCGCCGTGAGTACAACGCAATCCTGCCAATCGGTGGTCAAACCTTCACCGGCAACGAGCTGCGTTTGAACGGATTACGTCGGGAGGACCGCGGCACGTACTACTGCACTGCCGACAATGGCGTCGGTCGACCGGATACGAAGACGATCACGCTCGAGGTGGAGTTCGCTCCGGTTATCCGTGTGCCCCGGCCTAAGGTGGCCCAAGCCGTTGACTACGATATTGATGTGGAGTGTGTGGTGCAAGCGTTTCCCGCGCCTTCCATCGCCTGGTACCGGGATGGGAAGCAGATCCACAATGGCGGCTCGTACAGCATCTCCCAGATTGGTTCGCCGGACGATGTGACGACGTCCGTGGTAAAGGTACACTCCGTCGCTGCCGAACACTACGGTGATTACGTATGCAAGGCGACGAACAAGGTCGGACAGGCCGAGGCTCGGCTGAACCTGTTCGGTAGGTGTTCCGCGAAGGGGAATCCGTTTAATTTTTCGGTCATTGTTTTCCTTTTGGCTGATTTTAATGTATTTTATTTTTTCCCATTATTTTTAGAATCCGTTATACCTGTTACTTTTTGAGTCGTTTGTTTGTGGGTAGGATAAATACGGCGCCGAATCTGCTTTCCTTCCGTTCCGCTTCATAGCCTATGTTTTAGTTTTATGTATTGCTTGCCTGCATACACCAAACGCAGTTCATTTTTCCTACCTGTTTTTGTGTGAGTGGCTTTCGTTTTTATTTCAATGTTAAATTTTGAAGCGTAAACCTTAGATTCGATACTTAATGCGACCCCTATTTTTCCGATTTTTCAGAACAAAACGTTCCGAACATCAACTATTCCGGACTAAAGTGGGCTAATGATGGTACCTCGACAAGAAGCGTCGTACTCGGCCATATGCTAATCGTCACCATAACGCTGCTGCTGGCAACGCTCTTGTGAATAGGTCGCTGGAGAACGGATGCGACAAGGCGTATCAATGCGTGGCGCCATGCGTGCTTCCTTGGCTCGCTGGCAAGAAACGCGTGATAAGCCGATGCTTTTCCGACGGAATTGTATATCCAAACATCAGAACACCACAAACCGCTGAACAGAACAGATCATGAATAACGAAATCTTCCTTACCTCTGCAGACGATAGAAGATAACAGAACAATTCAAGCATAATATCCTCCCTCCTTACGCACCCAGCGGAACAAGGGTGTCGAACCAAGAGTGCAAAACTGAAGTACATTTTCGGAGAATATATAGACACACACGGATGAATCCGTCGTTCGCATATCCCGCTAGCTGGCGGCTGGACTGTTTTTGAAGCAATGGTACAATTTTACTTATATAGTAATAAAGCGTGACCAATCTAGTAGCTCCTAGGTAGTATTACGGATATAGAATTGGTGGCATATTTTGCGCGTCACGAAAATTAGGCGAAAAAAGTTTTAAACCGATAACATCACCATGCTAGTGGCTAACCTTACGGTGCGAAATATTAACACAAAATCCCATAACGAAAGTTCAAAGTACCACAAGCGATTTGGTGGTAAACGATTTTATAATAGAAAAGTCATCTTTCTGTTTACTGTTAGGCTAAGAATTTACGCAATAGTAAAATGATAACAAAACGCTGGATAAAACCGTGTTTGGAATAAAACCGAGTCTTTGAATAACGTGCGCAAATATAATGTGGGAATGTTATACTTGTGGAGTATTCATTTAAATGCATGCATTCGTACATTAAAAAAAAGCTTAGCAATAGCTCCATTGATAATTATGGCATAACTTTTGTTTCAGCTTGCTATAATTTCATGCATGCTATAATTTATGGCATTAGTATGGTTCATCACGTATGTCGCTCTGGTTGAGGTATTGACTAAGAAACAGTAAGTCGACATTCCGCACTAGTTCAGTTTTGATAACTACATTGAATTCAAAATATAAATTGGATATTTGTAAGGCGTACGGTTACCTTGTTCATGATATTTGTAGTTTTCAATTTAGAAATATCGAATATTTTAATATTAACTGTTCACAATATTTCTATTGCGGACTCTTGGCACTTTTCTAGAACATTTGTCTTTCGTTCGATAAATAATAAAAATTCATTTGGATTGTATTGATTCATGAAGAAAATTGATGCAGAGAAGAAATTTTTTGTGAATATTTTACTGGTGTGGTTGTAACCAACCCAAACAAGTGGAAAATATCGCACACAATCCTACTCAGGGCCATAGAAAACATTGATGGATGAGTAATTGATAGAAAATGTTCTATTACAAAAAAGCCAATTCTCTGTTTAAACATGAAATGCAGTATAATAAAAAAAAAACAACCACCCAAACAGAGCATAATTTGCAACTTGCAGTACAGCAACGTTTTTTCGCAATAAACGTCCCATTTATGGAGAGGTGCCGAAAAAAATTCAAACGTACTTCACCATTCCCTTTCTATCCTCGACCAATTCACACATATGTTTGGGTAGTACATTCGGACAAGTAAAATAATCAATCCAAAACACTCAGTCTGCAAGCGTGCCGAAATGAAGCCAAAGCAAAAAGTGCAGCAGTATTGGGAAACCGAAGCAAAACCAAAGCCGTCGGTAAACGAATTAAAATCCACACCCTGGTACTGGAACTATCAAGCGAAGGATGCTGAAACGGTTGGTAAGGCTTGTCCGTATAAAACATTCATTTTCATCACCTGCACCGTTTGAGCCCGTGGCTTGGATAATGAGTATTGAGTGATTAAATACAAAAAAAATGAGAAAAGCATTAACAGTCCAGGTTCTTCTGTACGTGTTTTGCTGTACACCGACGTGACTTGTTCACGTGTGATCAACTTGAAAATGATGATGAGAGATTAATTATCGCTTTCCGGTGGCTAACTATAGCATCGTCATATCTTATTATCATCGTGATTGCTATTATCATTTTGAATGCGTTACCGATCGAAACTGCTTTCCCGTGACACCAGGATGATCATTTCGGGTCCCCATTCGGTGCCCATGTTTCTGGTATCGTTTTTTCATCTATTTATTTTTAATTAAATTAATACTCACCCGCATATGCGACCTTTTTTTTTGGTCCGGAAACCGGTCATTTTATGTTATGCATTCTACACTTTCCACTGCAGGATCATTTTCCATTAATCTGCATGCCTTTCGGTTCGATCGTCGCTTTCCCAGTGCTCCCTTTCCCTTCCCTTTCTCTCCTTCTTTCCGCAACGTGGGTGTGTTGTCGCGATTGGTTCCGGGATTGATTACCGGACCGGGTTAGCCACCGGAAAACGAGGTTCAATGTTGCGGTATGGTGACCGATGCCGTGGGGATGCTACCGGTACCGGAGCATTTCACGATTGACCGATTATCGGTTGATCGATAGGCCAAAGGTGATGTGTGGCCGGTTGTGACGAGTATGGGCATTAAGTACGGGTTTTGTTCGTCTCTATATCTCATTCTGTACCGTAGCCCTTTGGGTGCCTTTTTGGATGTTCCCATTTGGTTTACACTCATACGAGTAAGCACTCCCAGCGCGATTCTGCATTAAATGCACAATTGTGCGCGTTCTGAGTTGGAGAGCGTGGAGTACAGGAACGGTGAAAATTTCGATGGTAAAAGATTCATATTTCATTATTTGTGCGTGTTGTTCACAGTTGGATTTTGGTAACATAATTAATTATCTACGGCGGAAGGAGACACCTGGCGACGGAAAGGCTGTGGAACGTGGCAAAAAAAAACCCCCGGAAACCAGCGGTGCACTAAAATAATTAAAGAATAAAGCGCCCCGAAAAGGCATATTGAAAATCAATGGAGCGTGACTGTAGCGACAGCCCGAATGGATGGTAAACAGAATATGGTGACAGCAGCAATAAATGCATGGCAACCTCTTGAAGCTTGGCAGAACGTGAAAAAGCAGAACGACATTCGGCTGCGGGGACTATAGAAATTAATTGGAAACACTTGCAGTTGAAATCACGATAAAAAACGATTCATGTAAGATTCTTATTTCTTTTTGAAATGTTCATCGAGCAGTTTTTCCATGAAAAATGTAATTTAAAGTAGTTTATCGAAATTTTCAATTGCGTCCAACGGTTCCTTTTTCGAATTTATTCATTAGTTATGAGTTTTCTTTTGTGTTTTTTTAAACAATTTATTACAATACAATCATATTCAACCCATTTTAAAAAAGCGCCTACTGCCTTCGAACTAACAAAATCAATTAATATTTTAATAGTTGGCCTGAAACGTAAACTACAGTTCGTAGCATCGGTGTATAAAAATGCTACACCAGAATATGCTACATGAAAATATATTAAGTATTATGTTTCATTTATTACAATCAATATTCGAATAACATCGAACCGTCTTTTTGTATAAAGGCCAGCATTAGAATTTTCAGTAATTGTTATGATTTAATTGTTAACTACGGAGTGTGAAAAAACTACGTTACGTATAAAACATTATACTCTTTTTTCAATGTTATTTCACTAATCGATACCACCTCTGATTACCACGACCAATAGCACGCTTTCTGATCCAGATTAGTTTCAAAGCTGTTGAAATGGCTGGTAGAAACTATGAGAGATTATTGTTGACTCCAACTAATTGCAAGCGTTATAAATAGCAGCTGATAGTTATGGTTTCGTTCCATGCTTCTACGAATCAAAAAGGTCACTGCTAACGGTTTGTTGTAGCGTTTTTCATTTAATTCTGAACATTTCTCACACTCACTCAAAATTGTGCTGTGGAATCTCTCAGATTTTACATCTTATATAGAATTTATTAGTATAGATTAATATGCTACCTGAATGAACGAATTCGATCAACATAATTTCGGCAATAGAAGAATTGAAGTTAATAATTCAATCAACATTGAAGCCGTTTTTGTAAGTATTTCAAACAGAATGGTCCCGTTTGCAGTAAGTGTTGGTGATGCTTAGAACTGGGACTTTGAGCTATTCGATGTTATGCGATAACATACAAAAAGGCTATGAGTCGGGCAGATACAATAGCGATGATTCATAGAATATATTGCTTGCACTAGCAGAAAGACTTAACGGCGCTTTAATCAGGTACCATTCTGACCCGTGCAAAGTTAGTGATCTGTTTGTGAGGCTATACGATTTTGTTTCGCGGTATGTATGTGCTTGTCAACTGCAGTGGAGTGCATGGGTGCCCACTCGGACGGAAACTTGTCTGATTTCCCCCATAAGATGAAATGGAAAGCGGGTGTTTCCCCGGTGCGAGCATTCTCGGAACTTGCATCGGGGTTGGCGGTTGTCGCTAACGTGTCTCGTCTTGTCGCGCAATTTGACACAATCATGCCTTAAGCTGCCATCAACGCATAAGCGCGGGTGTCAATTTAACGCTCCAGTGACATCTGCTTCGCGGCTAGAAAGTTGAACTTCGCCGAACCTTGACCGTGTGTGTGTGGGGGGCTTGTTTGAAGCGGTTTGGAGCCTTGCGTACGAGTAAAATACATCGAACTTACCCTGAAACCCGTCAGTGTGGTGCCGGTAGCTGAACCTACCAAACTGTGTGTTTCAACAATCGTGTCAAAGATGGCGGACGGTTTGCTGCAGAGAATCAGCACGATCGGCAGTGTGATCGGTAGCAGTAGCAGCAGTACGAATATGCCTCCGATCGATTCTGGGAGTGTAAATCAACGTATTCATCATGAACCACCCGCGCTGCTGGCCGGCGGAAAGTATCCCGTATATGGGCCCGGTACTGGTCCAGAGTTGTACGATGACGAGACGGGCGAGTTTTGGCACGGATCCGAAAGCAACGGAGTCGGTGGATTCTTTCCCACCTTTCTACCGTGGGGCCAAGGACCGCAAAGTGCGCATCCGGTCCCGGCACCACCCCCACCACCACCAGGCTATCCTGTATATCGTGGTCCATATGGAGGACCGGTTAATAAAGGATTACGCTTCAAGGGTGCTTCGGTGGCAGTGCTCACTCTGCTGGCGTTTCTGTTCTTTCTAAGCATCCTGCAGAACTACATTCGCGACTACTCGAGCACTTCCCAGCCCACCGTGATTCTGCTGTCCGCTGGTGCTACCAAGGAAAACCTGCCCGTGTATCCGTACCGCATCCGGCAGAAGATTGGTCAGCGTGGCGATGAACCACCCCGGTTTGCCGATGAGGACGACGCTGATGCGATCGATGAAACGTCTGATCTGGGTGATGGGACAGGGGCCGGAGGATATCGGGGCCGGATCAGGAAGGGCACGACACCGCATCATCATCGACATCATAAGGGTGGAGGTGGTGGTGGAAAAGCATCGTCGGCAAGTGCATCGCCAGTGCCACCGTCCAGTGCTCCGTTTGGGGATATTTTCAAAGTAAACGGTTTATGAAAGCGTGCGTGTCGCGTGTGCAGTCAAAAATTGACTGTCGATAACTTTGTAGTCTAAACTGTAGCGCTGTTTGTTTATTTATTATCTTCCTTCGGCACAATAAAGGTAGCTTTTTCGACTGTCCAGACGGACGGCGTTTGTGACATCTTGCACGGGAAATGCAATGACTCGTGAAAAATCAACTTTGAAATGTCAGTTTGACGTCGGTTTGTGGGGATTTGTTGGTCGATCGGCTTTGCTATAGGTATCTGCTTATTGCGTGTGCATGTCAAAAGAAAGAATATTAAGATTCCAAGTGTTTAATTTTAAATTGTTTTGAAAAGGACGAGAATGGAATAGTACTGCTTGGGTTATTTTTTAAACCTAAAAAAAAACGCTTTAGAGATGTCACAAAAATAAGTGTATTCTTCATAAAAAATTGCGTTCTCTAAGAAATGACAATATTATAAATTATTTTTATAAAAACCTGTATTGTATTGTTTCTTTTGATATTTTTATTAGCATAATATAAAAGTATCAGAATGTAGTTTTTGGTGCATAATTCTAATGTGTAACCGTACTGTAAGATGTGAAATTGTTGAATTATTGTTTTTTTCTGTTATAATTGCTGTGTGGAAATAACATGTATTATCCAGAATTATAACATTTGACGTTTCTTTGAATTATATACCATAATATTTTTTAAATATTATGCTATCGAATTTGAATAACATTATCTGAGACTTTCATGAATCTCTATTGATATACATTCAGTTTTAAATACGAATTTGTTTCGCATGGTTAATCTTACATATGTAAGCGGATTTTTAAATTGGATTTATGATTGTTAGGCAAGGTACTAGTTGATGGGGCAAGGATTTAAGATCACAAAAATAACAAAAGATACCTGCACCAATAATTGTGCATCAATTCAGCGAATACTATAAATCGATTGCAGTAAAATCGTGTACAGTCTGCTTCGTTCATGAAATCCGTTTCACATGCACATACGGTGGTTTGTGTGGAGCGGGAGGTGATATATGCAGATTTATAGTGGCGTTACGGTTTCATCCGTCGTTTCTACTGTCCCTATTACTAATGGCGGTACTCATGCTGCATATCCTATCGGCATCAGCCGACCCAGGAATGGTGTCGTTCCGGAGCGCAGTATCTTTGTGCATTTGTAGGGCTGGCTATGGTAAACGAGAAAGCGGGTGAAGCAGACGTCGGACAACGAGACAAAAAAGGATCCGAAGCCGCCACCCTCACAAACGCGCGCACGCCTTTGGTGGCAACGAGCAAAAGTCCTTCAGATGGTATTTGGCAGTGGTGCTGGCGAAAAAAGGATCATCGTCGGGTGATAATGGAAGGGTGAAGGTGAATTATGGCACTTGAGGCAGTAAAAATATCGGTAATAAATTTCAATCCCTACCGTCGTAATTCAATTTTGGATTCCCCCGCCTGATTCTCGAGAAGCAGCAAGGCAACGCAGCCGCACACAGCCGCTACAGGCCCTACTGTCCATTCGATCTACTAGAATGGAACGACATGGATATGGATATGCATATTTTTTGTGACTACACTGCTAGTGCCAATGCAACAGTGGAGCTTAGCGTTTCGACAAAAATTTAACTGAATAGGAAACCACAATAAAGCACACGCAATGTTCATAAGAGGATTTACGCTTATATTGGATTCAATAAGTCCATTAATTAACATGGAAACTTTTGCACATGAATCGAATAATGATTTTAATTGAAAAATTACCTTTCTAGGAGAAAGCTAAATCATTATTATTTAATCGCAACAATCCATTGAAACGAGGTGCGACTTTACCCACCGGTACAGCTTTTTCCATTACACAACGTGTCACAAATTCCCGTTGCGATAAGAAACGTGCCTAATGGTGGAAACTTTTTTATGTCTGTTGATATTACTACATGCATCTGTTTAGTGCAATTGACGACGAGAAAAGTGCAAACGATGCACCGGCATCAAAAGACGCGCAGATTCAAGTGGTTTCGTTGGAAGTTTTTGGCCACATTACATTTGGCCGGTGTGGCCCAGCAGCGAGCACAAAATGCTGCCAAGACACACAAACACACTAATTGCATTTTTCGCTCGCTCTTAGCACACAGGAGTCTAATTACAGACGCCATGTCGTGCTTTCTCTTGCTGCACCGACCAGGATCTACCACCAGGCGTCTCCATCGCTTTTTCCCTGGTTTGATGCTCGCTGCTGGGGAGGAAACGCTGCGAGCGGCAGTGAAAATAAAATTTGAAGAAGTGTTTTCTTCACTGTTCGCCGGCCTGGAAAGTGATGAAACTTTCACCTGCTCCGAGCGGCAGCGGGGTTTGGGGGAAGCGATGGGGTGAAACGATGTTAGGAAACGATGCATCTTTCTAGTCTGTTGCAATGAGGGTGCGTCTTGCGTCGGTGTGGCCTGATAACGATAAAAAACAGCTTCCATGTTAATGGTTGCTTCGTGGCGCTGCTGGCGATGATGGCGATGATGACGATGTTGATGATGATGATGATGATAAAATAAATTGTAACCGACGGTAGACGAATTCGAAGAAACACAAGCAGCACCAGGACGATTGCCCGGATCCCATCGGTCGGTCCCGTCTGTTGCTGTAGGTGTTTTCCGTAGAGTCATTTCGGAGCCGAACATACAGCCACGGTGACTCGCTCGCAGCACGGCAGGCTGCAAAAGCCAAAATGGCTGCCCTTTGCTTTGCTGACCCGGGTTTGGTTCGAGTGAAGTGCCTTTTGCTCGAGCCATTAGCGGGTCGTGCGGGATGGGGCGACGTGGTTGCGGTCAGCCATGTGGGTAGGAGGGGGATCGGTGCTGGGAAATGGCTTCATTAAAATTGTTGCACTTTTGGCAGCCTCGACACTTGAAGGCCGCAGGTTTGTAAGGCACCTTTCCTTCTACCTTCCGTTGCGGTGTCGCTCGAACCGTGGGGTGGGTGGTTTTTTTTCTTGTTTGCTCACTTTGCCACTAGAAGCTTTGTGGAGTCGAAAATGGTTTACGCGCGCAGAAGGCTGAACATGAAATTGGCAACCATCCCACCGTGCAGCGAGCACACATGGGACCAATGAAGATTGGCTGGAACAAATGAGCATCAACTGGCAGGCACCGTTGCCGAACCAGTTGCCGGTGTATGCATGAGTCTGAGTGTATGTGTGTGAAGTCATTAAATGTTTCTTTTAATTTTCATCCAAGAGCCTTATACCGGTACTACCTTCACCCTCACCAAAGTCCAATGTTGTAGCATTAATTTGCAGCTAATTTACAACGTGTTCTATCGCACTTTTTGGTGCTTGCAGACGCCCGTCCCGACAGGAAACTGGTTTCGGACGGTTTTTGCAAAGCTGCGCTGGAATGGGGTCTTTGTACCTTCTAGAGAGTGGAAAATGCTGCTACTGATGTTAGGCACACCGATTCCACGGTCCCTATTTTGGTGCCGTTTATTGTGTTGTACAAGGACATTACAGATAGAGCGAAAACATGTTTGATTTGAACCAACTTGATTATGCTATGCCGATGTCGATGATTGTTGCGAACATTTTAAATTTGATTGATTTAAGCTATGATTAGTAGGATGGTGATGAAGGAATTCAATTGTTAAATACTTCATAACTTTGTTGAACCGGATTGAAAAGGAATCAGAGCTCAAATGATGTTAGAATATATTATCAGTTCCATCGAACTGTTATCTACAATGTATGTTGTACTGTTGAAATGTATGTTGTAGAGAAAGATGCCTTCCATGCATATCAATTATTATCAATCTCACTCTCCAAAAACATTTGAAATAATTGTAAATAGATCTTGGAAACTCCACAAATATTCTGTTTTTCAAAAATATATCGTTGCTATTAAGGAGCATAATATCTTGCTTTTACATAAGCCGAAAAGCTTATGACTTTGATTGTGGTTGCAACATATTTTTGTGAAGTATTTATTCTTGTATGATTTGTGTTTGTTAAATTCGATCATAGTTTGTGTGTAAGTAATTTTAAAATGTTTTTGCGTTTTTTCAGCAATTTTATTACAAAAACCCTTTTTTTCGAAAGTGTCTCTACTTGGTACATTATTTCTCGTTTACAAAATTGCCAGATATAAGCCAGTGTGATATTGTTAAGATTTCTATTATTTATGAATAAGACCCAACACTAATAATGTGCATGAAAATAGTAACAAATTAGATAAAGTCCAAGAGGTCTAATGAATGAAACTTTTCTTTTCAAATAACCACACCATCACCTGTAATTGAAACTCATTCCAGTGATGGGGGTGTTAGCATTAAATTAACCCGTAAGCCCGAGGGCTGCAGAACAAGATGGGCAGGCTGCATGCGTTGCAAAACTTTAGTGTTTATTTGCCCAGCCCAACCCAGCCGTCACCACGAATCGTCCACTGCACGATCTGCATTTCGGTCGGCGATCCGTTGCAAAACTTACAGGAGCCGAACGAAAGTTTCCTAAGATACATATAACAACTTTTAGCCGCCCTCGATCCCTCTCGTTCAACCCTGAGTCCCTGTGAAAAGGACTCATGCAGCAGCGCTACCGCCACCAAGCAGCAGCGAACGAAATGGAACGGAATGTCTGTGCATCGTATCGTCGCGCTGCCGTCGGCGGAGAAGTTATTTATTTAAATTTATAATTAGTTTTAGCAGAGCTAATTTATTGGTCTTTGTTTGTGTGGGTGGGTAGGTGAACTCCAACTCTCCGCCCACATCGATGCGAGGGCGGCTGCAATCGCGGCTGACGTTCGTCTCGCGCGGAAGGACCAAACGCATTCAACCAAAAACGCATCGACGCCGGGTTTTGCCTGCAACGGGGACAAGGATCGGGTCGGTTTGGAAAGACTGATGGACCGTCGGTCGGACCAGCACGAAATCCGACGTTTCGAGGCGACGTTGATTGATGTTCCGGTGAAACTGCTCGTCTCGGACGGGCGTGCAGGCCTTCCCGTCCGCTGGAACGGTGCCAAAAAACTCTCCCAGCACACGAACGTGTCGGTACGTGTCAATCGGATTCAAAACCCCGGCGCCTGTGTCTTCGGCGGTTCGACACAACGAGCGCTACGTTGGCCAGTTTCGTAGGGTCAATGTTTTTGCTTTCTTTTCCATCGGCTCGCCACTTTCGCGCAACGGCGGGATGGTCATTGCTATCGCAATCACTTCTTGCACGCCGCGATGTGCATCGTCATTTTGGAGCAGCAGTTTTGTTTTCCACTGCTTGGCTCCCGACTCGAGCAGGATGTGTGCTGTGGTTTTTCCTCGATGTTTTTCCTCGGATGAAACTGCGTAGCTGTTTTTGTTATATTGTGCCGGTTGCAACCGATTAGAAGCGGGGTACGAAAAGTGCAAATCAATTGGTTTGCGTGCCAAAAACGAAGCATCGGTGTGGGTAAATAAAATACGACTCATCGGAAAATTGGTCGTTTCAGGCAGCAGGATGCGAAACGAACGGATAAGAACGATGCCGTTGATTTGCAATGCGGTAGGCAGAGGGGTTTGGAATTGTTTTGTTTGTCTGGTCTGTCTAAATCAATCGTTCGCGAGCGAGGAATGCATTTTTAAATGGAGTTATCTTAGAGCGGTTTCGTCACGATTGAAATAAAATTCATCGTTCCAGTTCGTTCGTTTGTACCAAGTTAAAAGAAGCAAATTAAATCGTTTCAGCATGTCATGCATGGGAGCGATCCAAGGTTCTTACGGCCAATTTACCTAAAGATAGCCTTAAACTGGAATGATAAATTCACTCTGAATTTAAATGTTTTGTGATGAGTATATTTATTCATTAATTGTTTCATAAAGGTTTAATATTCCAAAAGTAACCTATATAAGGTAAATTGTTAGCATGAAGCATTTTCTTTTGGAATAAACAAGGATCATTTTATTCTCAAGCAAACTTGATTTTTATGAAAAAGAATAATTAGATAAATATAAACGCAAACAATGTTGCTTGTTATGGTAGGACTCATAAAATCCAGTGATTTTAACAAGCGACTGGAAAAACTAGTTAATATTCGCATTATTCCGTGAAGTTTTTTAAATAACTGAGTACATAAATACCAGTTTGTTTTTTAACGCTGTACTATCTCGTGAAATATTTTCGTACATAATTTAGTCCTATTTTTAAACGAAAAATAAAAAAAATTAAATCAAACACTGTACTTAATCCTTCAAAGCGAACACAAATCATCCGCGTTTCAGATTTCTCCATTTCGAGCTCGTTGTGTCTCTAGCGAGCCACGTCCTTTACCACAAAATTTCTCCGGATAATTGAATTATAATCTCTGACAATGGCATCCGGTACAGCGAAGGTAATGTATTTAATGTTATCTTCACAGATAGAAAACAAACGTAGATAAAAATCTTCACCAGAAGCGGTGCGTCATTTGAACGTGGCACAAATTTGTTGTTTTGCTTCCCTCGCTATCAATACACGCGCCAAGAAACGTCTTCCTTTACTGCTCCCCGGGGTGGGGTTGGTAGAGGTCGTTCCTGGGAAAAGTTTGTCTTTCGAAATGGTTTTCCACAGAATGCCGGTACCGTAGACAGGCTGCATTAAGAGCAAACAACAACTGTGCTCATACTCGTGCTGGCCTGCTCATAGGGAAAGAAAGCAGAAGGAGGAAGGAATCCGAATGCAACCATCATCCTGCGGGAGGAAGGATCGAGCAGCGAAGATTGCACTAACCGGGTATGATTGCGGTGTATTATGGTTGAATAATTAAATTAAACAATTGTTGGGTAAGAATTTGAGGCAACCGGCCGGCAAAGGGCCAAACTTTCCATCGCCGAATTACAGGACGTGTGGGAAGCGAAGGGGCTTCTCGAAGGGTGCCCTTATTCAAACGCCAACGACATACGGTCCCAAAGATGAAAGACGCTTCGTTTCGGCTGGTTAATCCGGTGGAAAAAGGCGTACCCGAATTGCTGCCGTGTGTCTGTCACACGCTTCTTCAAACACGTACCAACCAAACCAAAAGCGCCCAAAGGGTGGAAAAAGTCGAAATTAGTTTTTGCTTAAAAATGCCACTCCATCGCTCGGAATGAGAAGAGAACGCCGGGGAGTTGTATTTGATTAAGATGATGTATGTTGTTGCTGTTGCCGTTGTTGCGCAGGATTGATTGTAAATGAAGAAGTTTCATGGGTGAAACCCGGCGCGAGCCGCACTCCCTGGTGTCCCTTCGCTACTCGCTAGGGTGTCGGTGAACCCCGGTGAACGGAACACCGTGGGACGGATGGAAAGTTTTGAGTGCTCCCGTTTCAGGCTAACCCACTTGGATCCCTTAGATTGCAGGAGCCAAGCAGGTGAGCAAGCAATCAACGTGGAATTCAACGTAAATTGAAGAAATCAATCAACGTGCTGGGTAATTTCTGAAGGGCAGGCGAAAGTTTAGCCGGCCGCATACATCAGCCCCAAAATGGGTTAGGGAGGTTGGCGAACGATTCAGTCATGAAAGCAATAACAACTTGGGTCATTTGAATTTTCGTGCACGATGAAATCACACAAAATTAACTCTTTTTAATTAGATTTATCTGGTTTTTCTAGAAAGTAGCTGACCAACATTACATCCAATTTTGTATAAAATCTACGAATAATAGTTTAGATCACGCTAAAAAATGAGGTATAAAAATAAATTTTATTATTTCTCTTTTAGTATATTTACATCTCTTAATATTATTTAAACAATCATTCAATTGTTTAATTTATATTAAGAGACGAAAATATACTAAACGAAAAATAATAAAATATATTTTAATACTCCATTTTTTAGCGTGATCTGATTATAGCGTGAAAAAAATGAAACACTAATCAAATTTCCACATCGGTTTTTTTATTGCCCAAAAACATGCCAGATAGTTCTGTACGATAAACAAATTTCGTGCGTTCCATACGTGACAAATGACAGTAGCTTGAATCGGCAAGTGAACTTACATCACATTGTTCATTAACGTCATCACTGCGTAGAGCCATTAACAGCAAGCAGACGCTAGTGCGCACCGATCACGATCCTTGTGCACGAATTTGCTACAAAACTTTAGCAACATCCTCCGCTTAATCCGGTACCATGTCGCGCCGAGCACCGAACGATGCACTTATTCGTTGCATCGTTGGCGATTAAATCGCCACCCCTTACGAAAAGGGCGGATCGTTCCGGTGGCCCTTTCCATCCCCTATCCGCCTCATCTCTCGTCACACAGTGTGGTAACAGCTGGCACGTTCCTTAATCAAGTGGAAAATGAAAATAAAGACACAAAACTGCTAATGCTCCCAGGGAATGGTGAAAGCTCAGCCGTCTCGTTTCGACGAACCGTGCACCCGGTGCCCTGTTTTGTCGGGAGTTGTTACTGGTGCCGTCGAGGATTACGATACACGTAACCACCGTCCAAACGGCCGACGTCGAAGAAGATTATGTTGAAAATCATTTAATTTGTCTAGGATGCCGTCTACCGGTGTCCCGATGGCCTCGGTACGCGGGCGCACCGTGGCAAAGGTAACGTTGGAGTGGATTTAAATTTTATTTGACATCCTCCGGAGCTGTGCGAGGAAGTGAACGAAATTTTCAAAACACACAAACACATACACGCACGAAGCCCATGCCGGTACGGATTGCGAGGTTGGCACGTTGGTTCATTCTCTAATGGAATGCTCACGTGTGCGGCACACCGGATACACCCGGAGTTGATGCCCGAGAATCTGGTACCGGAGTAATATTATCATCATAAAAAAGAAGTTTGAATAGCTTGCCGAGTCATTCTTTATGATTATCGAGCCCTTGCAACGATGTCATGAATCTGAGATAGGTATGGAGCAACCTGTGCTGATGCTACTATATTACTGCACCACCGTTGCCGTCTGCTACAGGTGCAGCCGGTGCCGCTACTGTTTGAGACGAGTCGAGAGATGAATGCATGCTCATCTCAACGTCTTCGGGGCGGGGCCGTTCCGTTTCGAATGTCCAGTGTCGATGACTTTCATCGTCCACCATGGCATCGACCGCACAGTGGCGTCCAATTTGCTGTGGGATTTTTAGTGGGGGCACGTAGAATTTCTCTGCTTCTGCTTCTGGTGGTGCAGAAAATCGAATTTACGTGCCCTCTTCACGTGCGGGGCACGAAGCAAACCGTACCGAAACGGGTGGCGGCACGCTTCTGCAGTTTGATTTACCACCTGGGAATAATGGACTCATGTTTCTTGGAAGACAACCTCACAGACCGGGCGACGGGACGGGCTGAAAGAGCTAGAAGCTCTTGGTTGATCTTCTTTCTAGGCTAAAAAAAGGCTGCTCTTAGATGGATTTTGCTGTTTGCAAGCATTTACCGGAGCCAATCGAATTGGTTGGAGTTTTAAGGGTTCTGATTTCGAAACGAGAAGCACCCGGCAAGAGGTAAGACATTCAATTGCAATCATGAAGATGGATGCCGGTGCAAGATAGATGGCTGTTGTTGCATAATTAAATGCATTGATGTTTAGTTCTCCGGGGATGTGCTGGGAGTTAGGCGACTTCTTTGTGCAGAGGGAGATTTAACTGAACCCAATCGTGATTGCAAGAGTATTTTACAAAATCAATTGCTTTTGTTTATTGATATTGCATTGTACGCTTATCGAATTTAAGACTCAATAAATATATTAAACTTGTAACGTAAATCGAAATATATTTGGGTTCTATTATTTTGAGTATAAGTCCCTAAACGCTTTAATTAGAAAGTAAGAAATTTGCGATGAATTATGTAATGCCATAAATATTTAGTAATAGCTTCCAAGAACACAGTTTAAATTTGGTCAGCATTATTATTCCGCTGGATTTTAATCCAAATTGAGTTAAACCGTCGCATCCTATTCTCCGTAGAAGTAGAATACTTTGTCCGACATAATGCTAATATGCTCACAGCTCATCACCGTGATACGCATCCCATAAAGTGTATGGCTAAATGTAGGTAGGACTTCGTGATACCATAGCCAGTAGCTTAGCACCAAATTGATGATGCTGTAATTACAAAATTTATCCCCATCCTCAACTCAAAACGCTTCCGGGGTCAGCGGAGAACCGATACCGAAGAAATATCGATGCTCCGTTAAGGTCACTGATGAGAGCGCTGATAGTACGGCAAAGTGTGGATGCATTAGCCATCCTTTCGATGTGACCATTAACGCTCGAATGCAGAACGCAGGTTCCGGTGACAAAAGCCACCGGGGGTTACCTTCAAGCGCGACCGGAACACAAACCCACGGCAGAGTAATGTGTGGTTTTCTTTGCCATCAATTTTGCATTCTCCGTGCAGCGAACCGTACTGTACCGAACCACCAAAGGCCTCGACCAGATGATACAATTTTGGCGTAAAACTGATGTTGCACCGCTTACTGAGCGCTAGAGGGAGGGCCACAATACCGATCACCGCGAGGCACGAAGCAGCTCTGGGGATGCGCACGTCATGATGGAGCTTTCCCGCGCCAAGTGAAGTGGTCGATCACTTGGGAATTTGTTGGTGGGGTTTTTTTCCTACATTACTTGGAATCCCTTTTTGCATCCTCCATCAACCAACACCACCATGTGCAGTGGGCTTAATGCATGGGAAAATCAGTGATCCATTAATTGTGTCATGTTTATTCGGAGATTTGTGGCGGGCCGGTGAATTGTTAAATAAACGTTCAGGCACCAGAAGGAGCGCGGCGGGATGCACTGTATCGTATCACCCCACCAGCCTTACCTGATGGCCTCACTGCTGGATGGCTTTTTCAGTCCGAATTTGCCAGCATCGGTTTGTGTCGTAAGCCTTTGGAAGAGAAAATGCCGAATATCATTACCGGAATTAGGGTAGGATACGGGTGTACCTTGTCCTGTGGGGGTGGACAGCAAACCATCGAAATTGATGCACTACGCGGCGATTTGTAGTCGACGCAGCGTTCCGTTCTGGTAGTCGAGTGTGCTGGGACACGTGTGAAAATGCAGGTGATTGTAAACCAAAACAACATAAGCTTATCTCGTACCACCGGCGGGGGTTGTTATTGTTTATTTAGCGGGTCTTTCGAGCTAGCACATTTTGGGGCGATGGTGCAGGAAAAAGCACATTGGATTGTGTTGCAGCGTTCGGTTATTTAATTTATGTAGCAAATGTGTTACATTGCTCCAAACACCTCTGCAATAGACGGGTGAATTGATTTTCCCGTCAGAATAATTATTCCAATTTGTCGCGATTTGTCAAGGCTCATCGTTTATTTCCCGCTGGTTTACTAAATATGTTTGATTTAATTTTTGGGATCTTCACTTGAGATATTTAAATAGAGACAACAAATTCAAATCAAGTTTCAACATTTTAAAACAATTTGCTTTATATTTCTTTGCGAACGTTACAAGGATCCTCATCTTAGCAACCAAGTTTTCTGAATGTGAAAAAATGTGTAGCACCCACAAACGTCAATTTAACGGTAGAATGCAATATTGACGCGTTTGTTTGTCAACGGTGTGGAAATCTGTGCAAACGGTGTGCATTCAACCGGAAAACGCGATTGGTTCGGAAAAGATGCCACAAATTTATTGTCTCCCGTACTGCACACCGACCACTCTCAGGGTAGTCGTGCGAAAACCACCCCCACACTAGCCATTGCATCGCCGTTGACTCTCGTTGACAGGGACTAACGGCTTCGAGCGCATCGGTAAGGTGGGAAAACGAATTTTATCTGTTTTTGTTGGTTTTGAGCTGCACTGCACACCTTAAAAGTGAAAAAAAACGAAACCACCATTGTTTTGTGCAAATTTCTACAAAATATTTGTTTTGGGCGGGCCTACACACGTGCACGTTGCGGTTCGGTTCAGTATGCTTGCTAGCCTGCTGGAAAAGGCTCGAATGGTGGCTGGGAAAAAAAATCGCAAAATATTTTTTATCCTCCGAACAATTCGGCCACGGTTCATCTCAAAATGGATGGTGGTGGCGAACGTTTGATGTGCCGGATGGGTTACGGGCATGAAGCAAAAACTACGCTCCATAAAAATGGAACAAACGGCAAACGAATTCCGCATCGACCGTCGCGTTTGGTGCGTGTTGATGACGACACGCTGGTTCCGGCTGTTTGCCACAACACAAATATAGCCTTTTCGGATTAAGATTCAAATCCGTACGCTGGCGAAACCGGTTACGTAATCTAGCACGCGGTCTCGGCACGGATTTATTGTTGCTAAAGAACCATGCTGATGGCGTGGCAAGGATAGCTGAATCCTCATAAAGCCTCGACCAAGATAAACCCGAGCTATTGGAGAGGATTTATTTTAAAATCTGTAGCAGCGAGCAGTACTGAAAAAAATCCAACGGTGCTCCCGCCTGAAATGAATTCATTAGAATAAAGTGTGCAGAAAAAGTAGCAATTTAGATTAGAAAATGAATGAGATGAGTGTACAATGGACCGCGCGCAGAGTATTTTAATGAACAATGGAATGTTTTGTTGTGCGCTGCAAGTTTACACACACATTCGATGGATATGGGCAAAAACAATCATGGTAAAAATAGCAGTGGTATGAAAAAATTCTTCAAATGAGTATCCTCTTTTGTCGGTGTAAGCGCTTGGAAATGTTCAGTGTTGTTCCAGTGCTGATTATTTTCCAGCTGACTAGTTTCATCACCGACTGAATTGCAGACAGGATTTGGTGGAAAAACTGTATGCTCTTAATTTGCCCTTGTCAATAAAAAAAGATAAGGCAATTAATACCGTAGAAGCTGGCTACGTAAAGCTGGCAGCTGGTAGCAAAGGGTTTAACCAGTCATTGAACTGGCAAGTCACGTACAACCGTTTCGAGTCATCTATCAACGGTTTGTGTGCTGTAAATCTACTTCCATTTCTACGTAGTGGTTTTTGCTATTTTGACCGCTGCGTGCTGAATCAGTTGAAAACCAAGCGTTAAAAGGTGTCTCTAGAAGATGCGAACCAGGAGAGTGCGTGTGTGTGTGATAGATTAACCGATGAACAAATAGTTTGATACGTGCCATGTGACTTCAACGTCCTGGAAAGCACTGTTAGCTGAGTGTTTAATTGTAGGAGGAAATTTAATCAAAATCCAGTACTGCACCCTATGTCTAGACGGTGCAAATGGAATACGAAATGGAAACATTCTTTTCCACCGCTAGCAAACCGCCAATCTTGCAGTGTTTTATGGTCGTGTGCTAAACGCATTGCATACCTTTCAGGCGGTAAGAGATGAAATTTGAAGCAGTGATGAGCAATACATTTTATGAAATGCTTGTGAGTAAAATATGGTTTCCTATTGAAGGATTCATTCGTACCTTCGTGTTAATTATTCATTCTAGATTTATATTGGTATTGTATGTTTATGGTAGATAGTTTATTTTGTAAAAAGGTTACAACATTAAAAAAAAAATGATTGGTTTCGTAAAAAACTTCGTCAAAACGAGTAATGTTAACGCTTTGTTATCATTTTTAAGCATCTCATGTTTTATAAGATTAAGATTTTCTTAAACGAACTGTTTATACTCCTTCTTCCATTGTATCGGAATGAACTAGCGACACGCACTTCAATTACTCGAAAAGGTCTCAACTCTGCGAATCAACTATCAGAACTGAGAGCAAATTTGCTGTGTGTCTGAGTGTGGCCCAACCTACCGGCACGACGACAAGACCCCCAGTGAAACATGGGACACGAAGGAATAACATCGAAATTGAAATGGAAACTAATTAATGTTTATCTTACAATAATTAAAATTATACGGCTGAGGAATTTCGTTTAATGTCCGTCACAGGCCGCCAGGCAAGGAGAACCGAGGCAGCCGCAGCAAGCCATCTCGCTGGCAAAATGGCTCGAGAGCCGATCCACGGCACGGCAGTGCGACAAGCGCCCGGTCCGGTTTGTTTGCCATTCCATTCGTCGAGCGATCGAGCCGAGACCAGAGCCGGAACAATCCGCAACCGGCAGGATACCCGTCCGTCGACTTTCGCGAGAGGGATTCCATTAAATTTAACTACCGTTTTGAGCAGTTGAAGACGATTGAGCGTGGCGCCTGCGATAATTGCTTCTGGAATGCCTTGCCAACGATGAAAAGGGCACCGGCCGTACGTTTGGAATGCAGCATTTGTCAAGCGTTAGCATCAGCCACAAATTCCAATCGGTGGTTTTGTACGCGCGGTGGATGAAAGTTTCCTTGCCGGCTTTTGCCGTCTGCACTTTCGAAGGAAATGTATAAATTAGCTAAAGGCTGGTCGCATGCGGCACGCGCCGGGATGTGGAAGTTTATTTTTAAATTATGCGATGGAATGAAATGGAGGATAAAATTGGAAAACAGCAGTCAGCAAAAGCTCGTGGAAGTTTCGGTGGTGAGTAAAAAAGTTCGCACGATTGAAGTGAATATTACAACTGATTCCTCAGTTTCAAGGAACTTGCTTATACATTTAAGATTCAGAAGAAATCAATAACTCATTCCAGCATAAACTAAAATCAATTTTTCTGAGAATGCAGCCAAGTGTGTCGATGACTTCGGTGTAGATGAAGTAATCGTGCGACCATCAAAGCGAGACGACGTGAAGAAGCGACGCAAAAGGTTTAATCCTTACGGGAAACGAGATTGTTTGACTCCATTCCACGCGCCCGAGAAAGGGTAGCCAGTAATTGAAACCGCTTGAAACGACGGAAATCGTGAGCAATATTATCGTCGTCAAATTGCGTTATTATTCAACTTTGGCGTTCATCCAAGGTTTGCTCGACCAAGCGATGGTGGTGTGGGATTTCCGTCTCCGGTTGTGTCTAACTATTGGCGTGCGATGGAACCGTATCGTCATGATGCACAATTGCACACGTTTTATGGTGGCATAGGTTCTGGGGACGGCTACTCTCACTCGGTGGAAGCACGGTAATGTAATATTTATGCTTCATTGATTTGATTTATTGTGTCCATGCAGACGGTTTGGGTTCGGTTCGTGGTTTTGGGTTGGTTAGCGTTTTTACTTCCCACAAAAGACAAACCTTCCGAATTCACAATGCTCTCACAAATGGTTTCACAAGTAGAATCTGAGTGGCAGCTTGAACGGATTGTAGAAATTTCAATTCGTACGGTAGCTTTCTCGAGCACGTAGCAAGCGTGGTTTTATTGAGCCTTTAACGAGTGAAACACGATCAGTGGGAAAGGTTTCTTTCACATGCACATACACATCTGCAAATCGCAGGTCGCGCAAATGCAACGATGCAAATTTATCCCATCCGACGCAAGGACCGTCGGCGTCCGTAAACGCTGCGCCACGCTTGACGGAGCGTCCGGAGCGTGAAGCTAATCACATTTCGTCCCGATGGCCGATAAATTAGATTGCCACGAAGGCTAACGAATACTTACTGGCACCTTGGGCACCGGCACCGGGGTAGCCTCGATTTTGTTGTCATCTCACGGCGGTGGCAGCATGTGGCATCGCATCGTGCACCTAGCAGGTATGCAAATTTGCTTTCACACGTTCGTCCCGGCGAGTGTTTCGTTGCGCACGCTAATGGATTGAGTGTTTATGAGTTGTGTATTGGCGCTGGCCTGCCAGCCACCCGGCCAGCCAGCCAGCCAGCCTACCAGAAGGAATATCGACAACTTATTGTGTACCGTGGTACGAAAACGGCGGGCGACAACCCATAGTCGGTGGCAATCGGTGCCGCTCACGGATGGCAAATCCGTTTGGAATCGCTAAAAGGGAAGTGTAGGCCCACGCGGTACGTGTACTTTACGCGCCTAAGCATTATGGAACAATATAATTACAATGTGTTACACATTTGAAAATTAGCATGTGCCACCGGTCCAGCACGAGCACCATGTTTGGGTAAGCGTTCGATGCTGTGTCGACACCGTAAGTGGCTTGTTTATGGTGCGGGCTTAACTGAAAGCTGCAGCTATCCGGTTGGTTATTCAGCCAACCGATCAATACAACGGTAGGTACCGTCGTGGTGTTAATTAAAAATAGCTCTCGACGGTTTGTAAAACCGATCGAAGTTGAATGTGACTGACTGATGGATTTGTGTGTTCGCTTCAACGAGAACGGGGAGACCATATGATGGTTACATTTTCATGGTTTGGTTTGCAAACAAAATTAATCCAATTGTTTTTTGTTGTTGTTGTTGTTGTTACTCTTGTCTGCCATTCTCACTCGAGTCTTGAGGATTACATCACGTTGCACGTGCATGTTTGTGGTTGGCATGGGGAATAAAAATGTAACCGTCAATCCGTTTCCAACGCGAATACTAATGACGGTCGCACTGGGGTACAGTTCCACACACACACACATATACACCAAGGCCGACAAAAGCATTTTTGCACGATGAAAACCACATCAATCATGTTTGGACATTGATTTATCAAAACATCACATGCACATCGAGCGTGCCGATGGTATACACTTGAAGCGCAAATTAAATAGATTATTTTCAAGCGCTGGACAGTTCTGTCAACCACATGAGAGAGCTTACGAGAGTTTGATTGGTGTTATTTCTTGTCGAGTTATCCGTGCTGTACTGTCATGATAATATTACAGATGTAGTTTCAAGGGATAGCAATAATCTAGTGATTGATACAAGGCTGACGCTTGTAATGCGTTAAGTTTTTATAAGATTAATTTTTTACACTAAAGTTTATAAAAAAAACGTTATACAATTTGGTACGATCAAATGAGGTAAACTGTAAACATGTTGATAAACATGAACTCATAAAATACTTATCATTGGTAAACATTAGTATGTTTACCAAACTGTCATGATGAATTAAGGCTTGTTGAGGTATTTAAGTCGAATAATAGAGCTGGTAAATTACTGATATTTTTTTAACTAAAAGTTTTTTGTATTGCAAGCTTGTTTGCAGTTTTGACAGAGTTAAGCATTTTTCTAAAAATAATAGAAAATAGAAGATGTAAAACAGAAATAAATAACAAAACCTACGGCCAATCTCTTTATTCAAAATTGTATATCGACTATGCAAATCAAATGAACACGTAGAAATTGACGTGTGATCCCTAGTTCAACAAATGTGTTTGATTAACGTACACAGCATTGATCATCATCATGAGCATTTATTTAAATACTGATTTCCAGAAAAATATTGTGTATGATGTAAATAGTTCTATGAATATATACATCATTTTATAACAGCAGTGCAGTAGTAAAAGCATTCATCATGTAGCTACACATTGATCCCGGAAAGTAAAATACTATCCATCAATTTAAAGCGATGTATTGAATTTTAAAGTAAAATCTAGTTTTTAATTTTAAAGTGCGGAGGAAATATTTTTACTTATTTAAAAATCATCTACAGCGATAGATCGAAATGTGTTTTATTAATTAAACAGTAAGGATAATTAAAATGAAAAATGTAATCGTATTCCATTTGAAGGCAAAGCACGAAATTAATCTCCGCTCGTGGCAGGGAAATTCTTCAGCATTGGAAATTGCTACACCATTGCGCTGCCAGGAACCACCGAGTTGGCCTCGTACCGGGTCTGACCTGGACTGCTAGTGTAGATAACATGTTTGCGCTTGCTCGTTTGCTCTCATCCAGCATCGGCGGCAATGACTAACCGGAGAAAAGATGAATCGGAAGGATATTAGATAATGAAAGCTGCCTGTTGACTGACTGTTGCTGAAAACATACTGCCGGGAATCCGAAAACTCCTTTGGCGAACGGGGGTATGCTGTTGGCATCGGGGATGGGTTATCCTCACGGTCGGATTGCTCAATACCAGCAGTGGATGATAGACGGATAAACCAACCCTACACTTTGCCATGCTGGTGCGGTGACGATGGAGGTGTGGGCCGTGACGGGTAGACTGGTTTCGACTGCGCGTTCTAGAAACGGTTGTTTCGATTCTCCGGTGGCAGATCAAAAACGTGCGGCATGATGGAACGGAGGGATAATAAATCTACCTGGGAATAAATTTAATTTCTTTTAATTCGCAAAATCAACACGCGTTGGTAAAGGCTGGCGGAGTTTGAGGAGCCGAGATGGCAGAGCATTAATTTGATAGAAAGTTTCGCCTGAGCAGGGGGAAAGTGAATTTATGTGGGTGTCAAAATTCCCTACTCCGTTACAGAATTATTACCCTGGTAGAACTCCCAAGACGTATTTAGACCAGCAAATGGAATTATTTACAATTTTCGTTCGTTGAATTAGAGACACGGGCAGCTGGAGAGATGTTTTGCAGATCTTCAGTTGCAAAAAGAAGACGGTATAGAAATAAATATGTTTGTTTTACTAAAAACCCTACTAAACGTACGTCCATGGTATAGGACTCGTACCATTCACAATATTTGCAATATAAAAAAATCATCAACACCTAATGAAGCAAAACTGTA
Organism: Anopheles farauti; assembly: GCA_000473445.2. NCBI lineage: Eukaryota > Metazoa > Arthropoda > Insecta > Diptera > Culicidae > Anopheles > Anopheles farauti. The sequence continues at coordinate 1,969,933 of KI915046.1, forward strand.
CATGAAAAATTATCCTAATTAACTAATACCAAAAACCGAAACTATAAATAACCATAACTTCTACCAACCCAAAAGTCCTACAGAAATTACTTATAAATGGAATGTTAATTGATTTAATCTTCACCCCTATTAAACTAACATTCTGTAAATATATTTGTGTTTTAGGTTTAGCATAGCATATATGTTAAGCTAGTTATAACAATTTGTTTAGATGTGATGCGGGTTATTCAACCGTCGATTATATCTCATACGATCATACGCATCTTATATGGATGAAACGCCCATCTAACTAGATATTGTTTATTTTTATGTCTAGTCTAGTCTAGTCTTTAATTAATTTGATTCTTAAATCTTAAATATAATAATTTGGTGAATGGTATATGAAATATTATTGATCACATAGTACTAGTTATTTTAGATCAGATAAGATCTACTCGATTTTTCTTTAAAACTCACATTATTTTTTTTCTACAATATGGATCGTTCGTGAACTTTAAAATGAAGATAATAAGTGCTAATGAACGGAGAGTGATATTTCTTTTGATTGCCATATCCTCATTTGTTTCAAAATATTTCAACTAGTAAGCAGTTGCCACTGGTTTAAACATGCAAAACACGTACCTTAATTTTCCAAGGCTTTACCGAAAAAGCCATCAACAGTAGAACCATTCAAATGGTAAATAGCTTCTCGGGTGCCAAACAAAACGACGATGACGGAAAAACGGTGCTACCGGGGAAAGACATTCTTCTTACTGCTTCTTAATTTTAATGATTGCTCAACATTTAGCTTCTCGAGTTTTCGACATCTTTCAACAGTGTTTCGCGCTTGCCTGAACACTACCTCCGATGAAGTTTCATCGTCAAGGTCTACAAAGAAGAGCCAGTTTTGAAGTACGCTATCGCCACATAGCTGCCAACCAATGGTCGCAGGATTGGGCTGGTGAAGAGCAGGTTTTTTATGTTGTGTTCCTGTGACGACTGCTCTTTCCTCGAGCAGTTAGCTAGGATTAAGAGCCATTGATGATAAAATACTCGGCCAGGCGAAACAAAACCAAGCAGAAGCTAACTAAAAGAAAAGAAAAAGTCGGGAAAATCGCACAGACATAATAAAATGCAAAAACCACCGCTCCCGGCGCTCCCTAGGGCATGGGCGAACGAAACGCGAAAGTGCCATAATTTTTAATGGAATCATAAGCACATACTTAACAGCAACTGGCCGACGACAGGAGGAGATGAATTTTTGTTTTCTTTAATTATTTGCACTAAAGGATTTTACATTTAATTTAATTTTCTTCTCCGGATGGCCATGGGCTTTTCGCTTCTCGTCCCGTCGCGGACGCTTTTGACCACTTAACGTGCCTTTGGGTTGCAGGTTTAATTGGATGGTTAAATTGCACGCCATCAGCACCGGCGTCGGGGCACATAAGTCACGCCCGGGTGCGTCGGTCAAGTGACCGCAAAATTAAGGTGCCGTTCTTCACGTATGGCGGTTTCGTGAAAGCGTCGCACCAAATTGGACGATTAGAAACGCTGCCCAGATCCGAACCGTACCATTTGGAAATTCCATCCAGTGTGTCCAGGAAATTGGTCAACCATGGTGCGTTTGTATGTATGCGTATGTGTGTGTTTATGTGTGTATGGGTTGGCAATGATCGTTATACTGCGTGTAAGCCACCTGGATCTAACTGGTTCCAGTGAAACTCCCAACTTGTTATCGCAGGCCGATTGGCACGGAGCCATTTGCTAAAGATGAAGAATCGGCCATCATTTGTTTATTTCACCTCACACGCATCATAACCGGCCGAGATCGTTGCCATGCCCATTGTCCTATTTCCGATGTCATTCGTGCAATCTGGCCACTCTGTCCACCGTGCGACTTGTGCGGTGGAGTGTGTTTTATGGTACCACAACTTTCTCTTGTGCTTATTCTATGCTGTCTTTCCTTGCTGCACGGCAGCCTCCCAGGGAGGTGTAAATATCGTATGAATGAAGTGTCCATAAATAAGTACCGTCTCGGTGGAAGGAACAACTATCCGGCGATGTCGGGATACGACGGGTAAAGGGTTTCCCCGCGCGGGAAACGGAGAGCAAACAAAACGACCCATTTGTCGACTCCGTTCGCAAACGCCCGGGTAGCTCGATGGAGCCAACTGAACCGACGTCGGTTGAACGGTTGAAAGATTTTATTGATTGTTGAGGTTATGTTGTCCGTGTGCCGGGGACGCACGTTCTCGCATCACCTTGCCGAGAAGCAGCCTTAGTTTCGGAGCAGTGTATTAGATATTTCGCCCTCGGACCTCGGTACTCGATGGCAGCGTCGGTGCGGGAGAATGACCGTACGATTGTCGTTGTTTGTCATCTGATGGAAATGATAGGCGATAAATTTCCGATTGCTTTTGTGAGTGGAATCTTGAGTTTTGGAGCGGTTCACTTGAAGCGCGCCGTCACTGACAGTACTGTTCAGGGTGGTGTGTTCCAAGCAGCTAGAGCCACCCACCACCGCAAACGTTGGTCAAGAACGAAGACATCAGAGAACGGTGCGATGCTGCTCAATGAATGGCGTATCAGATCTGTTCGGATTGGGTTTCTTTGTTCTCAACATCCAACGCACCGCAGGTTGTTCAAGCCACGCATCGCATGATCGAAATTCAATGAAGATTCAATGACGTACCTGTTCCGGAGGAGGTGTTTGTGGTTTCCAGAGAGTATTGCTTATCGGGGTAAAGAACCGTAGGAGAAATTATACAATCAACATGTACGTTTTGCTATTTTTACGCTACACCTCAACCAAGGATGCCAACACTGGTGTGGAAAGAACGGGTGGAAGGAATATGGGTGGGAGCTATGATGTTCATGCGTCGATACATCTCCACTCTATCCAGCCTCACAGCCTGCTACGGTGGGTGTTGTTTACAAAACCGACATGTCAGCTGGAGCTGTCAGTGATCGTTGCAAAATTGAAATTTATTTATTCATTTTCCCTATCGTGGCCAACCCCACACGGTTCTGTTTGTTTTCGTGCGTTGATTACTGGAGTCGAGAATTATTTATCAAATTCGTGTATGATTGCTCGGAGTGTAAACATTGCCGCTTGTTGTGACGTTGGGATCTATCAATAATTAGTTTTAAACAATTGAAACCACAGAAGGTTGGATTTGATTATTGGCAATCCTTCCAGCAGCGCTTATGTAAGGGCCTTTACTTTGTATAATTTTGCGAAAGCTATGTTCGACGGCATCATGGAGACGCCTGGTGTTTCACGAGCAAGCAGTTGGTGTTACAGAGTTTTTTTTCACTTGAAATGATTCACAGAAAGGTCTTTTTAGCGCATTTCTTAGCAGCTGCTACTAATTACCGTGTTGACTATCTTAATCACCGCTAGTCGAAATAATCGCACAGGTGCGATCGATTCAGGTCAGCTAAGAAAGGTTCACCTTATGTTACGAATGTAACCCCACCCTCTTTCAATAAAGCACTTCTGCAGATAGCAATACTCATTTGCTGGCGTTCTCCCTTGCACGTGCGTGACAGCTACGTCGCAGCAGTGAAGACGGAAAGAGAACAAAGCGAAAGCGGAACCATCCTGAGCAGAACTCCAATACGTGATCTAATTTCAAAGTTGCGAAGACTTCCTATCCCAACCACGCAAGCATGTCACGCTGGCTCGCTCGGATCCCGGTGTAGTAGTGATACCGTTTTGGCTTCGACTAAGAGAGGGCCGTTTCAGTACGTACCGAAAATGATACGACTGCTTGACTGTGGACAGCCGCCCATTGCTTTACGTTCTTTGAGCCGGAACTGGCACGCCGAATGGCACATAAATAAAGATATCACGTATTACAAGCTGCTCAACTTTTCGGTCCGGTCCGGGATGATAAATTTGGGAAGTTCTACTCATCGCCATCGGTCTTCCAAAGACACCACTGGCAGTTCATTCAAGACGTTCAAGGTATGTCTCCATTTGGGGACTCCCGAACCAACGTTCCGGTGGCATTGATTAATAGAACGTGAATTTGTTTTTTCTTCCTAATCGAAACATCATGCCATTTTCCATACCGCCAAGCCAGGTGCAAATACTCAAACGATGACGACTTTTTGATGGCATTTTATTTGCCCGTTCAATACCCGCGAACTCGTTTCAAAAGAAACCTGCAGCCGCTAATGACATGGTCGGGTTTAAAAGAGCTGGCAGTGATTTACATACTCACGTGTGGCCCGCTGTGTGTGGCACGTATCGTGGGGTTTCAATTTTCGCACCCCGAAACCTCAACGGCGGTACGATATAATCGCATAGTTTTACATTTTACATCGATTTAGCAATCGTTTCCTCCGATTCCGCAGGAGCTGAATGGCCGACATTTTTCTTTGCCAAACCTCAAACCTGTTACATGGTTTCCCTCTTGGCCGAAAACGAAGCGGGTAACAGCTGGTGAATGGACAATTTTTCACTCTTCGCATCGTTGTCGCTTCGATACGTGGTGTATGTATCGTGTATCGATGATCCAGCCAGCCGGCGAGCGATGCCTTTCGACTACAATCCAGTTGGGGTTCGGAGCCACAATCGAGCTCAACCCTTCTTCGTGTCCTCTCTGAACCACCGACATCATTATCGTGCCCTGCCCTACTGTTCCACCTAACGAGCTGAGCAGATGATCGCATTCTTTCGTACGCAGCTTTATAACGCGTAGAATATTGGACAATTCAAACTTGACGCGTCTGGAAGCCATTTAAACGTAGCTTCTATTTCATTTCCATGCGAACCTTTAACGGAAAAGTTTATTCCCGGCGAATCCGTTCTTGTGGCGCGGCAAGCGGTGGAAGGGTCGTGTGAAACGAGCAGTGTGGTTGATGAAATACGCATTAAGCTTATTATAAAAACATAGAATTACGATATGCATCAGCAATTTTCTCTGTTTCAACACTTGCCACGCCGTGTACCCGTACGGAAGCGTGCGGTTTGCGTGTGCTGTGCGGTTTGGGATACGGAACGTGAGTGGGGATACAGTTTCGGTGGTAAGACACTCCGGCATTCTGGTTTAACTTTGGTTGGTGAATTTTCACGACCTTGTCGGTGTGGAAAGAGGAACGAGGATGGTAGTTACGTGGAGGTACTTGCACGGTCATGGGAGGTAGCCGGACGTGCTGAAAGGATTATCATAACGAAGGACTTTGAGCTGATGTTAAGATATATCTTATCACTTCTGTTGCTGGCGTTTCATGCGCACTCTCAGCGCTCGTAATCCGCACCGAGTGCGCCTTTACTTACCTCATACCATAGCAACACGCTCCGACGCCAGACGCCGTCATCCGATCCGATTCGGGTGGAAGCCGGCGCTCGGTTGACGAGCGCAAGGATGCGGAAAGACGGTCGGGCTAGGTTGTTCTGTTGGTTCTGTCAAGTTTGCTGTCCGGTATAGAGACGAAAGAGCATAAGTTGTGCCGAGAGTGTTCGTAGAATGTGCCATGCTGATTCTCAGTCATGTTGATTTTTTCACTTGTCATCTGGACCATGGTGTCAAACTGTTCCAGTGCGGGTACGGGTTCAGGCGAACAAAACGATGTGTGGATAAGTTATAGTTTTGCATTTTTCTCACCCAACCCTGCTGTGATTGCTCGGATGGGGAAATATGAGCATGAACGCTCTATCTTTTTCCCTCTGCTGTATGCACCGATAGCCGTTACTCATGAGCAAACCATGTCACAGTGCTGCAAAGTGTGCAAAGCGTACAAGACAGCATGCGGAACAGATGCTAAGAAAACATGATATAAAAAACTCTCCCCGCACTCAGAATGGCAACCGGGTGTCGGTGGCGAGCCGAAGATAGCAATATGCAATCTCTGCTGCGAAGACACTTACAGCGATTATTGCAAAATGTGACGGCGCTGCATGCGGAACCGTGAACGAGCGGAAACGATCGATCAAGAACGGTTTTTCAAACGATCTTCCGTCGCTTTAGCGAACGCGCAACGCGTAATGCAGCGGTTTGAAGCGTGTGGCGAAATATTTCACTCAATTTGTTCGAAAGTAAAGTGCAAAAGTGCCTGCTGCCGTTACATATCGTCGGAGGTGTTGCGATAATGTCACGTACGAAATTGGATATGAATCCACCAAGCACTTTTGCTCCCGTCCCTTACCGTCGCCCATCAATCTTGGCGAGGGAGTTAGCGTAAATGCCATTCAAATGTATTGGAGGTTGGAAGCTGCTTCTTGTATGTAGAAGAGCATGTTTTTGACACTTTATAAAGATAGGCAATCGTTCGAACGTAGTGAAACAATATTAATGTTCGTTTATAATGAACAATGGCTACAACCATCAACTGGCACAACAAAAGGAAATTTGCTTCCTTGGCACCATTTTTCACAACAAAATTATTTGCACCTTTTGATATTTTTTTCAAATCTGTGATATACAAAGCTAAATAAATGCTAGCAGCATGTTTTATAATATATAACTATTTTGCCTAACTTTTAATGCTCAATTATATAGATTGATTGAGTGACTGTAACGCCCCATTCAGTAGTATGGATAAACAGTCGATATAGTCTATGTTTCCTAATTAAGTTGTCTCTAATAACCATAATTTTGTTCAAATAGTTATACAAATAATATGGAGCGCTTCACAATACAACGTTTGCAGCCTTTTTATAATAGCCAACACTTAGCGTAAGCTACTTTTGTTTATACGCGGGTAATGATTTTATGATTTTATGATTTTCAACAGCGTCGTTCTGTGCCGATTAAAATAAAAAAAAATCAAATATTCAAAACCAACAGTAAAAAATCATCAATCACCACACTACAGCTGTTTAAGAGCTTGTCACGTTTCAATCCACGTTGCTATCCAATTACCTTACTCCAAAACTTGATTTTTTAAAATCAGTTTTTCAAGACCAGAATAATTGACTGCTGTTCTAATAGTTGATAGTAGGCTTTACTCGCTCCTAACCTTCCAGGTTGTCATAAGCAACAGATTTAACGTGATCCCTCTAAGCTCAGTCAAGATTGCAATATTTACCAGGGGTAGCGTGTGGTCCATTAAAAATCCCTACATCTGCGGTAAAATCTATGCCGGAGACATCTGGGGCAATTCAGCCGAAAGCCGTCGGATGTCGGTTGTCGGAAGTAGTTGGTCTTGAGGTTTTGTCTAGCGGCAAGAAAAGCCATCTCCAACAAACCAACGCAACGCAGCAATGATGCGGAAACAGCAACTGGCAAGAAGTCTCCCTCACGATGGTGGATGAAAGTGGCCGCATAATCGAAAACTTCATAAATGTTCTCATAAATAAAGCCAGCACAAAATGGCCCGCACGCTGCTTTGGCCCGCTGCGATAGAATGAAGCGTGGACTGAGTTTCTCCCCTCGGTCGGTGGCGCGGATTCCCATGGATTACTTGCGAAAATTAAGAGTGCCACCGGATTTAATGAGAGAAACTTTTGGCCACTACTTTCTGTGCCGAGGGAAGGATTCGGTTGGAGATAAATAGATGCAAGGTTCATCCCGTTCGGAGCGGCAATTTTGTCGGGTAAGTTTACCGAACAGCGGATGGGTAAACCCGTCCGAATCCTTTTCTTACGGTAGGCCTCTTACAGTAGTTGGTGGCTCATTGCCTTGAAGCAGCGAAAGGAGCCTTCTTGCTTGTTGCGTATTAGAAAACCAACGCTCAGTGAAAGGCCAGATGGTAGAGATGAACCTGGGCAATGAATAGAAAATCCCAACGGATGAAGGTGTCTGTCCTTCGAACGCGGAATTTGCTTGTGCCCGATACAGTACAACTTATCTTGATGGAGCAATTTTCTTCTCAGGGCAAACCTTTCGTAGGCATGAGCAACCCCTGTGTCCGAGAGAGCTTATCGGTAATAGATCGCACAAAAATCGTCTATTCGCATCTAGCCGTGGCCGAGATTTGAAAACCTCGGACACCTCGCAAAAAGTTCTTGCCCAAGGTTTGCTGATGCTAATCACTTCATCCTTGAAGAAGCTTTTCGCGTGCTTTGCTTTGGTTGACGTGCTTTGGTGGTTGAATTGCGCTCCCAGAAGTGGCCCACCCGGTTGATTATTTTCTGCATTCAAAGTTTAATCATGTCGCCGGACCAAGGAGGTCGCTCAGTAACAAAAGACGCAGACGGTGTGTCAACGTCGATTGATGGATAGACACGAACGCCGGACCAGGCCGTGTCGTGTCGGGCCTGTCTCCCCACTGACCCAGTTTGTTTTGTTTCCCAGTACTACCCAAACGCTGCCGAGAGCAGATGTTTGACGAGTTCTGTCAAGATTGTGTCAAGTCTTAGCCCAACTTAACCAGTCGACGACCACGACCACGCGGTTCTGTGCTACAGCCTCACCGGAGCCGCACCGGAGTTTGCTGAGAAAAACTTATCAGATAATTGATCAACTCTTGTCCCGGGTCTTGAAGTAACGGCGCTATCCGTGAACGGCATTGGATGGTTCCAGTTTTTCGTCCCTCCGGTTCCCTGCACCGCACTTTATCACACCGAACAGAATTAGGTGCCATGTTTCGTTTCTGCCATCAGGCCATGATGGGAGGGAATTCTTTTCCATCCCACTTTGACACGGCGACGGCTGCTGTGTTGATCAGCAAACACAACCACACGGTGGCCAATGGTTCCGGAAAGGTCGACGTTCCCAGTTCGACGACCAACGATGGTGACGCGATGGAGGTGATGATGATCAGATTAGATTTCCACCCGACACCGTACCCCTAACGGTGACCTGTAGAACCGAGCAGCAAAAACCCATCGGTACTTCCGCTCAAGATTGTTAACACTTTCTATCCCCGACCATCCGGTTTTGCATTCAGACAAGACGTCAATATTCCATCAGGTTTGAGATTAAACATCAACGTGCGAAATTCGTTGCGGTGCCGTCGTACCGGAGCGTCTCATTCTATTCCATGTATTCTGGCGTGAATTGCTTTTTTTCGTCGTCCTTTCGCCTGCTGGTTTGCTTTGCATTGTTGGCTGGTTACATGCGTCTTTACCACAAGCCAGCGTAGCCGCTGTGGACGTTGGATACACTTTCATGTGGAATGAAATATTTACAAACCTACCTAGAGGAAAGAAGATGTTTTGGTAGTGAAAATAATTTAGAAGCTCCTTGAGCGAACGTACTACAAGGTGGGATGGAATTGGCAATTTCTATTGTAGGGTTGACGACAGATAGGGAGACGAAAGATGTAGCCTTATATCCTCACTTTTCGGCACAAACATAAAGAATGAATACTTAACTTGCTTCAAAATGAAGTTGATTTCAGCTGTTCGATGGGTATAGAAACACATTTTATTTCTGTTATTATATGTTTGCTCTATAGAACAACATTTCGTCTAATATATAAGGCTTTTAACAACAATCTGTATTAAATTCTTTCATTTTACATACATTTCACATATAAATCATGGGGGATGTTTAATAAAACTTAATAATATTTTTTATAGTTATGTATTCTATCTTGTTTACTTTTATATAAAAACTTATAAATACATTGATATAAATACTACTACTTTCTTAATACTTCATACAATTGTGAAATACAGAAAAACTTTGGTCATACACATTTTCCTTAACATTCACTTTAAAACATTTTACTTGTTATCGAAATGATATGTTGAAATGTTTAATATAATTATGAATCTTCACTACTTTTTTTAAACCAGTTTTTACATCATTAACTCTACGTGCGCTCATAATTCATCTACAGCATAATGTGCAAAGCGAGAGATAAAAAAACTCCCGGCACGAATCCTCTAGACCGATAAAAGAGAAAGCTGAAGCCGCTTCTTCACTACGTGAGATCACACACCGGCGAAGCGATGCATTGCGATGCGCGCCCGTTCTGGTAGTGCAATTTCCCAAGGCTCGTCCGTGCGGTCATTGCACTCGACCGCAACCAGTATCGGTGGTAACTGCCTAAGGATTGTCCTGTTTTCAGGCATTGTTCGATGCCGTAGGAAAGTGCTTAAAACGTGCGCCACCGAACGTCGAAACGCCAGCTTCCACCGGGATGGGCGGACTATATACCCCCTGCCATATAGCTCGTTCCGTCTCGGGATTTGCATCACGTCGTAGCTTTGTGTCGGCGCTCCATTAGCACCGGTGCTGGTTGGGGATTTTTAATCACGAACTCATTTACTTCTGACCTGCTACAGGTGGTAGGGCTGGTGCGGTGTGGCAACGAACTTCTGTCCAAATAAAAGCAAGCAAAAATTACCAAGATTTCGTCCGAAAAATAAAGCATGCAAAATACCTTCCTACCTTAGCATTCGACTTTCGCCACGTCAACACACAAGCAGTCAGAGCGACGAAAGCTAATGGAGCAGGGGCAAACATTTTCTTCTACGTCGCGAATGGGAAACCGAAAAACAACCGTCACGACAAAACAGTCATCAGCAACGCCTAAGATGATGCCTTTTCCGTGCTACCGGCCGTCGGAAGTGTATCGGCCCCGTTCGTACTACCCTTCCCACCCTATGACACGCTTACGCGGAGTCATTATTCGGTTTGCCATTCTTCGAATGCTTTAGTGCGTTCCTGTAAGCCAGAAACACCAGCGTAAGCGAAGGGCTAGAATTACTTCAGACTCGAGCAAACGTCGAGAGTCGAGTGCCGAAAAATGTTGAACCCCACACCATCAAACGGAAGCGCTTTAGCCATGTCGTACGTTCAAAAATCGTATGCATTTACGGGTGTACATTAAAAATTGCTCTGTTTTTTCGTTTTTTGGGACGCGCTCGCTGTTCGAGAACCTGATGATGGCGATGGTGGGGGTTTCTTTGTGTTTGCTATGCACACAAATCTAGAGTGCAGAAAACAACAAAAAAGCCCACCATCCCAAAATGGGCGCTAAATGCATTCACGACAGTCTTTCACGGGAAGACGGTTGGTAAGAGGATCCCTTGGGAAAACGAGAACAGAAAAGAGAGAGGGGAAGGGGGGTGGGTTGTGAAAAGTCGCTGATTGATGATACTTTGCAGCAGTGGGATTGAACATGGTTTTGCGTCCAACGAACCGACACCAAATCGGTACCATTAGAATAATTACTTCGCAGCATATCAGAGTTAAGCAATATTCTCAATAAGTTAGAGAAATTCGTCCTGAGAAAAAAAATAGAGAAATGACTCGAAAGAGTTTTTCAGTTCACTCATTCGAAAGATAATATTTCCACATTTTTCCACATCATTCCATCATATTTTAATTATAATCTTTATAATGACATTTTTATGACAATATCTTAATGCTGCGCAAATAATAGCTTCAATAGGATTCGGATGCAAAATGGTTTTCTACAACAACGTTCTATTTTAAGCTTACGAAGAGTCTCGAAACAAAGAAAATATTTTTGAAATGTTTGTTTTCGCCAACACACAAGAAAAAAAATACCAAAAATATAAAATCAACTTTTCGTAACTGCATTTATAATTAACTAGAAAAGCGTGGATGATGAATTTAATTAATAATACGATTGAACTTGCAATCATTTCATTTCAATCTAAAAAACTGTAGTATCTTAGTTTGAAATCAAAAAAATTGTCTTAATTTTACATGAGCAAATCGTTAAGCGCATGACGAAAAATTTGCATTTATTTTTTATTTTAAAATCTGTCATGTTATTTCACATTAAAAATGTAGCCCGAGCATTTCTTCCATTTATTTATATAACAAATACCTAAGATAGGATAGAAAATTGTTGCGGGTAGTCTGCGAATAAACAAATGCTGGTGATAAGAACAATTGATAAATATCCAACATACTAAAGGATAGAAAAAATAAAACATCGTTAAACAAACTACCGTTTAAGCATTACTTAGTCAATTACGTGATAAAACATCTAAAACTTGGAAAATCGTGTGACGTATTCAAAACTATTTCTTATATAATATCGAAAAACTTCGGATATTCTGTTATCATTAACTTGTAATATTGTAATCAACACCTTTGAAGCGTATCATGAGTATTTTTCTCTTTTATGTCACAATTGTATTTTTAATAAATTAGGTAAAAAATGACATGAATCTATTAAATTATGCACAGTAACCGACTTCACGCTTCAACAAAGCCTTTTTAAAATATTGTTATCGATTGAACGCGTTTTAAACAAATACTTATCGATTTTTTTTTATTTCTGTAAACATTTATATGATGTAGCAACCAAGCCGATCACGTTTTATGATTTCTGTATAAAAAAAGAGAAAAAGGAAGATAGAACACTCACTCCTACTCAGACAGCCGTGATATCAAATTTTAGAATCAATATTTGCATCCCTCTTTTCAATTTGTACCATTTGCACCACAAAGCTATCAGCTGCCATCTGCAATCTTGCGTTTAAGCGTGCGCCAGGAATGTAAACTCCATCAACGAAAATCAGCTCGATCTAAAGTCAACAGAATTATCGCTACTATAACTACTACAACACATTCATGCAGCTACGAGGTTTACCAAAGAGGCGTGATTCCTTTATTCAACACTTGACGCTTGCTACTGTGGATGGCCACGTTGTGCTTTTCATGTCTGCAACATATGTTTTGGGTAGGAAATGTGTTTCACCGTATTTTTCCATCCATGTTTTTTGACTCGTTTATACAAAAAAAAACATGCCCCAAATGATAGCAGCAGCAAAACATGAACGAACATCCATGGCCTGTTTCGAGCGTACTCACACTAAAGACAATCGTTATTGTCTGGGAAAGTGTTATAAACTTTTAAAATATTTTCCATACAATTTCCTCCCGCTTGCAGCATCCATTTCCTGCGTTTAAATGGTACACACGCAGGGTGAGCTAATCCACTGGTTCGGGGTGAAAAACGATTGCAAAGGAAGAACTAAAACCGACAAAAACCGAACGGAAAGCCTTACGAAATGTAGGACGGCGTATGTGCCACATTTATCGTCCATCGGTACCGGTGCTTTCGTGCGTGGAAAATGCGAAAAGAGAATTTTCCTCCCCGAGGGAGAGGTGCACATACGCGTTTTATGCCACGTTCTTTAAGCGGTGCGTACCGTGTGTCTATTACTCTTGCTGGAGGCAGGCATGCATTCTGGTGTTTTTAGCTTATTCGTTTTTTCTGTATGCTGTAGACGCTATTTACACACCCTACCGGATCGTTCGCGAATTTTTTATTCTTCACTGCACATAAAAATGTATAATAAATGGTTAGTGGTGTGTGGTTTGCTTTTTCTATCTATTTTTACTCCCCTTAGCAGGGAATATAAGCCGCATTCCCAAAAGTTAGACAAAGATCATGCTTTTGCTTCCTTCAACCCGATCGATCGACTGAATGATTGCGTATCGAGAGCGTATCGTATCGAAATTGGTTGGTATTATGGCGGTAACAATACGATGGGCTGACTGTTGATATTTTTCGAACATCGATCGACCACCTTCTCGTCGGTAAATACGAAACGACCGCTTTGGCAGCAGAATTGAGCTGCCCAGATCGCAAACAGTACCTATCGCTATGTTTAAATAGTTGCTACTCTTTCATCCATCAGCCGCAACTTCGTCCAACTGGTGAGTTAGAATTGAGGTTACTCAGTTAGATGACCGACGCCGTCATATTGAAATTGTGTGCCTTGTTTTATCTTAAAACCCACTCGCAAAATCAACGAAGCGATAATCAAAATTTCTTTTTTATCCCTTACAGTTCGCTAGGGACAAGAGATGCACCCCTTCTTTCATCGTGTCCCGGAGCCGCGGTTGAGAATCGAGAATGGAAATGGACGATGCTCAAAAATGGATGACACATGAGAAAAGTCAATCCACTTTTCAAATTGTAGGGATTCGTATGTGAGTACGTATTGTGCCACTATCCCAGCACGTTCAGCGTGAATTTAGATTTTATGACTCTGTGGCACACAAACTCCACAAAGGAACGTCGATTTTATTTCTACCGGGAAACGCATCAAATTTCAAAATTACCATCGAACGTAGGGGGATTTCCGTTTGCGGTTGTCTGCGATGATGCTCTAAATCGAAAAAAAAACATAGAGAGTTTGAAAAAGAGTGAAAAATTCGTGCAAATACTATGTTTCGGTACCGCTGCTTTCCAAGGCCTGTCCAATCTGTACTGGCTCTGCCGCTAAGGAAGCCTGAAATGTAACCATTCAATAAAACAGTCGTAAAAGTTCTCGCTGGGAAAGTTTCTTATTTGGTATACCACGTATTTATCTCTACCGCCGCTCTTTGTCATCGTCCTCCGAGAGAAACGGAATGCTGTCCGGAGCACATAAAATGTTAACGATGTGGACGCAAAATTTGCATCCACGCAGAAAACGAAATCGATCGTGTAGGAGGCCATGAATATTGCAACGGCTTCTCGATTCGTAAAAGTGTTTACTGCGGGGTCAACCAAAAGATTAAGGTTTAATATTCAACAATGATAGCACAATTAAGGTCACAAACAAATGGTGGGTGATTAAAAATGCAGCAACAAAATACACGAAAATATTCGTCAGCTTTCAGCACGAGGGATGCGAGCTGCACTTAAAAACTTATCAACCAGCATGGCAAAAATGCAGCAACTAAGTGCACTCACTTTCCGTAAAGCGCGAACCACCACCACACGTCGTAGTCCCATTTTAAATGAAAATTATGCAGTCATGAGATCGTCGGTGACACTCTGCCTGAAGATATTTTTTTTCTCCGCACGAGAACAGCTCGTCACGCTTCACCCGGTGTGGAACGTAAATATAAAAGAACAACTGAACAGCGCGACACTCATAAATAAAGTGCGAATAATACTGGGATGTTTGTGTGTCTGTGCATGTGTGAGAGAGAAAACTAATTATTTAATGGAATGAAAACGTGTGTCGTGTGCGGAAGAAAGAACTACTTCGCTTGCAAGAAAGTGTGAATCGCTCGCGGAAGTGATGCTTCCAGAAAGAAGTGTTGCCTTTCGCATGAAGCTCGGGCATAAATTCGCCTATCTCTGTAACCGCGGGACACACATACTCTAGCAAACCGCCTCATCCGCATGAAGATGAAAATGAGTTTCCATCGTGGTCGTGACGGTGAAGTGGTTCCATTTTTTTCAACCTCCCGCTTGAGTAGCATGACACCATACGTGCAGACAACGTGCGGTCATCCTTATGCAGCGTTTCCAGCATAAGAACAGCACGAAACATAGCATGAGTAGGAGGGGGCAGGGCAATAAAATGCAAACTGGATCCCGGGATGTAGCCGAAACGCGGTTCCTAGCAACGTCACCACCTGCAGTTGATGAAAGTCAAAGATTGATCCACGAGTGAGGCTGAAAGGTTGATGCTGAAGTGTGACGATGATTTGCTAATACATTGCTACCCCGGCTCGGATCCGATCCGGCTACCGGATGCGTACCAGCGGAAGTAAAAACTTCCTGAGAGCGATTCGGCGGTAAACGATGCCAGCAACGGTGCATGGTAAGCATGTCTAGTCTAATGAAAATTCTTGCATTATATTTTATTCAATATCACCGATAGGCGTGGGCCAGCTGTTTTATGATGCAGTTTAAGATGGGGATGGCCGACACTTTACACCGGGCGCACATGCGGGCGTGCATTATGCTTAGTGTGGAACAGTGTGGGTTCTACGCAACGTAACAGTGACTGCTACAGCTACCCATTGAGGGGTAGTGAGGGCATGGTTTGATTACGATAGTTATGACAATGATGAGCTCCGGGAAAACATAATGGAAGGCTCGAGAACAAGAACGTGAACGAGAACGTGAAAGTGCTTTATGGAGCGTCAAAATAATAGCAAGTGTAAGGAGTTTCCGGAATAGAATGCACAGCAAAGTTGTATTATTAAACGCGAGCAGAGGTGTTATTAACGTACGCATCATACCAAGTGTTCCAATGAGTAGAGCTTTGCCGAGTTGAAATTTAATTTAAAGTAAAGAATCTCATGGTGTTACAGAACGAAAAACGCTATTAGTTACTGTTTGTTGTAGTAAATATACAAAAATTTAGTTGAAACTATCTTTTTTCAAGCTGTCACATGAACAATGACTACGTTAAAGTAAATTATTATATGCTGAATGAAGCTCAATGGAAAACTTATTGCCACAATAAATGATTTCTTTAAGTCTAGCATAAGAATTTCACCAAAACTGTTATTTGTGCCGCAGTTGCTTTTTGTAATTCGTAGTGAATAAAAATTTTCAGTCAATTAATATATAAAAATTAAAAACAAGCCTCTTGTTGTATACGTGCCTGAAAATTGAAATCCAAAATCAATATTTTCTCACAATATACAGTTTACAGTTTAAACATTCCCACTGATCAACATCGAGTGGGATAATAATGTCTTATCTGCTGTGAATTAGGCATTTTGTTCGTCTAATAGAAGCGTCGAGGCGTTAATCAGACGCTGGTAAACTAAGTCCAGCGTTGAGTTCGTTTTAATGTCTCCACCATCGGGGTGGCTTTTTTTGTCTCACCGAACAAACAGTTACGTCTCACGTGATGAATGGGCTACACTTTGCTAATGGTACTTCATGATGAGAAAAGAAACCCTGCGTAGAATGTAAATGGTTTCACTTCATTCGGTCCTGCACTGCGATGAAAATCGAAGCGGACGTGACGTCGTCTGCAGCGCCCACAGAATGTCTCCCGCCTTTGCAATACGCCAAACACACAAAGCGTCTTCCATTGCAGGTTCAACAACGCTTTTGGGCATTACTCTACAGAAAAAAGCACACTCACACACATCGCAAACGGTAGTACGCCAGTTGCCCGCAGCTTAAGCGGGGCGGAGAACAAAAATCGCCAGATAAAGCCATTTTATACATCGCGATAAGCTGGGGAGGGAAAAATCCAGTTAAAAAGTTAATAAATAATTCAGCAAACGGGAAAGAAAACCCGGTCCCGGGTTTGGAATTTCCATATTGCGAGTATCCTGTCCGTACCTGACTCCGCTTATCTTCCCACCACTTGCCGGTAGGTGGTGGTTTGAAAGGCGACAAAATGGGACGAAATTAACTTCTGCTTTTGAAGTCGCGTGCACAACGCCTCCACACCGGACGGGCTGCAGTTTCGCCACCCCACGGGACCGAGCGAATTAATGCACGGAGATACAAACGGGCGTACGCTCGTGAGTAGGCAAAAACCGTGAGGAGAAACTGTAAAAATGCACCATCTCCCCCGCCGGGGGCTGGACTTTGTGTCGGCGTTTGATCTTTTCATCCTGTCACACGCGACTAATTCTCGTCCCAGTCGGTGGAGGCTTCGGGATGCCAACAATGGTCGCCAAGCTAGGAAGCCCTGTCATGGACCGGCATTCGCATGGGCAGGTTAAAAGTCCACGCTGAGGCCAAGTAGTCTTTTTTAATCCGTGTGTCATGGCTCGTCCGACGCTTGCAAAGTTTGGGCTCTTGGATGCCTTCCCCAAGCGATCCGGTCAAGAGATTAAACGATCCAAACGACCGAACGATGGTCGTCACAATAGCTGCAACGACCCTTACCCGATGGTGGTTGACGATGGACAAATTCATTCATCAATCTACAGCTCACTAGCGGTGGTTTGTAGTGTAAGATGCTTTTTATCCACCCTCATAAGCAATGAAAAAATGCCGTATGTGTCGCACGATTCCATCGATCGTGTTAGAAGAGCGAGTTTTTTTTAGAGGTTGTTAATACCACACAACTTGTTCGGCTTTATAAGCAAATGCTATTCTTGTAAATATGGCCATGAAAGAGAGCGATATTTTGGAAGGAAGTGTTTTTTTTTTCTATACAATTCTTTATTAAAAATGAAACTTTGCATGATGAGAATTTTCATATGAAACATTGTTTGTGCTTTCCGTTAAAATTGCAAGAAAAAGTTATGCTTGGAAGTTTTTGATGGGTAATCGAATGTTTTGTGTGAAGCAAAGAGTGCAATTTAATTACATTCTACAACAATATATCGGTAGACATGTAGACTTGTAGACTTGTTGGCAGTAGAGAATTTTTATCTTAAGCTTCTCTATTCAAGTTCAACTTAAACTATATTTTAAATGTGTTCATTGTAATGTTTATTAATCTGTTCTTCAGCTCAAAGCCTAGTTGTGTCGACAGATATGATATTAAAATGATGACTTGTTTCGTCATACAATAACGATTTATTTTGAAATTATTTTATAGATTGTGTCATGCATTTTTTTTTCATCTCTCCAAACTATATACGTGCTATATTCATAAAGGCTAGATTTGATTGCAAGATATTTTTTCCACATTTGACTTCTGAGTTGAAAAACGCATCCTCAAAAATGTCTCTCATCGTTCGATATTTTGGTTTTCCCCTAATGAAACTAGAAGCGCTTTATAACTATGAGGTTTTTATTATACTTTTTTAAATATTACAATATTTTAAATTATATTAAATATTAATATTAAATTGCTTCCAGCATGACGTATATTGTAATTGCAGTAATGAAAAGAGAGAAGACTTGAATAGGATAATAATCTTCCATCGGCATGCTTTGTTAACGCGAAACGACGAACCATGCCTTGTTACATTATAAAAAACACTTTTTCACCTCTTTCTTTTGCATCAATCGGCATTGCACATGCACGCTCCGGCGACTGTTCTCCCCGTACACTTAATAGGGCTTGTAATGGATGACAATTTGTGTGGCATGTCACGCACACCCACCCGGCTCAGCATCGAAGCGACGAATCGTCACTCGGCGCGACGAGTTTCCCTTTCCGGATCCGGCTCAGTGCCGATTGAGCATGTGTTTGGCGTGGTGAAGATTGGCAAGCTTTTAATTTCGTACTCCACACATTCCCCTTTTCTAGCCCAGTGTCCGTTCGTTTGCTTGTCGTTGCACTTTCTTCCTTCCGTCCGGGGAGGAAATGCGTGTGCGTTTGCGTTTGAATCGCACGGCTCTGGCTTTCGGTGTCAGCTGTTGTGTTGCTCCGAACGTACAAGATGCTGCATCCAACCAGTCGACACCGCAGTTACATCGCAGCGACGATGGTGGTAAATTCGATCGGTGCTGTCCTTCCGCGTGCTGTCGATCGGAGTCAGCTCGTACACAATCGCTGGAATCCGTACGCATCCGCGGGCTTTGAGCCAACGATGCCGCTAGGACCGGGCTACAGCTCGCCGTACGACGTTTCATCCGGTGGCTCGCTGTATAGCCACCCGATGCACTCCCACCCGGTACATTCGCTCGTGGCTGCCGGAGATGGATCGCAGGGATACGGCATGAAGTTTACCTCGTCCGGCGACGGAAGCTCTAGCGGATACGACTACCATCCTCCACCACCTCCACATCCACCGCCACCTCCGCATCCACCACCACCACCATCCATTTACCACTCACTGCCACCACTGTGGCCGGCTCCATCGCACGGAAAGTCCGGTAAGGGTAAGGGAGCCGCCCTGTCCGCACTCACACTGCTGGCGTTCCTGTACTTCCTGAATCTGCTGCAAAGCTGCCTCAAAGAACACATGGAGACAATGAATCCGACCGTAATGGTCATGACGGCCGGTGCAACACGGCGAAAGGACATTTCCGCCGGTCTTGAGCAGGAAAGCTCCGGTTCGGTCGAGGATGTACCGCGCGATGGACCGGAGGACGACGCGGTCGAACGCTACGAAGGGCTCGCCCAGCGCTACCAGCTGCTCACCACCTCCAACGGCACACGGAACCCGTACGGGCAACCGAAACGATCGAATCGGCCACCGGCATCCATGCAGGAGCGCAAAAAATCCTCTCCAGCCGCTTCGCTCACGACAAAGCGAAAGCGACCGTCGCACTACACCGGAAGTGATTGGTATGAGCGAAACTAAAAAAACGGTTCTGGAAAATGTTGCGATAAGTGAAAAAGTTCTTAAAACAATAAATAAACATCGGCAACGTTCGGTGGTGCGGTAGTGATCGTGATTCGCATAAGTTCTGCCCGTACCAAACTCGAACCGTGCATCGAAGCGGGGAATACTTTTCTTCGGCTTACTAATTTTCCCCGGCGTCCATAGTTTCCCGGTGCGGCTTCTCCCGCACGAAAATAATAATCCGCAGCAAGTGGAAGATGCGGAACCGAGCACGGGAAGGTGTGGATAATTTATGAACAGGATTCGTGTCGGTGCAGCATGCCAGGAGGTGTGTGCTTTTAAAACAGAGACACTCGCCGGGAACCATCGGAACCAGCGAAATGCACCTCACCGAGTGGACGAGATAAGAGCGCAAAGTTGGTCGCCGGAAAGTTTTTCGATTAAGACATTCTCACACCCTCCCAGCCCGTGTGAAGGTGCATAATGAACACAAACAGAGATGGTTCGGACCCGCTCTACCGGCAAGGGAACACGATTGGAAAAGTAATTGTTTTCGAATAGTTTTGCTGCATCATTGGCTAGTGCGTTCCGGTTCCGGTGGGCGTTGTTGATTGTATAAAACGAAGACAAATGGTCCGGCGCTTGCAACTTCGTGGATGCAACGAGAGAACGGTCACTCACACACGCACACACGAACGAATGTATTCAGTCGTTTAAACTAATGGCAGTTTGCGAGTTCTCACTGCCCCTTCCAACATGCTATCCCATACCGGATGTCCCGAGCGGATCCTTCACTTATTGTCAGCATCACGTTCGATTGACATTTCGGGCCAAAAACGGCTGTTCGTTATTGACTTTCAAATGCAGAGTCCGACGGTAATTATGCGCCCGCCCTCAGTGTGTGAGTGAAACGCACGTCAGCTTCTAGCACGGTCACCTCGAACGTGTGCAAATCGGCCATCACACAATGCTGGACCACCGGAGTGCTGGTGTTTTACGTTTGCTGCTGCTACTGCTGCTGTGCTTTTCGGCTTGTGTGACCGCTAATAATAATTTAGATCATTATCGGGTGGACCTGCACTGGGCATTCCCGCAGCTGGGATCGGAACCATGCGTTCGGGGGATGGTGGTCATTAATTTATGAGGTGATATTTACATTTATAGTGCAGTTGTTGATTAATATTTATTGTAGTCTCATTAGCATTTCATATTCATTACTGGTAGTGGTGTGTTCGGGTGCAGTGGAGGCCGGATGACACGGTTTCCCTGTACGGGAGGTTTTTAGAAAACGTGTCGAAAGTGTTGTTCTTCGAAGGTTTGTTTTGGATAGTTTGCATTCGAATGTACAGTTCGATGCGGAACTCGCTGGAAGAGCTTTCGCATGAGTGATGATAAAGTTCTACTACGATAGTGCGAGGCACTTTTCGCATGTTATATTAGTTTGCATTAGTTGGCATGCTTCACGCTTATGAAACTGGCTTCCGACTGTACTCTTTATGAACTATTTGTTGCTAGACAAATTTACGCTTGCATTAAGCCTGTTTTTTATGAGTGTATTGATATATAGACTTTCTGATTATAAATGAAAAATTTCAAATATATTTGATTGCATAATAATAACTGTTAATCGATAATAACATACATTAAAACTATAAAATTATTATGGCTCTTGTTGGATGGGTAATAAACATTAGGCAACTTTAAATTTTCTTACCTTCAAAATAAAAAAAAATGATTTGGCCTTATCGATTCTTTTGGGAAAATATGTATATTTTAACGAAGTATTTTTGGCTGCTATTTACCATCATTTTGAGGATTTGATTTAAAATGTTATAAAAACATTTCCTAGCTACCAGGGCGCATCTACGGCAAAATGTATTAGAATTTCTTAATCATAATCATAATTACGACGAAAAACATCGTGAATCATTTAATTTTTGAATAAAATAAATAATTAATACTAAATTTTACTTAGTGTTCAAACCCGTGTAGTTAAGCAACTGAACAATTATTTCTAATAAAAAAATTCACACGTACAATAGAAAACCTTTCCTCTCCGCTACTCACAAATTAACACTAACATTAAAAGCACTACAGGGTTTCCGAGCGGAACCAAACAATGCACCAAAGCAAATAATTTGTCACTGCAGTTCATGCCATTCCCGTGTCGGTTGCACTAAATTAGTCGAATTACTAACAGAGTCATCGATCACCATCCATTTAACGGTCGAGAGGTATTTACGAGGCACGTAACGAAGTTCGTTCGCCGGGGTTGAAAAGCGGCTCGTAATAGCCATCAAGAAACAGAAGTTAAATCGAGTGAAAATGATTCGGTGAGACATGTAAATACACATAAATACCGGACGGAGCTGGAAGAACAAAACTAAACTGCCACCGACGAAAAAAAGGAGTGGAAACTCGTACTGGCCCGTCCACGACGGTCTGCAGCTGGTCGCACTGATGGCGGCTTTGTCGCAGGACCATACCGCTTTGTAAACAGCACTGTCGTCTGCCACAGAGAAAAACACCACAAGTGCCACAGAAAACGATGCAACCATAAGGTGGGAGTGCTTGGCGAGGGGTTCAGTTTTCTTATCTCGCCCTGACCAGAACTTCACGATGGACAAACTCGGTAAAGACGTTTGAGTGGAGGGGTCACTGGTTCGAGTTGAGATTTTTGTTGCTGTTTGCCATGGGGCGTCTTCTCCTTCTGCAATCATCGTTGACCACGTTGGCCGATTCTGCCGCAAGTGTGCCAATTCCCCGGTTCTGTGAGCAAACGTTGCCGAGCCAAGGGGGTAATCGACAGCAAACGGACCGGGACGAAAAACATTAATTGTTTTCATTTACCTACTCAGTCCACTGACCCACGCCTGGCACGACTTCCGAACTGGTCCCCATAGTAGTCGCTTCCGTCAGACGCCGGCGTACGAACTTTCTTGCGGTTGTTGTACCTTCTTTACACCCGTTCTTGGGCGAAAGTTGTGCTTGCTATGTGGCTTCGCTTCGATACGGCTTCCCCGTGGGGGTTGAAGAACATTATCCCGATGGACAGTAAACACTAAATAAACGGTCAGAGCCCAACTTCGACTACTTTCTCGTTGACACAGTCTGGTACGTTGGACGGAGAGTGGTCAAAGTAAGACATAAAATACACAAACACATAGAAACACCAAAACACGCACACGGTTCCGCTCCTAGTAAGTTCGTTTACTGACGAAACAGGAGAAGCATGATTGCAAGTCCTAGAAGTTGGTTTGGGCCATACATGGCAACTGTTTCGAGCAATGAAGTTATTAAATCTTTACACTTTTTCTCCGTTGATGCTACCTGAGCGCTGAGGGGTTAACTGGTCATTCAATTTAATGTCCTCAAGCTTCAGAAGAAGAGTAACATGGTATCAACTGTAAAGTAAATGATTTTAAAGATTTGTCATTTGTATTACATGTGAGTTACGTCGTATGATACGGATTAACAAAATAAGAAATATATGATAAGCTAAAACAATCAAACAAGTAATACACAAATACTATTAATTATAGTTTTTAAATCAAATGGTTGTCATGCCTTCTTGGCTTACTAAGATACTACTAAGATAATTTAAAAATATCTGAACTATAATCTATAAACAAATACTGTATTAACATAGACCAATAACCAGAACTTTAACTATAAAATAGAGACATAACTATAAAATAAAAGCAAAATGTGCTTTGCAGCATCATACTAATAGAATCTAATCTAGCTTTGAAGTTGTTAATATTACTTACATAGTAGAAAAATTTTACATATCTTGCTAGACGATAAAAGGGATATTTCAAATAAATGACTCAAAACACTAATATAGATCAATGAATTAAATCTGAATTAAACTGAATTAAATATGAATTAAACTAAAATCTGTATGTATTATATATCTACCTTACTGTTCTGACTTGTTATAATACCTCAGACATTTTTGAGCTCATAAAAAAGTGCTTTAAAATTGCGTTTCGTTTCAATATTTATCCGTCGGTTTCATTGTTTTTTTTTTTTATAAAAAGAAAATAAAATATGTCTGGCTTCCAAAACTCCTAAATCACAACGAACAAATCCGCACGAAGCGTTCCTACCAAGACTAAAGATCCATCACACTAGAGTCGCAAAGCATAAATCATGCATCGTAAGAAACGCAGTGCCAGAAAATTGCAGCTAAAAAGAAAGAAAATCATTCCCAGCGAGACCGGAAAGTCGACAGAGAAAGTCGACGTTTAACGGGCGTTTCATTCTTCGCCTCACTTCTGGCTTTCTTCGCCTTAAGCTTTCCCCCTGTTTCCAACCATTGCACGAAAGCGTAGAAAGCTTCCATAATGCTAGATTATGTGCCCGCTGCACGAAAGAGGAGATCCGGGTGGCGGCAAGCGGAAATCGTGCTCAACAAAGTGCAACGACGATGAAAGCGATGCACGAAGATCAAGACAAGAACACGAACGCCACCAAGTGGGGTGGCCACAAACGAGGTTCGGTTCGTGCAGGGGAAGTGGACAGCCGGGCATCGCACTGAATGCGGCAGCATAATGAACCACCGGAACATATTTTCCGCTACACTAATCGAGTGCAGATGCATACTTCATTCCCAGTGGGGGCGGTCATGGAAAAAGAAAACTGCTGACTGATGTTTTTTCGCCGAAATGTGAAGTAGCAAACGGTGGAAACACGATTTTTGAACGAGTGAATTCTCAAATCTCTTCCTCCAAGAGGCTGCTTCCGGTTTCGGCATCTTTTCGTCTCGGGCAGTGATTTTCCTTTTAGAGTGACCCAAGCAGATGACGATGGCAGAACAATAATGGTGCTCCGTTTGGTAAGTGTATCATATTTAAATCTCTGTACATCACCTGATAGTTTTCGACAAAATCTTCAGATCTTCAAGATGTTGCTACGGCTCCGTCTGAGGTTACAGATTTCTGTGTTGAAAAGAGTACCATGAAAATTGAAACGAACTTGGAAATCCAATATTAACGTCACAGATTCTAGCAGCCAATTCAATAGTCTTCAAAATGCGAACCATTCAAAACCGTTAAACGCACTAGCGTACATTCATGTGTAGAATATTTAAACAAAGTTTAACTCTCTGAAATAAATCTTCATTTAAAAAGTGTGATGGAATCAGGTGCCTGCGAAATGCAAAAAAGTGATTCTGTTTGTGAGAGCAATTAAAACTTTAATTTAACCCCATGTACACCATACAACATTTTTATCTCAAATCTTCAGCTGGATCGTAGCGTAGAAATAATAAAACGAAAATGTTTTAGCTTGCATTGCTTGCATGCAGCCACTGTGGACACTGTTTCTTATCTTGATGGATTAGATTTGCATGGACGACACGGGCCAAGTGATGATTATAATTCGCTGTACAAACGCACTGCTTGCTTATCTCCTAGCGTTTAAACGTTAATACGACACCCGGAAATATTGCCTGTTTCTTGAAGTAATTAAGCATTCGCTTGCAGATAAGATACAGGAGAGATAAAAACTTGTATGAAAAACTACATCGGCATCCGGCAACCATGGCAGCATCGGCAAGTATAATTCCACTGGCTGTCAGCTGTGTCGTTTACTGCAAGATAACTTCCACGGTGTAGCTTAGAGCTCAGGCGAAGCCTTAAGCTCAATTTCGAAGGTCACGCCGCATCCCACCATTCGCTGAATAGATAGAGAGATTAGGACGCCTTTTACTACTACTTTCTTGAATGCTGCAGTATTTTCGTCGCTTCAGTCTACGGCCTCGTGCTATAGACCATAATCTACTTTTCCACCAGACGAACAATGCTTCGGTACCATTTACCAAAACTAGTTTAAGTTGATTTTTCCGTTCGCAAATATATGACACGAGCATAGCGAATGGCGCCGAGACCATTCAATAGTAGTAAAAAAATACCTAAACACACACATGAATTGACGAGGGACACACAAAAGCTTTTCCACGACTGCAAAGCGATCGCAGCAGCAAAAGAATACAAAACGAGCTCCCACTGAATGATGGAAATATTTATTAGATTTCCATTTTTCTTTCGCTAAACAGTGAGTTTCCCTAGGGCCGTTAGAAGCACAGAACGGATGTGTAAAAACGAGCACAAACGGTGAAGAAAGTAAATAAACCGATTGGAAACGTTCGGAGTGCAAAAGCAGAAGAGAAAGAATTTGGAAAAGACCGGCTCACATTCCATCCGGACTGTGAAGCCGATCGCATCACGGGGTGAAACTTTTGCTTGTGCTGAAACGATATTCTCCTGTATCGCCGCTGATCGCAGCTGACGGTGTGCAAATAGAGGTCATTTTCGGTCATGCACGTAACAATGCATTCAAAAATTCATATTGAATATAAACTAAAGGGAGTGCATATTTATAAAACGTTTGCACAGAGAAGAAAAAGAAGAATTTTGTACCTATTTACTATACATTGTTTTCAGCCATGTTCAGTCCATTTGCACACTGTGACAAAACTAGAACAACGTTATGGAAACGTACTTCAAAGACGCCTAATCCCAACTTAACCTCCACTTTTCATCTGTCACACATCGACTCGGCTCCATGCAGCAAACAAACGCCAGCCAATCGTATAAACGTAATGCCATTGCAACCTACATTTCCCGGCACGGTCACTACAGACAGCAGCTGCCTTTGTGAAAGCCTTATCCATTACTCGCGCACACATACACGCAGCCATACATTCCGCTCCACGTTTGCTTTCTTTAGCTGGAGCCGAAAGATTTATTGATAATTTAATACCCGCAAAAGCGAGTTTAGGAATAAATTTTCGTGGCTCTTTTCATTCAAATTTTCCGCTACTGGCCACCGATATGTGTTTGCTAGCGTACCGGCAGATCAGACTCCCGGTATGCCAGCGACAAAAAGTGGGCCCCATAAATCTCTGGCTCCGTTTTCCAATGCGCAACGAAAACGAAAACGGCCATCGTACCAGGACGAAGGCAAATGCCACCACACGTTCACTGCTGACAACGATGGGTAATGCGGTTTGGTATTCTGTGAAAAGCCGAACAGCGTGTGCACTTTTCGTGGTTGAACGAGGATACTGTCGGTGGGAGAATGGTGGTTAGTTCGACGAACAAATAGGCCTCTAGAACGAGAAGAAACTGTACATGCGTTACAAAAACGAAAACAACATTCGACAATCTTTTGATAGGCGGGAATGTTGTACGGAAAGAAACTGAGTCAACTGAGTCCAACCATGCACAGTGTTGGACTATAATATTGTGTATAATATTTGACATGTGGATGAACGCAAACAGTTCGATTGACACGGCAGGTACGACATCTCGGTTGTTACACCAAGAAGAGAAAAAGATAGAGCGATAGGGAGTGAGAGGGAAAGAGATCTTAATTACAAATATGAACATGATTTCAAACGAACAGTTTAACACCATAAAAATCACACAAAATAAAATTACTCTCAGTTGAAGCTCCAAAATAAGGCAAAATAAGAAGTTGTACAAACAATTTAAAAAATGAAACCAAATAAAATATCTAAGAATCTGCATTATTTGAAATGAATTCGTTAAACCACTACGCCCGGCCGTTTTGAGCAAAAAGTTTTATTTGATTTCTTCAAGTATCTTTCCTAATGCATGTGTCGTGTGTTCCAGCCTCGATCATTTAAATGCCAACTAGCCAGATGACAAATATGTTGTGCTACTCATCAATCCACCACTAATAACAACGCATACATTCGCTCTCTTGCTTCGAGTTGTTTATCGAATAATGACGGCCTTGTCTTTTCAAGCTTGTAGCTGTCAAAATATGGAACCATGGCCAATCATGCTCCGCTTCTCTTCTTAGACAACAACTTACCTGGCATCAACTTCAGGCCAGTTGCTGGCTCAGAACGTACAAGACTCTTCATACCACAGAGCTCCAGAAACATACCAAACGGTTTTAATAAGCCCATTCTAACGCTACACTAAAAGCTGCACACACGGATCTCCCATACTTGACTACATGAAGTAATTTTCAAACATCACATGCATGCAAATATTAACTTGCTAATTTCTTCACAGTGCTCTGAGCTTCCGAGCTGCATCTTGACAGCAGCGTCCCGAAACGTCCTACAGATTAGCGATTGCATAAGGAGCTTTATGATCCACAAAACGCGAGAAGTTCGCTTTTGTACCTCGCGTTTGGTACTATCGGCGACGCACCAGGGGAGATGACGTGTTCTTGGCCAAAATTCACCCGAAATTTGGTACGATAGGGTGAACTCGTTGTGGAAGAGCTGGAGCGACGTTCACTCTAATGGGACAAAATCCGCTCGCTCGGGATAAGTTTGATGCTGGCACCGAGAGCCGCCTTCTCCTCCTTCCACCTTCCCCCGACCGGGAGCATGCTCTATTTCTGCAAGGATAAAGGAGCGGTTGAAACGAAGCAACATGAAAGTGATGTTGATTCTTAGTGGGAAACAAATTAAAAGCCCCCATCGCTCCGATGGCATGCAACCAGTTCTACTCTACCACACCAGCTCTCGGTCGGACGAAGCCACGCTGTCGGACGATGAAAGACAGATCAAAAGTTTAAGCTTCCCATTGTCTCCCGGGTCGGTTGTGATTGGTTCTCGACCGGTGCTTGAGGCCACTTTTCTTGAAAGGATTTTCTGGGCACTACCTTTGCCCTTCTGATAATGCACTGGTCCGGGATAGTGATGTGAAGCTCCGCTGCACGCTACTAATATCCTGCATCCTGTTCGGCTGAATTTCACTGTTCAAAGGACACCCTCTCACTCTCTCTCTCTCTTTTGTCGTTCTCTATCTGGCTTGCTTCTAGAATATCACATTTTGGGTATCATTTATGTTGCGGATGTTTTGCCTTGCTTTATTGCAAAGGAACCCAACCCATGGGGCAATTAAAGCAAACGAAAGCTTTCATTCTCAACATCGCAAACTTCCCCGCCATGTCGCCATTATGCTCGCCACGCAACACCGTGCAAACTAGACCATTAAATGCGGCTGAAAATGATGACCGTAGGAAGGAAATAAAATTCGATTAACTGGCCGTAAATTGTGGGCAAATTTATCGCCCCGTACCGGCACCGGTCACCATCGGGCGATAAATGATATCTTTTGCAGCTACTCATTTAAAACAGCTGCCCACGATCTGCCACTTTGGCCCGGTTCGTGCCATTTCGCTTCCCGCGAAGCACACCATAAAATGTGAAACCGACTGAAACAATCGATCGACGAGCGATTGCAGCTGTCCGATAACGAAATCGATATTACACGACAACGTTGTTTTATATTATGGTTTTATACTTTCTCAATGCCTGTATTCCTTTGATTGTCTATGTGTTTGATTACGTAGGAGTTTCAAATTTGCCAATTTGGCTTTCTTTCTTAAATCAGTCAGTTGGAAGCAGTCCACATGGGTACAAGCAATCCATGGGCAAAGACAAACAAAGCCGATGACAAGCACGGACACACCCTTGGAAAAGCTTCTCCATTCCAAAGAAAGGTGCACCACCCCAATGCCCATGATTGGTGCCGGGTTAAATAATCGTGAAAATAACAATAATCATTAGGTGAATTTTCCCGCCCATCTGCTGTGATGGTTGACGCTTGAGTCAATGCTCGTTCCTTTAAGCATCTAAGTGGGTGCAGAAACGGGAATAGTCTCCCTTTTACGCGCGCAACCATCGCGGTGCGTGAAAAAACGGCCTCTTCTGATGGAGCAATAAACAATCGGCTTATTGATTTCTGTTTGCTTTGTTTTGTGTTTCGCCGTAATACCATCGTGGTTCGCTGATTGCGTTTTTGTGTGCTCGATTTCTGCCAACACCGAGTTTGTCTTCACTTCTTTCGGCAAGTGGACAATACGTTCGGTGCCAAAGGTCATTGGTACAGTGGTTTGGAAGGTTAATTTCCGCCCCGGTTGGGCCGAGATGGGAAGGAAAAACAAAAAGTCAGAAGAAACGACCCCGGTGAACCCATTTCCGTTCCTTTGGAGATTCTGAGAGATCAAGAAGATTTTCTCCCTAATGTCTGCTGTTTAGCTTCTGATGGAGTGTTTTCGATCTTTGAGAGGATTTGGACAGGAAACGATACGCCTTTTCATGAGAGGGGATAAAAAGGAATGCAGAATGAGTTAAATCTATCAGGAAACGGAACAGCCAGTATACCGGTTGGAAAATCTTTTATTTAAGACAACGTCGCTCCATCAATAACAGAAGTAATAGTATGAGTAAAATAAAAGGTAGTAATAGTATATATATAAAAGTATATGCAGTTTATCAATGGTAAACATACATTAATAAATCTTTATAGTGAGCTCACACATGAGCTTCTTTGTTCGATGAGCAACACTTTTCCATACTTTACCATGGCTATTTTTGTATTAAGGTATGATTGTTAGGCGATTGTTAGGTATGAATATGGCGAAACAGTACCCGTGGCGGTGCATAAATAACAAACTTATTATTCTTGGAACGTTTGGAATAAAAACTTATGAATTATGCGATAATGTTTTTTTTTATTATATTGAGAAATGAATCATTTATCTATTAGTTAAATAAAGCCGTTTTAATAGTTATCAATCTCATTATTTTCAATAAGGGTTACACACCAGTTAAAACTGGCCAAGAATATTTAATTCGCCTATGTTACGTCATTGTCATCCTTGTACTTTGAACGTCATAAACCACTTAAAATGTGCTTAATTTTGGTACGAAAATAATTCAATGCCATCATACAAAAGTGATTGGTCCGCTGTACGTCTTAGGACAATGTTCGGTGTTTCGTGACGATCCCGATCTATGTTCACTTTAATAGCACTTGATTGGATAATATCATGCAAGCGCAGCTCCACACGGTTCCAGCTGCTTCCGCCGTCAGCGATCCGCGCGCTGGACAATTGGGTTAGATTTATTCCCCAACCTTCAAATCTTTTATGTTCCTTTTTAAAGGTTCAAGTTCAACGCAAATGAAAAGATCTCCTGGTAACGCCTGCCAACTAACACAAAAATTTGCGAACGACTTTGCTTCGCTATTTCGAGCAAAAAACAACATATAAATGAACTGCTTGATACTGTCTGGCGCGATCATTTCTCTGACAGTACTGCGCAACAGTAAAGAAAACAGTAACAGACTGCATTAATTAGCCCTTGGTTCTGCTCGCGGACGACGGCCCTTTTTGATAAGGAAGCAAGTAACTAGGAACGGTGGCCTTTTACTGCGTTCAATAAGTGCAAGCCAGAAAGGAAGGGAATCGTCTACCGACACCGGGCGTCGTTTGTCATCGAGATGCGCATTGCTTACCGGTCAGGCATTTGAGCTTATCAAGCGTCAGTACAAACGCACCGTGACTAAGTAAACTCACTTCCACAGATGCGATCTGACACTAGCAGATGCTCTCTGTGTGGCTCACTCTGAAATCTTAAATCCAATAAAAGATAATTTCGTGAGCCACTCGCGGTGGACGGCGTCTGAACTGTGCCGCAAATGTGTTTCGGTCTTGGTAGTTCCTCAGTTCGTTCGGGATCTCGCGCGTCGATGGTAGCTCTGTTCCCGTGAAGCTTCCCGTCGTGCTCCAGTGTGGTGCTTTGCGGTGAGCTGAAGTGTAGTAGACCGAGTGGACATAAAACAGGGTCTTTCCCGACTCTGATTTAGACGGACAGATAAAACAAATTGGAAATCAATTAAACGTCAATTAAAGTGGCTTGCTAGTACGCTGGTGTGAACGGAAAGGTGGAGGAAACGTGTGAAAGGACACCCGGATCTGAATTCTCCAGGTGCTTTTGTGGTAAAGTGATTTTATGCCTCATCTTTCCAAGATGTGTGCGAAAACGATTTATGAATAGTTCACCGGGGAACGAGAGATGCGATACGTCTGTCACACCGGAAAAGAGCATTTACGTCCGGACAGGACGTAAATTTAGATTTCAAATATGTGTGCAATGTGTCCAATTTGTTCTTTCATGTGTGTGTGTGTTTGTGTGTGTGTGCTATTGCCGATCTCAG
The DNA here is from genome assembly GCA_000473445.2 of Anopheles farauti. Lineage (NCBI taxonomy): Eukaryota > Metazoa > Arthropoda > Insecta > Diptera > Culicidae > Anopheles > Anopheles farauti. The sequence goes on from KI915046.1 coordinate 2,001,686, forward strand.
TTGAAGAGAACGTTTCAAGCACTAATAGCAAAGTGGACAGCTGTGAGATCCTGATGGACAAGTTGAGTGTGATAATCGTGCAAATGAAGAGCAGCAGTCACAATGAACTTGACGAGAAAATCTTCCATGAAGTAGAATAATTGAGTGGGATTAAAACCTTTGTTAAATGACGGCCCTGTGGTCACTATTATACAGTGAGCCTGTATCAAGGTTTGATTCGAGGTCTTTGAGTTCTTGACATAATTATTTTAAGAAATAATGGTCTGGATTGCTATGATGTGCTTTTGTATACTTTAATAACCAATTTCCCGAGACGAATTACATATCATTCTGCTCTATTTGATTTATTAAAGTTTCATTTTACGAAACAAACTATAAAAAGTTGACACCAATTGTCAAATCTGCATCACCATTATTGCTTCATTCCGGTATGATTGCTATTTTCAATTTAAGTCGACCATTTCTTGCAACAACCGATTCGTGCAATGCTGCTTCACAAAAGGCTTAAAGAGGATGTACACTTTAACCGGTTGAATCAGAATCGGTAACAAACTGCGTTGTAAAACGCTGTTCAAAGCATAGTGTCCCACGATTTGCAATATAATTTTACATGAACGATCACTGTTCAGATTGAGTTTTGCATGTCTATCGAATGCGGTTCGCTTGCACTCGGATAAACCCGCTTTTATCCCGGACGGATGTTTTATTAGTCATCCTCCCAACTAAGCGCGCTCGATATGATCGTATAGAGTAAATTTTCTACATCAAAATTAAAATTTTAATACACGTTCGGTGGACTCAGAAGGGACAAAACCATCGCATATCAGCAAAAATGATAACGAGCGAGCGTTTTGTCGTACAGGTACCGGGTCCCTGTGGAAACGCATTCTACTACTACCGCAATCGACGGTTCTAGCTTCAGAGCCACAGTCATCCTTTTTTTGTTTTTTTTTTGGGGGGGAAGGGAAAAAAATTAAAATATGAAAATGACGACCACGTTTGCCACCGCGCCCGGCGTGTCCCGGTAAGTGCCATGTCCTTCGGGTTTGTCGGCGTTATTTGCCTGACCTGGCACATATGCTCACGCTCACGAAAGCATGGTGTAGCATTATTTTTAATTCACTTCGGTGTTGTGGTACTATGGCGGGGACAACGTACTTATGCGAAATATGAAACGGTATGTCAGTGACAAGCGCGATTGCAACGCAAAGTAAGGATTACGAAATTTTTACCTCCATTCGTCCGCTCCAAAGGAGTTAGCATGGCGGTTTGCGTAAAGGTTGGCATGGTAAATTATTTCCATCACATATACGCATTGCGTACGCGTTTCGCATGCTATTTTTTTATTATTTTGCTCGCTTGGGTGAGCCAACGAAGTAGGGTCATGGTTTGCAAAAGGAAAAGAACTAAATCAAATCCTTGCCGGATGGTTGCAACAAAAAAAAAAAGATTTGCTTTGTTTTCTGTGGGATGTGGGAGAATAATTAAATTTGCTTGTAATGCTCAAATTGAAAAAGCGAATTCAGAAATTTGCTAATTTTCGTATTCGAAAAAGCTTCGTTCATGCCTTCGTGTGCCTATTATTTCAAAATTTGTAATTTGCCAGAGATAGCTAGGTAAATACCGCGATATTGATACAGCTGATATGTTAGTTCTATATATATTGTGGAACACTTATTATACCATAAAATATAAAATGAATGTACAATAATAGCATGATTTGTTTTAGAATTTAGCTCGTGTGTGCTGGGCAATTTGTTTAGTAATCCACCACGATCACACTAGACGGGTGCGTTTGACATAATGGATTCCGCCGAGGACAGTTTCGATGAAATCATGGCCCAGGCCGGGAATGATAACAAATTCCAAAATCGCTACAACCTATTTTTCAACTTTGGTGCGATCTGCTTTGCGTCCATGACGTACATGAGCATCATTCTCGCGCTCAACAAACCTCCGCACAACTGCCACGTACCGGGAATGGAACGCTACAACATTACCGATGCCGACCTGTGGAAAAATTTAACATTGCCGAGGTGAGCGAAGAGAAACATTTGATACGTGCGTGAATTACATTGTCTATTTTCCAGAGAAACGGACAACCGCGGCCTGTTGGGCTACAGCAAGTGCCAGATGTATAACGTCACCGAGCAGCACTTGCAACGTCATTACTCTGAGTGGCAATTTAACAGCAGCGACATCATCGGTAAGTTCACGCTCCAAATTCCGCTTTTTTCTGTACGATCAGATTTGCATAAACAACTTGTACCGGAGTGGGTCATTTCACTTTGCAATCTCACCATTTCCACTGATTGCTTTTTACGTCGACTTACCGGTCGGAGGATTTCCTCGGATGGGTTTCACCTTTTTACACGTGGTCAAAAGCAGCGGCAGTCGTTATGTTTATTTTTTTCATGATTCCAAATCATATCAAATCGTGAATGTTCCGCTCCTGGTTAGTTCGACCCCTCACTTTCGAGATCCATCATTAGAATAGTAATCGTATAAGAATAGTAAGACCGAGCCAAGATGGCAGTACGTACCACCGGGCGAGGTTCAAGACGATACTACTCGGCTCCCTTAGGTGCCGCGTTCAACCCGTTCTTCCATCGTCGGTTTGCTTCAAGAGGAAAATCCTTCAGGGGATTCGTTTGCTCAATTTAAAGAGGATTACTTGTGGGCGAATCGCTACAGCTAAGCTGCTACAGAGGCTAGTCTTACAGACGGAAAGGAAACGCGCCTCTTTTCCCTCGTTCATGCAACGTTGTACGACGAGGTGCGGTAGGATTGTTCACTCGATTGGCCAACGCTAGTAAAGGTATGGAAGAAGCAACCAAAAATAGGCAGAACAACTACACAAATTCTCGCACACAAATGTCCTTGCGGGAAGGTGGTGAATGGTTAGACCCGGTGGAGAACTCAATGGAACCGTTTGCGGGAAAGATTAGACCGTCCAGGAACGTGTTAAACGGCTAGAAAGGGCTAAGAATCTGCATCATCACCAACGCGCCAGAAATTGCGTAAGCAAACGGGTAATCCTCATGATGGAAGTTTAATCTTGTGGAAAACTATTCCGCTTATCCTTATCCCACAAGACAAGGTGCAGCCTGCGGGCTTTTCGTTTTCGAAATGATTTTTTTAAACATTGCGGAACCATGGCAGCATATGAACTAAAAAAGATTCACAACAGCACGATGACTATCGTGGTAGGAGGCTGTCGTTTTCTTACTTATGCTAGCGGTTTCTTTCTGCTTTCATGCGAATTCGAATTTTTTAATGTAAACCGTATCCTTTTCACAGTGCATTTCCGTCCGCATTTTGATGGTCATTTATGGGCGACTTAGGTTAATGGAATGTGCTTCTTTATATTCCATTTGTTGCGGCTTTTTTTCCATTCCATAAGGAACCCTTCACCGGCACAGATGCTGGTGGGAAACGGCTGCCTAAGGAAATGATGACCGTTCTACCGAATGAGTGCGATGAACAGAGCACTACTGTCGAACGAGTCCGTTTGCGGCCATATCCATGAAGAGGATTACTGCTTCCGGTTTCATGTGAATCGCGGTGGATCAAACCTGACCACAAAGCCTTTGGATGTGAATTTCATTCGTAGAAATATCGTTCACAGTAAATGGGTTTTATTATTTCGTTTTCTTCAATATTTTTTCCTGCTTTTAAACGGGAACCGACACGGAACAACAAAACAGATGGAATCGGAATGTTTACGGTTTAAACGATATTTCATGAACCAAAAAAAAAAAAAAAAACAGATCGGTTACACAGTTTGTGGTACCTTTACATTCCCTGCGAGTTGAAAGAAATTCATTTTATGGATTTGAATGCTTGGTAGGCTTAACGAAATCAATTTCCCTTCTATTCTTATAAATTGAAGTCTCCTCTTCCTCTTAAAATATGCAAATATACAAATTTTGCCTCACCACTTTCGCTTTTTAACCTCACCGCTCTCGACAATTAATGTTGGGATGCCACAAAGCTAGCTGTAATATTATTTTGATTGAAGAATAAACTTGTCGACAAAGGTGTCCAAAAGTTTCATGAACGATGTCTCCGGGAGGTCAACAATCGCATCTCGGTTTGTTCGTTTCATCGTACTCTTCGCCGGTAACGTTTCCTTCTTTCGTTCAAGTAATCTGTCACGGAAACGGAGCGGAATGTTTTCCACCCTACCGTATCTTTCAGTACTATTTCTAACGCGATTTATTTCCTTCCCACGTTTTTTTTACACTTGAATGAAAGATCTAATAGCACGGTGAAAACTAAAGTCCCCATCACGCTGAGCAAAATTGTCACAAAACGATAGAAACTTTTACTGTTGTCGCCATTTGCAGCTCGAGTTTCGGCCTGGCGACATGATCGCTTCTATGTGTGTGTTTAGTAGAAAGTTTCCTCCCCTACTCACCGGCTAGATTTGTTATTCTCGATGATGACATTTATGAGATTGTCGTTTCGAGTGCTCACTCACACAAGACTCTTGTGTGGGTATACTATAAGGTATCCGAGTATTTTGGGATACCTTATAGTAAAAATAAAACACACTTCTCGAATTAATCAACAAACTCTACTTAGAGTGAGAATAATTTTTGCGAGTTGTTTGAATATAAACAAACTAAAAAATAAATAATAAAACAAAATGCTTAGATGCTACCGATAGGATTAGTGATCAACTCTTGTATCTGCTTAATGGTACACTGAATATAAATAGTATTCTCGTTACATAAGTGATTTTTCCATTTCAAATGTTCAAAATGATTTGATTTATGAAAAGGTGCATCTTTTTATCCTTTGCTAGTGCCAGACGATTCTTTTTGACAAGATTCCCGTGTCGAACAACGAGACACCCACAGAACTACACACTAAAAATCCCAATGAAAAAGTAGCAAACAGTAGGCAAACAATGCAAAGTGCGACCTTAAGCGGTTTAAGGTATAATGCGAAAACGCGAAACGTGTAGTGCGCGAAGGATGGTGCTTGCTTCCGAGGATTCGAATCGCTCCCAAAAACCCCTTTTTTCTGGGTGCGAACCGAACTTGAATGGTGAAAGTTGCTCAAATTGTTGTAGAATTACCAAAGTATTGCCCTTGGTCAAAAATAAATTGAGGACGGCAACGACAGCAGGAAAAAATAGGAACGACAAAACACACAGTCTGCAAATTATCCACAAGTGCAGTTTTCCTACCCGCGAGCTTTCTGCCGCTGGTGGGGAAAACATACATCGCAGGAAGACAGCAGCAGCAGCCAGAAATTCTTTGCATAGCAAAGCCAAGAAGGCAGTACCAACAGTAATACAAAATCGATGGTGAAGAGGTAGAGAGAATGAAAAAAACCGAACGAAGAATGGGTTCCAAGTGTTTTCTTTCTTCCCGGTATGTTTCGAGGATTTAGCTTTACACCTCTTGAATCACCCTCAGACATGGTTGTGACGACCAAAGGAAAAGTATTATGGAAATATTTAATCAAAATTAAAATCTGTTGTTATTCATTTGAACTTACTCTTCTTCAGCAATTCTTTTAATAAATCTTAACAGATAGTATTAAAAAGGAGAGCTTGTGTCAAATATTTATTTCATTGTTATCTACTTTTCTTACAAAAATATCTTGAGTGCAATAACTGCTATCGTTTCTCACCATTGGTTTCAATTGACCCATGAATTCACATGTATAAATGCACGCGTCTCTCACGCAGCCTTCAATGTTTGTAAATAGTAACCTCAAATTTACTTCATTTACTTTCAAATGAGAAAAATTTTACCCTCCTCAACTGTTTTACGCGCTTCCAAAAAAATTACTAAAGACGCCAAGACAAAATAATAAAATATCAACATACAGTAACACAACAAAAGCGCACCCCAACACAAACCCTCAACATTGCAAAGAAAATAAGAAAATTCTTGCTGCCAGCTCCAACACGGGGTAGAAGCGAATAAAAATAAATGAAATCTTGGAACCGGGCTGAGTTTTTGCTTCGACATTCGCTACGAACCCCTCTGGAGGGAGCCGGTCGGGATCGGAATGTTTTCGTAGTCTTATGAAAAGTGCACCGACCGGCCCTCGACCTAGCTTTCTACACGAGCTTTCAGCAGGAGCTCGCACCGAAACCGATCGCCGCATGGGGATTTCTTTTTTCGTTGTCGTATTTTTTTGCTCCGGCCTGAGGCAAATATGTTGCTAAATTTAGTACTTTGCTAGTACTCCGTTTGAGAACTGAGCACCAAGTGCCCGAGAGCTATGAACTCCCATTTTCGCCACATGCCGGTTGAGAATGCCGAAACCAAAACGAAAAGCAAACAAATGAACGAGTTGAGGTTGCTTTACTGCTATCGAAGGTGCACCGAGCAGGCGAGAAGAAAATTACGGTGGGATTTATTTTATAAACACGGCACCACCCCGGTGCCAGGGCAGATTAAAGTCTATAAATTCATTTGTTCAACATGAGCTGCTGATATGGACGTGGATGTTTGTGTACATTCTTGCTTTTTGTCTAAAGGATTTGTTACTTCAAGGATATTGTGTCAGAATTGCGTTATTGTTGATTTCAAGGAGTTTTCCTTTCATTTGAATCATTTCAATATGCTAAACAATCTTTTTAAAGAACATCTTGAAATTCATGTGTTAAGGTAATGCAAACATTGGCACATTTTTCTCCGATTTTTGTAATTTAGCTCATTTGAGTACACAGTGCGATAAAAACACAAACAGCCAAAGCATCCGTTAATTTTTTTCACAAGCATCGTGTTATTTCTTCCAACAAAAATGAAGTGTATCACAAAAACCATAACTGTTGTTCAGCAATACTCTGCGCACGATTCGCACGCTGAGTTCAGTACCAGCGCGAACTGAGAAAGTAAAATTCTCCTATTTAATAACCAGGAAACTTGCATTTGCACAGCACGGTTCTGTTCGCCAGTAAACCGACCATGTGCTCGCATTGTTTGCCGAGCTTCCTTGCTCTTCCTGCTTTTCAGTCATAAAGCCACCACCAAGGACCAAGAATCATCAACTGGACTGGCAGTCAACGGTGAAATTAGCGATTCCGTGGCAGGAAACAGCGGTGTAATCGATTGGAAAATACTGAAAAGTACACGCACTGTTAATACAGCTTCCATCCGTATTGGCTGGTGGTTTTACCGCGAATTTCGGCCGTTGCGCTGATTCTTGAATATTCAAACCATTTTCAGTATCTTTTTCATCCGGAAAGTGGAATGGTAGAAAATTCAGAGAAGGTGTATTATGGCTTAAGTAATTTGTATTGCAAAGAGGATAAGCAGCAATTTGAATAATTTAATTAAGAATCAAACATACTGGCAATATTAAAAGCAAAAGATGAAAATAAAAAAAAACACTTCCCTGTCAGATTTCTAGACAAAACCATTTTTTATTATAGTCGAATCTAATAGTATAGTCGAATTCATTATAGTCGAATCTAAATGGCCTCTCTAATCACGATAGAATGATCAAATATTTTAATCGTTGAAATACCGCTATACCGCGATTGTTATACTTGCTTAAAATATTTATTTATAAATTAATTAGACTGAATGTTAGAAAACAGCAATTCATCAATATTGAACAAGAGGAAAATTATGATCAACACTTGAAAAATCTTACATGGAGGTATGCAGATATCTTTAAAAACACACTTACATTTCGATTTGTTTTGACGACACCTTTCTTATACCCATTTCAGATTGTGCCTATGGATATGATTACGATCGCACCTACTACGACCGTACACCCATCACCGAGTATGATTGGATCTGCGACAAAGGATTTCGGGAGACGAATATTTTCATTTATAACCGGCTGGGCGAACTGTTTGGAACCGTCGTCTTCGGTCACCTCGGGGACACGTAAGCATTTCTCCCCATTTTCCATCGTCCCCGCGAGCTAATGTACCGCCCGGTTGTTCGCTCTTTGTTTCCCTTTTTCCTCCCAGATTAGGCCGACGGCCGGTGTTCTACCTCAGCGTGGTGATGATCACGGTCGGGCGCTTGGTGTCGATGTTTACCGCCGCCTACTACGCCGTGTTTTGCGTGGCGGCAGTTTTTGGCAGCCTGACGGCCCACTCCATCTTCCAGGCGCCTTTGATCATCGCCATGGAGATATCTAAAAGGTAAGCCACGTGGGCGGCAAACAAGCCGCCAGCACCGACCGTCGAATGCGATGGAAAACGACTACTTTTTTACGCTTCTCTTCGCTGGGTACCTTGGCAGCGAGAGACGGGGCCACATTTCGATGATGCAGTGCATAGGTTGGACGACCGGTGTATGCCTCCTGCCGATGGTGTTTTGGGCGACAAAGGACTGGTTCTGGTCGCTGTTGATTGCAACGTTGCCGATCGTCATGTTCATCCACATACCAGGGTAAGTAACGAGGGTGCTTTTTTGTTCGGTTCTTTTAGTTATCAATCGCTACGCAATGCAATGATGCAATCACCTCTCAAGCTACCGTGTCAAATGCATGTCATCAGCTAAGTTCATTCGACCGAACTTGTCACATCGAAGAAGCGGTCCCGCTTTGCTATACCTTGCGAACAGGAACGGTGCGTACGCTAAATTGGAGCGTGTAAAACATGGCAAATGCATCTCACCGATACACTGGACAAGGTTGTTGTTTGCTCCTGGGGCAGTCGGAAAATGCATCACATTTCATTCCATCGGATGAATCCTTTAGAGAATATCATCCTCCATCGATAGTAAAGAACGTATTTTTTCGGAATACCATGAAACTTTGAATAGCAATTCTAACGTTACAAAAAAGTACCCATTTTCTCCCGTCACATGTTGCGTTTAGAAATGCTTGCAAACGTGGTGCAGCGCAGCGAAACGAGATGCGTTATTTGCTGCACCGGAAGCACCGTGCATAGTGGCATAACTTCCCCTCCGGAACCTCGTGTTCCTTTACTATGGTAGGAATTTCAGATGCTTCAAGCGAGGAAAGCGTTCGTTTTCGTCATCGCAATGTTCTCGTGAGCTTCTTGTGTTCAAAAAATGTGCACCGTCATGAAAGCATTCAAAATGAAAATACAACAATGTCGCGCACCGTTTCTATGAGAGTAACTTTTTAATTTGCATGACACGTTTATGATACGAGTTGCTGGTTGAGTTGAAAGAGCATGTGTGGCAATATTATGAGCTGCGAAATAACACCGTGTCTGGCGCATAGTCTTTTTCGAGTGAAATCGATAGACAAAGCTGTACCTTTGGAAGGGATACACATAAATAAATTGGGTAATGTTATATAAAAATCTAAATTCCTGATTCAGAATAAAAAATGAATAAATGTTTTATGAATGTGCTTTATGAAGTTTTTACTTGTAATATAATTATTAAACAAACACAAATACAATTATTTAAACAACGACAATTGCAATACATAAATGATACAAATAGAATGGACATTAAATATTGTCATTGAACTGAACGCTTTTGCAAAGATTTAATAGATAAATACAATATGTAGCAATATATTTAACAAACAAAATCAAACACATTTATTCTACTTCAGCTATACGATTGAGTCACCCCGATGGTTAGCAACAAGGGGAAACTATCGCGAGGCAATGGTGCAATTGCAGCAAATTGCAAAAGTCAACGGAATCCGCGAACTACCGTTTGATGAGCGTGTGCTGGAGAAACGACTCGCGAACCACCGCACGGACACGGTCTACGGACTTGCTTCCCTCTTTAACGGCTGGCGGATGACGAAGAACACTGTCCTGGTCATCCTATGCTGGTAAGCTGCAGAGGTTGATTGATTACACATGGACAAGTTGTAATGCCGTTTTCTTTCTTTTTTTCGATCCTTTAATTTCCTTTCCTCCAAACAGGACTGTGTGCAGCGTGACTTACTTTACGCTCGTGCTGCTGAGCTCGCGCATGGACGGTAATCCGTTTCTGAATTTCATGTACCAAGGGTTGATAGAGGTACCGGCGGCCTTTTTGGGCCAACGAGCCAGCGACCGGTTGGGACGGCGTGCCACTAACGCATCGGCGTTCTGTGTGGCGACCGTAACCTGCGCCATCCTGGTGCTGATTGTACGCGACCCGGCAAGCGAAACGGCTGCCACCATACTAGCGACCTTTGTTAAGTTCTGCATTAGCATCACGTTCTTCGCCGTCAACCTACAGTCGATCGAGATTTATCCGACCTGTCTGCGCCAGACCGGCATGGCCGTCGGTACGATTGCGGCCACCATTTTCGGTATCGTCGGACCATACGTGGTGCACCTGGGCACGGAGTACGACGTGCGCTATCCGTTCCTGGTGATGGGGCTCTCGTCGGCTGTTGGCATTATGGCGGCTCTGTTCCTACCCGAAACGCTACACCAATCACTACCGAACACGATCGAGGAGGCGCAAAAGTTCGGCAAGGAGCAACGATTCTGGTCGCTGCCAAAGGCACCTAAATCCCGGCCGGCAGGAATGCAAAAAAATCGGCACGAGTCGGACGAGAAGACCGAAGAGTCCATTCGGTTGACGGTGCCGGAAGGGAATCCGGTGAGCAAGGGAGCTAAATAAAAAAAATTGGAGATGTCTTCGATTGTGTTCTTTCCATAAGAAAAACCTTTGCCTACTGTGATTGAGAACGATTGTCCTTCGCCTACTGTGATTGAGAATATTTTCTTTCCGATGTGTTTCAAGAAAAAGAACAGTAATGATTGATTTTCTCTTTTGATTTGTATTTCCTTCACATTCCACCGATACCTCCACGACCAATCGTTCGCATTCTAACTAGTTGGGCTGACTCTTTCTTTTCCACGCTGTTCGTTCCGCGAGCTTTTAGATTATTTTACTATTCGCTAATTGTATTCCGGCTGTAATTCATTCATAAATATTCAACGTACTCTCTTTAAACCGTGCTTTTGCCGTTCTATTCCAGAAAGGACAAGCTGAGCTACCCACCGCACTCCTTGAGCTATATATCTGCCTCCAACGCAGTGGGTGAAGGGTATTAAAGCAAAGGATAGTCCAATTGCAAGATCTTTCGTTCAACTAACACAAATCGGAAGAAATCTTTGTTCATTTGTTTCCTAATTTTGAAGCTCACTTTACTCGACGGGATTCGTAACGTTCACTCAATTGTATTCACTCACCGTTTTCCTCCCATCCCGCCAAATGGTGGAGATTTTTAATGCCTTTCGTATTTGCGTCTGCTTTCTCACATTAAATTACACTCTTAATGAAACCCTGACCTTGTCTTTGAGAGCAGTCATGTGTTCAAATTGTCTAAATTGTTTTTTAATAATTTTGTGATATTTTTACTGTTAATTTAATGCAATTTTCCGTATCATCTCTCATACTTTTCTTCCTAAACTCATACTTTGCAATAAATGATTTGGTTTGGTTTTGGCTAGAATTTTCATTTATATCGTTCGATATGACGTTCTTATTTTTTTTTGTTCATTTTGTTTCCACTTTTTACACAATCTACGAGCTTTCTGCTTCTACATGACTTGCGTTTTTTGCGACCCCCTTCGGTCTTGTCTTTTTGAGATTGTTCCTAGACTATTTTTTGCATACGAAACTTGTTTCAAGTACATAAATTTGAGTTATCTTTTGAATCCACCTGCCAAGACAGCAAATGTTTGTTTATTGGAGATCGTAACGGTGATTAAAACTTGATTTTCAATATAATTTACTTTATGTACGGAGCTATGTAATGATTGCCGTGTCCTTTTGCCGTGTTCGCCGGTGCCATTCAGCGGAATGGGTCAGACTATGGAAAAGCGATAGAGTTCACTTCGTCGATTCGACCACATCTTCTTAAAAATATTGACTTGTGGAATGAACTTTTATTCCTTAATTTTTACACACGCATACACACACAACCCCTCCCGGGCGGGCTCGCAAATTACGGTATGCTAAATTATGCTACATATGTAATCATGAAAAAGATTTCACCCCGGGATACCTCCCACATACATATGTACACAGGTGAAGAAGGATGAAAAGGCGATGATAACACTGTTAAATCGTTGGTTAAATTTTGATTGTTTAGTCATCTCTGGTCACCCAAGGGCAGAGTAGTACACAAGGCGACGGTACCAACACTGCGATGTTTATTAATTGTCCTAGTCGCAAAACTACCTGTCTATTGCTTAAATGTTCGTATTTGATAGAGTTCTAGCAAATGTACATTCACCATTCCGTGCTAAGACCGTGGGTCACGTGATATATTTAATATATTTATAATTTTAAAGATTACCTACAATAACCTACGATAAGTCCATTTACCCAGACCCTAAAAAAAGCCTCCCATTGCCCAGTCCACTCCAACCCCGGTACAGTTTGGTTCGGTTTGTTCGTGCCTGTGCCGGCGCAAACGGCCATCGAATCGAAAATGTACAAAAGCCTGCTCAAATCAACGAATGAATAACAGCAATCAGTAGTACCATTAGCGACAGCGCTGATTTGGCTTGCCTATATCTGGGAGCGCACCAGAAACGTTAACGCATAAACTAATATCAACAAAACTGTAACTGACAACATCCGTAATAGTGTCCTAGCAGTAGTAATTAATAGTTTCTCTTGGTTTTATTTTCCCTAGCTTCCGTGCTTCCTTCACCATGCTGTATGCGATACTTTACTTTTATGCCTATCAGCTTCTATTTGCATTCGTTGACTTGTTGTTTTGCATTTCGGTCGCCCTGTACGCTTCTATTGCATGGTTCTGTTTTGTTTGTATGGTTTTGTTTTCTGTCTCTACACTGTTAGTTCGTTTGTCTGTTTCCGTTTGTTAAAAATATCACAAAATTTCCACCTCCTCATGTTTAAACACCCTAGCCCGTTTTTTTCTGTCATTCCGGTTCGATTCTATTTTGAATCACTTTTTCACAAACTCACACATGCACACATTTACGCGGGAACGCAATCTCACGTCAACAATCATCAATAACAATCACAAATCACAATATGTCAGACCGTGGCCTGCTTCGTCCAGCGCCTACGGTCTCAATCCTGGCGTTCCACGCGCCCATCGGTACTTGCTCACACTCTTACAAATCACAATCACATTATGGGTGCGTTCGATGCATCGACTATCCTCACTCTTCCATCCTCACTATGCCTTCACTTGTCACTACGTTCAAACCAAATTAATAACAAACACAACACAGCGTACCGGTTGGTGCAGGCTTCCTTTGGCAGTGTGTAAGCGATGGTACGTTTCGAATAGACGAGCCTGTCTATCGCATGTGTATCTTTATCGGATCGTCATCAGAGTATGCCATTAGTGCTAAGGTTGTGCGCATTCGTTACTCGATTCGTACTACACAGGAAATCGGAAGGTACAGCCCACTGCAACATGGTCCTTGGGATTCTGGCACCGCACCCCGCTAACCACCACTCCGACACAAGACTGACTTACCGTTCAATGTCGGGCATAAATCCGCGTTCCGCACCTTCGAGAAGCTCCGGCGGAAGCAACGATGGACAGCAGGAGGAAAGCATCCGGGCCGTCGCGTCCTCGTAAGTAGTCATCATTGCCACACGCACTGGCCGCTAGAGCCCGCCACTGCCCTTGGCCGGCCCGGACGACAGGCTGCTGCTGCTGACACCGGAATCGCTTGACTTTTCACTCAACGCACCGCCACTGCTGCCCCCAGTCACGCTTCCCGTACCCACCATCACCATTCCTCCGCCACCGTCACTGCCACCACCCCCAAGCAGTCCGCCCTTCTTCGATGCCATCGTACGACTGTTCATCGTTTTCGACGATCCCCGCTCGGTCGTGCCGTTAAACCGGCGGGCCGACTCGACCCGTTTCAGGATCTCGTTCGAACACTGCGCCACGACCGAATCCAGGTTGTTTGTTTCGTTGTCCGACAGGTGATGGGATAGGTGGTGATGGTGGTGCGCCATCAGCGTGGCCATGCTGCTGGCGTGCTGTTGCTGCTGCTGATGCGGCAACTGTTGCAACAACGGCTGGCCGTGCCCATTGTTGTGCGGATGTGGTTGCTGTTGCTGCTGTTGCTGCTGATGTATCAGGTTCTGGTAAGAGTGGGGATTGTGCGAACCCTGCGACGACGGTACCGGTGAGCCTTCGTAGCAACCAGAGTCACGCGGGAAGTGCCGTCGGCCAAACGGTGACGTTTGATGGTCACCGCTGCTTCGGGTGGTGCTGCCACTGCCGCCACTCATACCACCACCGAGCCCACCGACATGGTTCAACCGTAAGCCTTCGTCGTTTTCCGAGCTTGAACCGGCCACATCCCCGTCTGAGGTCGCTGTTAAATGGGGCGAGAGCGCATCGAGAACCAATTAGTCGTCCGATGTTGCGTGCGTTTGGTGGAATTGGAATGGACCGGGGAAACGGCTATTGAACTTACAGTCCAAGTCGTGCAGCAACTGCACCGCTGCAAGAATCTTCGCCCGATGCTCCGTGTTCCCGATGCCGAGGTAATCTAAATCGGACGGTTCCAGTTCCTTGAACAGCTCCAAGTCTTCGTACCTAGTACAGTGTCAGCACCGTAAAACGTTAATCACCGACTGTTAAGCTCCGTAAGCGAACAGGACGTCCAAAAGCCAACCACACTTACCCGTTGAGCACAAACACGGATGTGTACTCCTTGAGGCCAATCCGCAGCAGCAGCTCCTCGACGCTCGTGGGACAACTCGTCGGCAGCCGATGCCTACTGACAAGCTTCCCGCCGTACCCTTTCATACCCGTCGTCGGTAGATCTTGCAGCACCTCCACGCTAATGAACTTAAAATGTCCCAGCCGTCCGTTGGCGTACCCTCGCCAAACACCGGATGCATTCATCGAAAGGACGTCTATTATGTCTCCTTTCTATCGTGGGGAAAGGAAATGAAACGATTGGGATTGCCCTCAATTACTCGGTACGCTTATTGATACTGATCGGCTAGTTTTGTGTGATACCACGTACCTTAAAGCGTAGCGCTTCCTTGTCGTACGGGCTCGGACAGCTATCGACGAGTGCGATCGCTCTGCAGATCGGTAGCATCGTCGTGCGATCTTCCGCCGACAGTGAACTGTGCGGACTGCCAGGCCGTACCAGCGCCTGAGTGCCTAACGAGGAAAAGAGCACACGAAAAGGGCAAACGACCAAAATCAGTACAGAACAATATGCAGACAACATGTTTCCTCCCCTACGCTTACTTGATCCGGATGCACTTGGTAAGCTTTCGACCGAGCTGGCCGAATGCTGGAAGGTTTGGTCACTGATGCTGTCCAAGCAGTTGCTGTAATCACGGTTGCTGCGATCCTTTCCACCGTACAGCATATGATCCTTTGGCGATGTGCGAGCGTCACTAGACTGAATAGGAATATATTATATTAAATTATTCATTAAATATTAATGTAAATTTAACCAGCAAAAGATAGAAATTCCTGTCAAAAATATTGCTGTTGTCTAATTTTGCTTCACGATAAGTTATTTTAATTTTTTATATTGCACAAGAAGATATTTTGAAAAGAAATACATTTGGGACATCCAAGGCTCAGGAGGCCCTTCGGCATTCTTTTGAAACCAATAAATAAATATCTAAAAAGATAGTGTTCACAGGTATTGCAAGTGTATACATTTAATATTGCTAAATATCAAATTTCAAGCTCAAATAAAAACAGTTATACTCTTGAATGTATGCATTTCAATTAATTTATCATTAATCAAATGTGTTTTATTTGAGCAAAATCCCCAAATTAATATCAAATGTAGCAGACGTACCTCAAAACAAAGGTAGACAGCGAAAGTGACATCTTTAATGTCGATGGCAATTTGTTTTTTTTTTCTTAATAATTGATCAAACAATCACGATCTATTAGTGCTAATTAATCATGCACACCTTAAACCTCACAGCTAATTAGCTCACCCCAAATCTCGCGGGACTACTTACGTGATGTACTAAAGCTATCTGTTGACTTATGCTTAAATTTTTATTGTTGTGCGAGACCGCCGCGGACGAGGCCGCCGCCAGCGACGACGAAAGATTGTTCCTGTTTTTGGCCGCCTTCAGGCTTTTCAGATTGTTCACGGTGTTCTTTGTACTGGTGCTGTTGTTGCTGCTGGCGCTGCTGCTGCTGTTGGTACCGCCGCTGCTGTTCGTGGTGTTGGTGCTGTTGCTTGTGCTCGTCGCACTGCTGATGTCGGCACCGCCCAGAACCGACGTCGGCAGATTGGCACCGGACGCGGCACCGGAAGCGAGTGTCATACTGCCACCGACGGTGCCGGATGCGTTGTTACCCACCGTGCCGTTGCCAACTGCGGTGGACGCGCCTCCGGCCGGCACCAACGATGCCGCACTGCCGATGAGTCCGGATGTTGAACCCGGCTGTCCCGGAATGCCACCACCTCCAGCGGCAGCGTGTAGATGCTTCTGAAGCTGCAGTGCGTTCGCTTGCAGGATGTCATCGTACTCGGACGATGGTGTGGGCGATGGTGATGGTGATTCATCTCCCAGTCCAACACTGAGCGTACGATATCGGGCCGTGCAGTTGTTCATTCCGATCTATGATTTTCGTGTTAAAGGGGGCGAGAGAATGGTGAAGATTAAGTGGAAAGAGTGAACCATAATTCCCGGTAATGATATCGATATACAGTGCCCATCCATTTTAAGAGGAACCGGAGCGCTTCTCGCCGATGGAATGATGATAAATCGCGAAGAACACTGACACCGCATGCTACAGCTGATAATCCGCGCCGATGCCGATGAGCTAATCAGTCGTGGATTAGGGTCGGATTTTGGACGTTTGTCGAGTGTTTGGCATTCGATGGGACACGCCGTCAACTAAGCAGAAGCGACAACACGCAAACAGCGTTTCTGCTTTCGACTCACGTACGCTCCTCATTATTTTCCCAAATCCTATAATTTGCACCGCAAAGATACACTGCTTGCTTTGGTGTGCATCTTTTTTTTCCCTGCCACCGTTAGTGCTCAAAAAGTTTTCTCAAAAGAAGATTAGTCGGATTTCGGTCTTTTCGAGCTGTTCCAAAACCAACGTAAAAGAGATTTTTAGATCGAGGAGAGTGTTCCAATGTATTTTAATGCAACCCGGTATATTAACGTGCAATTTTCAATCCACTTTCACGTTATCACACCTCATTCGATATGATTAAATTGAAACATTACGACTATTAAGTGGAGCTCTTTGGGCAAATCAAATCCCGCTGCACCACCTATAAGCAAACGCACTAAATACTGCATTCAAACTTCCACTGCAGTAAGTCTCCTGTGGTATGATTTTATATATTCTGAAACACAACCCCTCTAA
Source organism: Anopheles farauti (assembly GCA_000473445.2). Classification (NCBI taxonomy): domain Eukaryota; kingdom Metazoa; phylum Arthropoda; class Insecta; order Diptera; family Culicidae; genus Anopheles; species Anopheles farauti. Next base: position 2,018,936 of record KI915046.1, read on the forward strand.
AGAGACCCATTTGGAATACTGTTAAGATGCCAGTGCGCTGCTTTTACCTGCTTTCCCATTCGAATGGATGTAATTAAATATTAATATTCTCCTCATTGCCTGATTATAAATACTGCTTGCCCTTAGCTATCCCGGATTTAAACGAAACTCTGGCTTAATGCACCCAACTTACTCCCAATCCCTCTTCGCTACACCGGCATCGTTCACACAATAATCTGCAAACTTTGCGCCCGATGGATTCACAAGAAATCGTTACAAATGAACACTATTTTTTTCTCACTTCTTGGCCACTTTTTGGAGCCGCTCATCCAAAGGCATCCTTATTCTTTACGAGCGTACGAAGGAAAGCGTACGGGTGCAGTAGCGAGACGGTAATCATAATCCCGCCCGAAAAACCTTTTCCCACTTCGAAGGATGATGATAACGTTTATTAAGTTGATAAGCACAATAATGGCACCCGATGAAGATGATGCGATACTCACTCGCCCGTGCCCTAACCTGGTTTGCGGCAAACTGACGGACTGTAAAAATTACGTCGATGGTTGGTCTTTGCCAGTTATTTTCCATGGCCGGGCATTGCAGGGGGTTTTATTATGTTTTATTTTATTTCGTGATTTTCCGCACCGTACCTACCCGTCGTTGCGAAACGACGACGTTAGGAGAATCGTAATGTAATGCACCGTGGAATGGACCTGCGGGTTTGAGAGTTATCCTAAACTACCAGGAAATGAAATCCTATCAACGTTTTCATTTCGTTTCGCACTTTCGGTGCGCGTTAATGGTGAAATGGATGAAATGGTGAAATCACGAAAAAATTAGAATCTGACGGATGACAGAAAATGAACAGTGAGTGTTCGACGAAACTCTTCGGTTGCACTGTCGAAAGCCTTATTCTTGCTTTGTTTGAAAAAAACCAGAATTGAAGAAAACGACAGTGAAACATCATCTCATACCTGCTCTTTATGATGCTAATTAAGCCAAAGCAATATGCATAAATAAAGTAGCTCATTTCGTAATCATAAGACGCCATCGCTACAAATCGGAACATGAAAACGAGCAATGCCAACGGTTACGTCGAAGTGACACTGTCAGGGGACTTCCTGGGCCGGAAAAGCGAGAAAAAGAAATAGGGAAATTTACATACAAATTTAAACACAAATGGAACCGTAAGATTGTGACCATTGAGGTGAAATGTTGAAACAAATCATCGTCATTGCAATGATAGCGGTGCTGTCGAGTAATTTATGAATCGTAAATATTACTGAAATGGTGAAGATTCTACCGTTTTTTTTGTTTTTCGCATGAAAACTGTATACTGATAGACAAAACTCGTACAAAAAAAAATCTTTAAGCATCACTTGCTGCCGATTTTCCTGCTATCAATCTATCTCTCATACAAATTACCTCCGAACGTTTAACTAAAGCTATCCGCACACGGTACCTCGCTGGCGGCATTAATTAATCCCCACCGCCGACTAATCTAATTCAACTTTCGAGCAACGCCCGGGCAGATGGTAAAATTAATCACTACTTACCGAAACCTGACTTAAGCGGGAAGTAACGCTGTGTAGATCCGATATCGAACCGGCATAATCTCCGCTCTCTCGATCGTGGGATCTAGATGGCCAGCGTGGAAGGGAAATAAATCCGTTTCCCAACATCCGGTCAGCAGCCGATGCGCCCAATGTAAAGCGAAAGCAGTACAAAATTTGAGAAACAAGAAATCGTCATTAATCAGTGTGCTTTATCGGATACAGCGGATCCGTGCATGGCAGCATTACCCAGCAAAAGCCACCTATAATCGGTGCCGTACAGAGGTTACTCAAGATGATGACGGCGTCGATGATGTTGATGAAGTACGCAGAGCATTGAGCGAGCAATGGGCGTACTAAATTTAAATTAAATTAAATCAAAAATCTCCTCTCAATCGACTCGCTACGTGTCGACAGCGTACTGAAACCGTACCGAAACCGACAGGGCAAAAACGAAACCAAGTCAAACTTTTAATTGGAGGGGCGTCGATTTTGGTTTGATTAAATTTAGAGTAAAATTATAATTATCGACCATCCATCCACCGTCACTTCCCGGCCGCTCGAAACGGCCAGCGAAATGTACTTTAAATAGGATAATGAGCTAAAACGATTTACGTTCTACCGAATTCCATCATCAACACCATCAACATTACCGCGGACGTGGTTTGTATGCCCGTTTTCCACGAGGTTTACCTACCGGGCATGCTTGAGGGGTATGATGGTAGGTGGGTTCGGTGGTTGCTGGGGTACTATCAAACCCCTCCGGGGGCCCCGTTGCGGTATGGAAATATCACCTGCCGACCGCAACGATATCACACTCTGCCCTTCGCGACCATTCGTGCTGTAGCAGACACGGCCGCCCTGCGGAATAGAGAATAATATTTTAATTTCTGTACAAACACACTCAAAACCTGTACGCACCCTTACCTGTATGGTAGCACTAGGACCTCCACCACCATCACCACCACCTCCTCCGCCGTCACCAGCGTAGCCAGCTGCACCGATCTGCCGCATACCGGACATCAGGAAGTCGTCCGGATCACTCTCATACGGTGGCTCATCGTACCAGTGGCCCTGGTGATGGTGGGGCATTCGCATCACATTTGGCACCGCGTCATCATACATGTACGTGTCGTCTGCGGGAGCGGAATGGAGGAAAGCCAATATTAAAATACTTTTCCACTTTTTGCGTTTCTAAGCACACACAGCCTTTCTTTGCGTAGATGAAACTAGACGGCTTGATTGAGGCCGGATATCAACATTCCCGGCTGCATCCGATGATGCACAAATATTGTACGCATACCCTGCAACGTCTGAAGCGAAGATGTCAGCCAGTTGCTTTCCTGTTCTGTTTGATTTCGTACAAAACGAATGATCTCATTTTTGCACAAAACCCCTCAAATGGTTGCAAATGTGTCCCCAGGGAGACAACACACGGTAAGACAAAACGTTCGAGGCAGACCGCAGCACCATCAGGAATAAAAACAATCATGTGCTCCGGATGCATCACCCGTAACCAACCCAGCTGGCTTTTATGGTCTCACCATTGGGGTAAGAAATTAGATTCACAGCACTGACAAAACGGCATAATGAACTTTCACCCTCGTCAGCGACAGCCGTCCCCGCCCCGGTTACTCGCACGAGAGGCGAGCAAGTTCCGGGTTCCGGTCATAACAGGATTAGCAAAATGCTGCTGCTGCTGCTGCTGCTGCCGTTTGATGATTCTCCAAGGAGTGATCGATTTGATTGGATGCAATCAGCCAATTCGTTTGCGTCGACGAATCTACCGGGTGGTTTTTCCCCCGCCGTCCCACTCCCCGTCCAGTACATTCGTTTGACACTGTATGCCTTCATTTCAGCGGCCGTCGTCGTCGACCATTCGCCCAACTTACCTCTCGAGTCTCTGCTGAGCTGCAGCAAACCTTGCCGTATGTCTCGGAGTATCTGGAACGAAATGGTAGGTGCAAAAAAACGGAAACGGCACCACGGCGTTAGAGTCGTATTTGGCGTATGATGGATACGGGCGCCCAGAGTTCAGGAGTTGATTGGAGATGTGGGAGGTGCGGTTCGAATCGTGCCAATTTGAGTCCGAGACCCGAATCGATGGACTAACGAACCGGGAGGGATGTGTGTCGTTTGGGTTGTACGTACGTATGGTATGAAGAAAATGGGACGACTGTCTGGGCGGAAGTGGTGTGCTTTGGTGTGTTGTGTGAATACAAGTGGCTGTAAGAGTGTGTGCGTGTGTTAAAGAATTGGAAAGCAAACCGGGTGCTAGGTAAACGCATGCCGCAAGCAAAACTATTCTAACTCAACACCGCCGCCCCGCCAACTGCTTCCTCGGGAAGCAACGAACATTTACGTGCCGAGGATTATGTGTTCACTAATTCGCAAGTTAATCAATCACTTCAACTCCCCTACCTACTTGACGGGATTGTTCTCATGCTAAATCCTGCCTCCGTTCTGCTGCTGCCAGAGCTTTGATCGATGTTCGCACATACACACAGACACACATACGTACAAGCATACATACATAAGCATGTCTCTCCTGAACGACACCTTTCCCGCTGATGAACGGCGTTCTGAGGAAAGCCCAAAAGCTTGCGAGTTACTTTCATCCACACACCTGTGCGTCGCTGTAGTTGTGGTGCGAAATGTCTAACTTTCGGGCGCGCAGTGGTGCCCTCTCCTGCTCGCGTGGCGTGGTGTAATAACGGATAAATTAGGCCCAATCAAGCTGGGGTTTCCCGGCATCCATCGGTCCCGCTCCTACGGTCCTAGCACCGATCGTTTGTTCGTCGATTAGATATTAACACATATTAGCAGCTACAGGACGGGATGATTGGGACCACGGCGCTACACATTGCCGACATTCCGCCGGAGCCTCGCTTTGATGGAATGCTATCAACGCTACTGATTTTCCGCACGCGGTTCGTGCTTCATTGGCCCGAAACTGTTGCCTCAGACACGTGTACAACATTCCTGCATGATTGATCGGGCTTTGCGTCTGTAATCATGATGAGGCGTTGAGAGCTTCAATCAGATCCGTGGCACGCAGATGAATCACCGCACTTATCTATCATCGTTGATGGGTGGAAGTTATTAAATTTATGTTTTGCAGCGGCGCAGGCCAGATTTTCGGGTGTTGGCTGCGTCGTGCCAACGAGTGTCTGATTGGTTCCAATGCTTCATCATCTAGCACATTCGATAATTTTAGCCGCTCAGAAATGATGTTGAATACACGCACTTATGTTTATATACTTATTCATACATAGCTTCTGATCAAATTAAGTTTTAAATAAAATGTTTTTATTTAATAAAATGTATTTCCATCTGAAAAGGAAATTCTTCATTTATGCTTCATTTCACTTCACTTGGAGAAACTATGACAAACAATTTGTAGAAAACTACACATTTTTTCAAATTTCCACGGTGCAATACCACGCTATAATTTTCAAATTAGTTTTGTAAAATAATGGCGTAGCAAACAAAGTTCTTGCGTGGCTTCTTTTCATTCAAACACGCTCACTTTTCCTTAACTTTGTCCATAAACGTTTCCGCTGCGATATTGAACCACGACCTCAGCAGGCGCAGTCCTACCGGTGGTCGCTTTGCATTGTTAATTTTCCATTATACCTGGTGCGCGGTGCAAAGATATTAAAAAGTTTTCCTTGCAGCATGATTGAATATTTGCCTCCTTGTGCCCTAGGATGTCTCCTTATCTTACACCAAACGGTAAGTCAAGTAATTTGCAAACCATAATGCCCTAATTCTTATTCCAACTTCTTCTACCTCACCGCCACCATCCGTGGACGATGAAAGATGGTTCATCCCATGGGACACCTGCGTGCCGAGACAAAGATGCAATGATGCGAACCGAAAATAGCGAAATAGTCCACACCGGAGGGAAATTTGACCTCGCGCTAACTTTTCCGCCCAAAGTGAACGGCCCTAGTTATTATTGCGAATCCTCAGGTGCCACGTTACGCCCATTTATATTGCTCTGCGCCGTACCCGCTTTCATCCGGGACATTGTTTTAGTGGCAGGGCGATCATGCTTACCCCAAAAACAGAGGCCCGCAAACCTAATTATCCGAGTAGACGCTATAAAATCGCCGTGACCCGCGTGCGACGGTGCAGTCTAGGCATCTAGAAACCTACATTTGGAAGATGAAAACTTCGGATGTGGATCCGGGCGCCATTTCCAGCCCCTGGGTTGTTCTCGTAGCGCATGGTGACCGGTACGTCGGGGCAACCATGCTGACTGCAACCAGCAAACGTAAAACATGGCGGAAAAATAGCCGCTCGGTGCCAGTAAATCATTGCGCCCTCCCGGTTTTCTTTTCGGTCAGTCAGAAACCCGGCGGAGAAGGGTGTGAGTTTAATTCCTTCACTCCCTGTTTGTTTTCCGGAGGGTGACGGTAGACAAAAGGATGGATGAAGGGTCGCCGTAGCATCGCTGCCTGGCTGGCGAGTCCAACGAGGCACCGTTATTACCACCTCATTGTAGATATCTTCGGGTTTTACACTTTTCCATAAATAATTTCCAAACATTTACAGCTCCACCGACTGCAGATTAGCCTTCGGATCGTTGACTTCGCAACGGTGGTTAGCGCAAAACGGTGTTTGCTACCGTTTTTCGGTGCCACCCTCTCGGTTGGAGGTCCGAGACCGGTATTGTAAGCAATTTACCCCGCATGAGACTAATGAAGGTATTTTTCCGTGCGCCAATCCTAGCTTCGCTGGATTTTACACGACCAGTTGCTTGCAGGCACAAGTCAAGACGAAACCAGCAACAGTCCTCCATGCGCAAACCAGCCCACGGTTTGGGGTTTACGACTCCCAGGAGATTAATTCAATCCTAGCGTGATTTAATGCGGTTGACTTTGGTGCAGTTATCAGCACGTTTTACGTTTATGTTTGCACAGTCCGCTCCGACGGGGTTGGCGTGGAGGGGAGGGGAGAGCACCGCGAATACGGTTCAGTTCGCATGGTCTCGTGTGTTCCCTTGGTGTGACACATTTGGGGTCGCAAATTCACGTCGAAGCCGTACACCACGGTTCGGTCCAAAAACGAATGGTGTCGGTAGTCGGACGAACGGACGGACGAACGATCGTCCGACAACCCAGTCGCTAATCAAATCTCCCCTTATTAAGTTCCCCAACACAGTACATGAACCTTAAGTAAAGGCACTGCAAGGTAAGCGATAAAATGTCCTGCACGGCACAGGAGTCGTTGGCCTTGCTAGTGCGTTTTCAATTATCGGTCAATCAATTCGATTCAACCGTCTGAACGGTGTGCTTTTGAGGGCACTGCTTAGTGATGAAGAAGAATTTACGGAGGATTCCACATGACCTCGTGTTGTTGCAGCCATTCAAGCGTGAGGGGTGCGCATCACTTTTATTTGCGGTCAGCAAGCAAGCGAAGGCAAAAAAACAGACAAGAAAATCACAATAAAAACACAGCTATAGATACTTTAGTGATGAACTAGTTTTCCGTAAGCAAATTTCATTTATCAAAGAATGGCTTAATTACAGAAGTTTCAACATATTAGTTTAAGACATTGTATTTGTGTTTCCCACAAGAGATACATTATTTATAGGAAAACCAGAAAATTTATCAAGATAAAGTGATGATTTCAGATGCAGAGATGGTCTGATTATAAAAAGAGGCGAAAAAAAATAACACACCTCAAGTAATGACAACCACCTTATTAGTATTCTAGAATTAAACGTATCCTTCTGATGCTTTATAGCCCTATATTAGCTTTTAGGAAAGAAAATAGGTTTTTAGGAAGGAAAACTACCGTTAATTTTCATTGCTGCCTTTTGTGGAATCAAAATACTCCATTCATAAAATAAAAGTCTCCCTTTTTTCCATCCTTGTATGAACATCGAGCCAACATTTCCACCCAACTGCTTCAGTATCGCACATTCAAGACTGTATTCGCACCGTCAGCATTGATCCAGCGCCGGGTAACGAGCGCCGGAAGATCGTTCCACGAGATGTCGAACGCGAACGCGCATGAAATTTTCAATACGAGATGTTTTCTTTCCCATTTAACGAAACGGGCGAACAGACGGGACGACCAGCGTACGCAAAAGGACGACGTACGATGACGCTTATGGGCAGCTCGCACGAAATTGAAATCCACGTGCCCGGTTAACGTGCCCACGAACACGAGAACCCTTGACGTACAGTGCGGATAACCGGCTGGGTTGAATATGGAATCTAATAAAATTTCATTATGAGATCAAATCCGCTACCACCCGAATGTCCTGCGGCGATAACCGGCGATACTAAACCGCGGCAGAGCTTGGTTCCAGGGAGGATGCACACGCTAGTCACGCTTGCACGGATATACACACACGCACACACGCACATACAAATACGTCCACTATCATACGCAAACCGGGATTAAACGAATATAAGGGCATCACAAAACAAACAAAAAACAAAAGATACTGCTTCTACTGCGTCTAGTGAACACGGTGTGCATGCACAGTACAGCTAGCAGGAAAATGGAGCACGCACTATGGGACTGTGGAGACGCACGATCGGGTCAGAAGGTTGAGCACACGTGGCCGGGTAAATGCCGGGTAAACCTACGGGTTTCCCCAGCCCCCAAGCTGATCATTCCTATTTACACTAGTTGCAATTATTCGTGCGACGTACATGAACATTCGTTTCCCGCAATGCTACAAATGTAGCAGTTGCAATCGCCACAAAATGGTGTTTCCGGACCCGGGTACTAACTGGGCACATCGTGCTAGTAGTAGACTGATTAATAGGGAGTTACAATAACACGCTTCACTATCCAAACCACGCGTGGAACGAGCATTACAACGAAAGTCGCAGGGAATTATAAAATGGGTTTCTAGCAGAAGTAAATGCTGCAGTGCATGGAAGACACAAGAGAATGGAGGCAGGGGGAAGGGGGTGGAAGAGATAGAATAAAAAAGGTAGTCTTTGGTAATAAATTTTGTACAAAATACCTCCACTGGTGCACAACACACGAATCCCGGGCCGTTCTGGCTGTTTAAACTGCACGGTTGCGTAAAGATGTGTTAATAATACAAATTTTACGATCGCAACATACACTGCTCTGCAGTGTTCTGCTTTTAAACTACGTTCAGATGGTTCAATCTTCTGTTAACACTGTAGCTTATAATGTTGGTTCCGCTTTATTGAATATATTTCCACTATCATAGCCGCTACAAGGTTTTGCTTAACCCACAACAAATTAAACTCACGCTTCGTATCTCATACATACACACAGAAACACACTCGTACAACAATTATGATCATTTCTGCTAGAACGACAACGAATGATGACGGGAACACGCTTACAAATAACGCCTAAACAAATCACGACAACTAATGGTTTCGCATTGTTTCGCGCACCAACGGGAACACCGAAAAGTTGCTGGCTAAAGCTGGCCAACAGTTCCGTAACTTGCTTACGAAATGGAAAACATTTGCCAATTAGGGCATAACTTTTTGCTATTCTATACACAATTGCCAATTTATAAGTTATCACCAGTTCAATTAACCTGTTGGAATGTAGTTGCTGAACAAGCTTTTTATAAAAAAAACATACACCCCATCTAAATGTCATTTAAAATCCTAAACCTATTGCTAAACGATGTAAGTCTTATATTTGCGTTTTCTATCTTTTTCAGCCAATGACGACCCTCCACATGGGTGTGGACGAGAACATGTGTGTTTGTGTGTGGCTACAACGATGCATCCCTGTAAAATGTATCCCCTCTCAAACACGTTAATAACGATTCCGCAGCTCTACTGCTGCTTAAAGCTGATCGCTCCGAATCCAGTACGGTGAGTTGGAGTTGGAATAGTTTCGCTGGGACAAGCACGCGTTCGACGATTTGTTTTTGCGATTAGAGTACGGTTAGCAGTGGTAGTAGTAGAAGTAGTGGTATTGGTAGTAATAGTTGTAGTACAGTGTACGCGCAAAGCGGTCGATGAAAGAAGAAAAACAAACATACAAACAAACATAGGTAAACAAAACGTGAAGCATCACGGCGCATCAATATTTCTTTGCTACCTTACGTGTATAGGTTCACAATAGCCCTTGGGAAAAGGATGGGTCGGGAAAGGGAACACTGAACTGAAAAGAAGCTTCTACTCAGAAAGTATATCCTACATGCTATCAGTGCATCCTGCCTGCTTGCCCTTCCATTGTAATGCTGACCTGCTGTTCCAATTACAATCGTGCTATATGCGCCTATGGTTATGCATACCATTATTGCCATTATTGCCTGTTGTTGCCCAAAATTTTTCATTTTTCTATGCAAACCCTTCGGTACCTAACCAGATGAAATCACCAATCCGGAGTTTGGTGTAATTGATTTCACAAAAGAACCTTAGGCACGTTATTTTGGCATACATAAACAACTCAATCCTGAACCAGCATAACCACAGAACCGGCTTTGTACAGTTCCGGTTTAGGCTTTGTGAAGTTTTGCACCAAGCTATGGACGGTTTGCATCCGTAGTAATTCAGTACGGCCGTAAATCGGATGTAAAACACAAAATGAACCCCCTTTTTTCTTATTTTATAACGTTAAATATTGAGCGCTATATAACGTTTCACAAAACGCAAAAAAATCACTTGATCACAGTAGGAGCCACCCCGCTGTGGATGATTGTTTTCTGCTTTCGTACTATGTCGAAACCTAACATGGGAATGAAAAACTTCCCCAGATTTTTTTAACCTTGCCCTGTTATGCTAATGGAATTATCTTTTTCATCAATTTCTTCACTATTAAATTTTCATCCTCCACAACAGCGTTGAGCGTTTCTTATAAGGTTCATGAATCTTGCGCGCTAATATTGCTTTTACTTACTTTCATTTACCTCATGTTTAGCTATATTTCTACTATTCAAAAATATTTATTACATCGCTGCTCTCCTTCTTATAAAGGCAAGTGTTCAATGCTTATCTAATCTTATAAGTATTCGTAACATTTCATCTCTGGAAAAAAAGGCTGGAAAAACTGGATGGCTTTTCGAAATTATGAAAGCAAATAGATCCGGAATTCGTGCAGTAGAATTCCACTATGCAACCTAACTAATCCGGAAGACCAACAAATCTGAACCTTAGTCATTCGCACTCCATGCGGCAGCGTGGTGAGCATAAAACATCAAACCACGCGGTGTCGATATAATTTATTACAATTTGGCAAACAGTGCAGTGCAAACGTACACTAGCGAGCACTGAGCGGCACAAGTTTACAAACTTCACTTTCGCAACGATGCCAGTCACATATATTAAAACAACAAACTAACAAGATGATGCATTGGTTCGAAGTTGTTGGATCCTTTAAAGGAAAAACAGGGAACTTTAAAGGAAAACGAACCAGGTTTCCAGGTTGGTTTCTGATGCTTGGTTCGGTAATAATGTGGTGGTGGTGGTGACGGTAGTGGAGAGGAGCGAGGGAGAAACGATTGAAACAACTTTAAAATTAATCATTTTGTTGCACTTCACCCGTTTAGGGCAAAGCGTAACAAAACTTCAGCAAACCAACCAGATCAGCCGGAAAGCGGGACATAAACTAAAAGAGCAAGGAACGAAAGGAAACTCCTAACGCTAGTGTTGCATGCACGGCTAGCCGGATGTACTTACCTCCTCATGTTCGCGTTGAAATTTCTCCTTTTTCCGCAGTGCTTCCTGTATTTTTAGCTGTACGTAAGTGTGGGAAAGAGAGAAGAAAAACACGGGGAACCAGCAAAAAGCCATCCCCATTTGAAGATGGAGAAAGAAAGAAACAAATCAAATTAGAACGCTAACGAAACGAGGGCGAGCGAGATAAAGTGTTAAAAGGAATGGAGTGGAAAACCAGCCACTAGCATAACGAACGAAATACTGGAACCATACAGAACAAAAACACATTTTAAGCGCCCGTAAATGCCGCGAAAACAAATGAGCTGGTGAAAAGTTTAAAGTGCCTGCACCGGGATCCCACGTCAGAAAAAACAGCAAAGTGGCGCAATGTTACCCGTTCCCGTTGTTTTTTCGCTTCCGTCATTTATTCGGTTAGTTTGCGTTCGACTAGTTGGCTTTAGTTTTGGCGTCGTCCTCATGTCCAGGACGAATTCGTTCGCTGGTGCAGTGCCATCTCCGATCTCGCAACTCATATCGCGCTGCGGTGAGTTTTAATTTGTCCGAACGAGGTAACAAGCGTAGAAAATAATTAAACGTGTTGCGCTCAACGCGATGGTGAGTGGGTGACGCAAAACGCAACGCAACAACAAGAAGGAAAAAGAAAAACAGGTGCACCAATCGGGTGAGAGAAATGAAGCAATATTCAACATTTTTCGCTACATCCTCTCCCCGTTTGCGTCTAACTAGCGACGCGAAAACTAGCTTCCCGGGCGCATGAATACAACATTTGCGTTCGCTCGTGTCGAATGGAAATTAAACTCGCCAAGCTCTCCCATACTTACCCTCTGGATGGTTTCTTCGAAACTCGGCTGCGGTCCACCACCGTTCATTTGGAATTGGTGTCTCAGTCTTTCATTCTGTGACTGGGGAAGAAAATCGTGAAAAAAAACTGCAATCAATGTGCGAAAGGCGACTGAAAAGTATTTTTAAAGTGGAAATGAATGAGAAAGTGTGCCCGGCATACAACTTTTTTTCCAAAGAAAAATCCCGGAAGTTTGTCGTGACGCAAAGCAGCACCAACAGCCAGCACCAGCAACGAACGAGTTGCCGTTGCAGTGGCCGCAACGCGCACGAACATCACACCGTCAAAAATGAGAAACTATTCTGTGAAACCCAAAGTCCACCGGTCAAGACGGTAGACACGATGAAGGAACTGGCCTATTTTTTGTTTTTTCACATGCAAGCGGCCACGAGAAGTTGGAAAATTTGCATAATAAATTAAAAGTTGATATTTTTTTCATTCATTCGTACTGCAATCAGCCTTCTCAAGCGCTTTCGGCTCGAAACTGCTTCTGGTGGTTGGATGCGAATCACTATTTGTTTTACGCGGAAATCAAGTCTTTATTTTCATGTCGACCTTTTTCCGCACCATTTATTTCCTTGTTGCGCTGATGAATCGCACCGCATCACGAAGAAGTGTGTCGCATGCCTACTTCCGATTTTTAAACCACTTCTCATTTTGCTTAGCATTTTGCTTAGCATTATAGTGGCCACGCAATCGGTGTGGAGAGCGATTGTAATTTTGACAGGTTTTAACACTTTGGATGCACTTCCGGTGCTGCAGTACTGCTCGCAAGCGTGTGGCTAGGCGTTGGTAAATAAAGCAGTTTTGTTTAAATATACTTCCACTTCGCGGAAAGGCATGTTTCCTGAGCGTTATTTTCCTCTCTAGGAGAAATATATTTCCTGGAAACATCTTAAGGAGGCTGATGAGATCTCTAAGCAATAAATCGGTATTACTTCTTAAACTCAGACTAAAACAAACCATTTGTAGCAAGGTGGAAATAAATTTAAAAATGTTTTAAGCTCTTACGAACGTTCTAAAATACCAGGCGTCTCCATCGACGTTATGAATGAAAAGCAACACAACTATACAGTTGTGCCCAGACGGTTTACTTCGAGTTCGTGCGCTGGTCCGCACAGTATCGTGCAGCGTCAGGCAGACCATTATTTCCCTCGCATCCTTCGCATCACCCTGACACTGTCTCATAATTGTTCGGCGTTTTTGCCATTCATTCGGAACGCTTTTCATCAACATTTTGGTAAGCGCAAACACACAAAAAAGCAAATGCGAACTACTAAAAAGAAGTTGCATCTTTGCGATTTGCTCTCATCATCAGAACCCAGTCTGGCCGATGTCGGTGTCGTCTTTGATCAACCCGAAGGAGCAGGTGAAGAAACACTTGAGAGTAATCAGGAAAACTCTACCGCCACCGCGTGCCAATGTTGTAAGTCAACCGTCGCTAAGAGCGGCGGCTACGACTAGACAGACACACAGATGGACAGCAGAGATTGCTTGCCACCGGACGATAAAAGATGTGTACGTGCGGGTATGTGTGCATATTTAGCTCCATTTCAACCACCATTCATGCTCGCCCGCATTCATGCTCAGAACTGATGGAAATTTGTAAGTTACAGGCAACGTTTGTCTGTCATCCGTCGCCATGGATACGTTCTAGGTGAACAATGACTTAGTGTGATTCAGGACAGTGATTGTTTCCACAAACGACTACCGAGACGTCATTATGGGTAGCTTTTTGTATAATGGTGGGAAATTATTTCTCACTCTACTACATCCTTACAGGGCTTAAAGAGTTTGCCGTTATCAAGATAGAGATAGAATGCCGTGGAGATAGAAAGTTCTTTCGTGCATCTGTTCACACTGAGAATAATTTACAGTATCAGAAAATGAAAAATATTTTAAAACATTCAGTTAAGTTTTAATTATAATTTTAATAGCAAACAACGACTTACAGTTCGCGTATGTTTTCCAACTTGTATTGTTAAACAGATGTATGTGATAAATAATTAAAAATTTGCTTTAATCACTACCAAGTTACACGGTATCAGCTTCACATTACTCACGAGCACCATCATCGGGTCAGCGACGTGGCGAAGCTATTATCAGTAAGCCCGCACATTTTAACAGTTCCCCCGTGTACCATCAAATGAAGGCGAGACCTTGTAGCGTGACTCGTCTCGACTCGTCTGTTGCATTGTCTTTGCCATGATTCTGCGTGCACCTCCTTGAATACACCTCCATAAAAAGAACCAGCCAGTAAAGCAGCAACAAAATGAAACGAAATATGTAATCGTGCTAGAACACCATTTTGACGTGAAGTTCACGGTGCACTAAAATATATAACGGTTGATGGCGCAACACAGGCCGCCCGCAGAAGATGGGCGTCGTTTCGGTAACGGAGCGTTTCCGCGCCCCACAACAAAAGGTGAAAGCACTGAGTAAGGATTGAGACCCACCACACATCGCATCCCATCTGTCCGGGAGATGAAGGCGTAAAATGAAGTATCGCGAGGTAAAGGGTTAACGATGGAAGTAAACCTCAAAGGTACCGTTCTGACACCGCCGGGGCGTGTCTTCGTCCCGGCGAAGAACTCGTAATTATGATTGCTATCAACCGGGCCCATGTGTGTACGTGTGCTGGAAGGGTGAGGTGCACAAAAAAGCGTCTCCAAAAAGTGCTACAACAAACTACACATGGAACCGGGCTCCTTCTGTGACGCTGTTATTTTCGATAGCTAGCAACGTAGTTCAGTGGAGGCGATGTGGTGCGCGGATATGCTATCACCTGCAGCAACAGGGGAAGCATAATTTTGAGATTTTTATTCACGACCACAATCTCATAACCGGGCCACATAAATATGGAACGGAATGCTGATTTTCCGCATTACAGCACAGCCGCACGAAGCTTTTGGAGACCTTCGCCGGCCGGGTGAGATAGCGGAACTGATATGATGAACGCCGCACGGCACGATGGAGATCTTAATTAGGTTGAATTTTTCATTTCATGCCCGTTTATTACGGGAAAAGCTTAACGAAGAATGAAAAGTTGGAGATTATTTTCCTTTTGATAAAAGCCGTGCTACTGCGCACTTCATGCATCAGAAACGAAACTTATACGTTATCACCTGAATAGTAGCTGTTATTCTGTTTTGTAACGATCCGGTGTGTTTCTTTTCTAAATTTAAGAACGAATAATGAGAAAAAACTTTGGTAAGAGTTTTAATCATGATGTACTGTTTAGTTCAAGTTGTAGTTCTTTATTATTTCTTTCTAAGCAACAAACATCCTTAAATAATAATAAAAATGTTTTTTAAGCTACAAGTAATTTTAACTGAAGTATTTTAATTTAAATATTCTTTACATATTAATCTGTCTTCTTACCATATATAAAAAATGCAAAATCGCTCCTATAATTCCTCTCAATTTGATCATAGTTGATTTCTTGTTCAACTAAGATCTAGACTATATCGCTAGTTTATTTCTGAACAAAAATATAAGCTCCATCATTCACCCTACCGGTTCGTATCGCTACCGGTTCTACACGTGACTACTTGAAGGGTTCTAAACAAACGTGAAAATCCCACGAAAATTCTCAAGTATCAAAATGAACTTACTTTCACTTTCAGGTTAAACATCATCAGCAACCTTGCTACCTACACCAAGGTCTTCTGACATCACGAAAAATGAATACAAAAACGTTCCGCTACGTAGAATCAACACCAACTCCCGTCGTCCTTTTGGAATGATATACATGCAAACAAAGAACAATTAAAACTGCAACAGTGCATCGCGTTCGGTCGCGCACATAATACACAGTGCAGTACCAGTGTTGTACACGCGGTAGGGTGCAATCGCGGGTGCAACGAAGGGAGTGAGAGTAAAAAAAAGATAAAAATGCACCCTCTAATGTGACATGATACGTGCTGAAGTTGTTGCATTCAGTCTGGTCTGGCAACAAAGAGCCAACTAACGACCGACCGGCATCGGTCTGCCAACCTACACAACAACCACTCAAGTGATGCATACTTGAAGCGCGCACTTGGTTGAGTGCTTACTCAGCGCAAGGCAGACACGAAGGCGACACACTCAAGTGCTACGCCACCGGCCTGGTGACAAGTCAGCCGTCGGTCGTTGTCGATATGCGTCACTCTTTCGACGACTGCCAACACCAGGTAGCCAGAAACCATTCCCGGATGCGTACGAAATGTCCTGTGAGGTAAATTCTCTCGAGGTGCTTCGTTCCACCACATGTCTCACATCGAAGAACGCACCCGGAAGAGGGTGGATGGTGCAATTATGTGAGCGCGTATGTGTGCGTGTGTATGTGGATACAGTTTGTGTCTCAAGGATATCATTCACAAGCATTCTACTCATTTTTCTACCTCAAGTCTGGTTCTCCGCCGAGAGGAGGAAAGAAATTCCGGAATGAATAGATAGCAATTATTACTAATGCATGATACAGGTCCGTCCTATTCACGGCACTCCCTTGCCTATCCGAAGTGGCTTGTTCCGGTGCAAGGTAACGGATACGCATAGTGCGTCAGCGCGATGGGTAACCTTCAACCTTTGTTTAAACAAGGGGGAAAAGGATAACCTTGTACGTTGATGAATAAAACAAATAAAAATCGATAACATCGCACTCGTACGCAATCTAGTATGCATTTCTTGTTCACTTCGCTTCCCGAACGATGTTACTTACCCTTGACTGTGTCGCAGTACCACCGGTGGTGTTTTGATTCGATCTATCTCGCCTATTTACAGTCTTAAGTCCTCTCAAGAGCCTCGCCAGAGTCGTCCGCTTTTTGCTCGTCTCTCGACCGTCTGTTGAAAACAAAAGTTTAAACAAATATAAGCATGTTTGAAAAAAGAACCGAGCTCGTAAGCTGGTATGGTTAAACATTCCAACTGATTTACAATATGCCAAATAATCCATCAAGCCATTCACACCAGACACTGTTTTTCTGTAGTCTACCTTCAATTGTTTTCGTGCCTCATTGCATAGGCACCGTGTGTCAATATCAATAAAAATAAATTTTGCTACAATCACAAATTTGCAATTTCAAACACGCGGTTAACGCTGCTTTTTCCTGTGTCTGTCCAGTCTCATAATCCGATGATTGCGAGCCACTCACGAGCGTCGACGAGGCGTCCAATGATGCTCACGTATGATCGTAAGTCATGCCTCTCTTTATGGAAGGGGACGATTTTTTGATAATTTATCTCAATTATTGTGGCGTTTTGTTGTATGCCGCGGATGTGACTTTATATGGCGTTAAATTAGGCAATCCGATGTTCGCTGAATGGAGAATAAAGTGGTCTATAGTCAGTTTTTGCCTGTAGCGACACGCGAATCCAATATCGCGAATGAAAGCAACCAGCGGAAGCAGGTTCCGCCGTTCACTCGGCGTTGTTGTGTCTACAACGCCCTGACGATTGCGCGACCCAAATGTTATCGCTGATTGACGGATAGGCTACCTTATATTTAGGCACCGGCACTTACCAGTGGGTGGAAATTCATAGAAGTACGCTGATCGTGGGCTGAGGCAGCTGAAAATAAAGCGGAAATGGTAAACGATCAGTACTCAGTACGCACATACGATCATGCCGAAGGTAATCTGCTACCGGAGAGAGTGGATCCAAACTGACTCATCATATTTCTACACTTAAGTATGAAGGTCCAATTAAATGAGGTGTCCATATGTGGTTGCTACTTTACGTCATGCGTAACAACGATTGAAAATGGCTCGATGAAGGAATGTATGATTAAATCGTGCTTTACGGAATACTAAACAACTACATTCAAAGGAAGGTTATTTTAACTTTCATTCGCTGTTTAAAATCAAGTAAATAACTATATATTCAACTTAGCGACATATTTCTAAGATCATGCACTATCAAAAGATTTAAAACAATTCGTATACTTGTTAATGTAATGAAAAAAATGTTTCCTAGTCTACCTCATAAACTGGTTTTTTGTAAACAAACTGAAATCTATTTACGATACAAAAAAAAAGTCATAAGCTATTGCATCAGCCTGAAAGTTCTCTCAAAATATTGAACGATGTATTTGTGAAATCTTTGAAAGAATTTAAATAATTTTTCAATATTCCCAGTCCTGTCGTGTGAAAGAAAAGAATCGCTTACATTATGCCGTAACCATCATTCCCTGTTTTCTACATATACAATACAATAATCGTAGTGTAAATCGAGTAGTTAGTATTTGTTTGTTAGTATCGCTCCACTGCTCCAGCATTTAGGCATAGGTTATTACTTTTTACGATTCCTCCCTCTGGAACCATATTTCATACATTTTGGGTCACCTACCCGCCCACACACTCACTCGGTGCACATTTTTCGATTAGAACTTTCGCCACCTGCACAAATTTGCCATGGTCATTTGCCGCGTTCAATACCTTTTGGCTGCGCATGCATTATTGAACCGCACTAAAAGGACCCTTTCCGTTCTGACCTCCACTGACTCTTGCCCCGGTTGCGAGATACGCATTAGCGAATCCTTTATGCTTCATCATGCTATTGTGCGAACCAATGGTGACACCTTAAATAAACGATCATACTCATTCGGGCATTCTGTTTTCCGCAATTTGCTAATGAAAAGATGGCTTCGAATTTCCATTTCAGCATTTCCATTTTCCCGGCCTGGTGACGTGTTTCGGTTTTCTCCAACCTCCGATTTGTCCCCGGGTTAAAAATGGAATGGGCCCTGGCTGTCGGGCGAAGCCATAAAAATGCAATTGATTGCAAAGGATACGCGAATCTGTAGCCACCAGCCAGCAAACAACAACGGACGAAAAAGGAAAAACGGAACGCCGAAATGAAAATGGGAAAACCACGCCACGTCCACCTGACATACCGACGAATCCTGCTGAGCCCGGTGCACCGAGCATATCGTTGTTTTATCGTTTGCTCACATAGCAGCATTAAACGAAGCGAGCTGAGTGCTGGAGCCGGTTCGGGTATGGCATTGCCTATTGAATATGGAACGGAAATAAAATAAGCGCTCTACCGTGGCTGCTGGGATAGTTGCGTGGAGAAGGCGCCATTCCGGGAAGCGGCCCATTAAGCGGCCCATACCCCCAGTGTACCCTTTGCCACATTGCCCCAACAGACGGCAATAAACAATCATAGCATTTGCGATAAAACATGCATCTATAATAATACGAAATATGAATAATTTATTACAATATAATCGATACGGGTTGTCCGGTGGTCTGTCTCATCCGCTCCTGGCCATAAAGGCATCCCACCAAGAACGAAAGGTTCTCCTGTTTGCATTTGCCCTTTAGCACGCAGGTTTGATGACAGCGCATGCGGGAGTGTGACTTTGGTCCAACCGCTTTGGTCTTTTGTAGATTTTTTTGGCTATAAATCAAACGTTTTGCATGAATAAATCGCACCCCTGTTGAGGGGCAAGTAGATGAGCGAACAATGCTGCCAGATCAAACTGTTGCCACTTAGGAGTCAATTGATTGAAAACATGTCGGGCGTGAACGCGGATGGCTATTTAAATGTATACGCAGGAAAATTATCACGTGGCCGATCTTTTGTTCGATTTCGCACCTGCCATTAGTGCAGTATGTATTTATGCTTCGTGCTTCCAAAATAATTAAGCCATTTCTTCTTTTATTTCTTCACAACCACGTTTTAATTTGCATGACATAATTGATAGCAAATATTTAAAATGGCTAAAAATGTATGCAAATGCCCTTCATATTCTAGACAGTAATTGAATTAATAACCGAGATATTTAAGCCTTGCTATGATTTTAACGCGAAATTTTTGATGAAACATCTGAAAGAACTAATGCGAGGTATGTTATATGTTATATGAAACCTAATGTATTATATGTTGCTTAGAAGAAATTCAGTCTTCAATTGAATTTCGGAAATTCAATCGTTCTGTTAACAAAAGAAAATTCATGAATTCTTCAAAAATAAAAAAATCAGGTCAGCTTTTTGTTATCAATCATCGATTGTCAGATAAATTTAATGCAAACTACCGTTCGAAACAAATACTACGATAAAAAACAAAACACTCGCAGCAAATCAACAATATCCATATACAGATCACATGCGTACAAAAATTGACGAATCACAGCAATGATTTGAAATAAAAACAAACTTTTTACATTTTACAAACTGCAAACGATTGCTAAACTTACCTTTGCTGAGCAGCAGCACTGCTGGCAGGTACATTGGCGGAGTTTTGTGATTGTTGGGGTTGTGGCTGCTGCTGTTGTTGTTGCTGCTGTTGCTGCTGTCCTTGCTGTAGCCCTTGCTGCGCTTGCTGGGACTGGAGCGTCGTTCTGGCCACCCTGGGAGCGAACACACCGTAGCCAAAACCATAAATTTCGTCCTCCTCCTTATCCGACAAACAGCTGGAGGGCTACGAAACGAAAGCGACGGAGAAACAAATGAAATCTTCGGTATGGAAACAAATCGTAAGAAAAACGCTTTACGGTGGCCACACCAAATGCCCTAGGGTGGAGGCACCACAATCGACAGAAGAATATTCCGGAAAGACCCGCCGGGAAGAGGGCACAACTCGTTGTCTGGGTGGGACAGAATTTGCAATTTAATTATAACAATTAAAGCTGCCTCTTTCGATTGTTTCCCATTATTTGTTTTTTTTTTACGCACGATTCGCCTCTCTGTTTGGTTGTCTTACGGGATGGGGGTAATCTTTTTAGCGTGAAGAACATCTTCTTTCTGTCTGCCATTCGAATGCGGATTCGGCTATTTACTTTTTGCGAGAAACATTTCGCATTCATCGCGTTTGGATTGGTAGAAATTTTACGCTTCCCCCCCCCCCTCTCTCTCTCTCTATCTCTCTCTCTCTCTCTCTCTGTCTCTGTCATTAATGCTGTCAGTTTGCTTCGAGAGCACGGCACGGCAGCTGGCGATCGATGTGACCAATTTACCGCCAAAGGAAATGCGTGTACTTTAGGATTTTTGCCTTAAAGCACCACACACTTAGGAAAGACGGGTGCAGAAAGACGCAAACGATAGCCGACCTCACACAGTGTGTCTGTTACGCAGGAACTTTCAATCCACTTACGAAAGAATTCTTGATGCAAACAATCCATTTCTCCATCGACGGCGGATCAAGAATGTACCCTTACCAGCGTGCAGATTACACACAAACAGGCAGGTGAAAAGAAACCACCCGTTGATAGGTTTGCAGCTAAAACCAACAAACACATCAGGATGGATCCGATTTGGGTGGCAAACACGGCAATTAGGATGCAATTTACGACAGGTCGCAAATTTGCACGTTCGTTCACTGACAGTGACACGGAGGGCCACACTTGTGCGAGCGGTAGGTTAAATGTGGGTACGATTAACCCCGGACAGGGTAGGTTGAGGATCGAAAGGGATGATTTCGGAGGAATTTTACCGTTCGCAGCACATTGAGGGCTGAATTTATTGCAGTCGGTTGAAGAAATCGGCATCGTTTTCGCAGGAATGTTTCAATCAAGAATAGCATTAACTTT
Source organism: Anopheles farauti (assembly GCA_000473445.2). Taxonomy (NCBI): domain Eukaryota; kingdom Metazoa; phylum Arthropoda; class Insecta; order Diptera; family Culicidae; genus Anopheles; species Anopheles farauti. The sequence goes on from KI915046.1 coordinate 2,040,468, forward strand.
GCTTTTAGGTTCATCCAGTACATGTGCTCTCGAAATTTGAGTATTGAATAGAGCATTTTACATTTTACCAATCATCTTACACATAAATATCAGATAACTGTTCAACGATTACTTGTTTCACGACATGATTCGATTGAATTTGTTGTTTCGTTTTGTCAATATTCCTTTCAACGCTATAAATTTGTATCGGACGACTTACGTGGACCAAAGTATGGTTTCAAAACATTGAAAACGAATGGAATAATTTAAAATTCCAATTCTCTTAATCTTACAGACATGTAATGCGACTAAGGTTAAGAGAATCGAAATTTTAACGCATTTTATGTATTTTTCATTTTACTATAACTGCAAATATTAAAATGATTTTTGTTTTCTTCGAATATTTCGCAATAAACTGCTAAATAAGTCCAAAGAAGTTGTTACTTTATTTATAACCATGAGGAAAAAAATACCTGTATAATCATAATGAATAATGCCAAAATATAAAACAGAGATTTACTTTATGATTGACATTAAAGAAAACTTAAACCATTAAGAGTAATATAAAAATGTTTTTTTTTTTCACTTACCGAATACTTCCCGGGCACATATATTGGCTGGCTGTGACTGTTGGGCAAACCGCCGTGGCACGAGTTTCCTCGATGGCCCCGAATCAATCCACCACCACCACCCGATGAGCTGTGTGGACTCCGCTCCGACCACGCTCGCTGTCGTGCTTCCTCTAGCGCCGAAAGGACCTCACCGAATGGTGCCAACAGCATCTCGCAGTACACAGACGCAAGACCCTCCAGGTGGCCCCGTGCACCGTCCTGTGAAACGAAAGCAAAACCGAACGAGAAAAAAACGTATGTAGTACATCGTCACGATTAACACGCAAACAGCGATATAACTAAAATCCCTGCAGCTGTAACGCAATTACCAACATAACACGAAGCGATATGACATTCTTGTCTAGCTGTTCGTGTGGTTCAATTTAATGCATTTTCGTTCAGATTCCGGTACCAACCGAACCAATGCATACAAACAAACGCCGGCCCAAATGAAGCGCTATTGTTTGCTTCATTTTTGTACATCCAAACCGTGCAATATGGTCGCGACGATGACGATGAGCCAGATTGCGACGCATAATGCGGCGTGAAATTTGAGCTGCATACAATCGGGTCCTTTTTTGTTTGGTTAAATTTTGCCTCACATTTTGCTTCGTACGAAAGACGCAAATGAATTATTGAAATTTTACTTTCCCACTCCATATGCGATTTTTTTGCTTTGTTTTATGCTGTATGCATCCTTCCCGTCGGAAGGGATTCAATTTGCTGTAAGTAGCTAAAAAATGCAAGGGTTGTCGGTACGGCGCAGCCAATCAGGTCCTTATTCCTTTGTGCCGGAATGACGCCGCACGCTTGACAGCTGAATGCAATCAGCCTGCATCGCGGAGCAGCCGATCGTGCGGAAGGATGCTGTCGTCGTGTTCCATCCGTTCCACCGGTTTGGCAGGCGGTGCGCGACAAGCAACCGCTACCTTTGATGCATCCTGATTCTTCGTGCTCGAAAACGCCATCGTAGGAGACCAACAAAGCGACATCATTAATTAAGTACCCAATTAAGACCGGCATACTTTCCCCTGCCCCTGACGGATACCACAAAACTCCACACACTGGCACAAGCACACGCGCGTACCGTGACCTGAAACCCGGAAAGTGAAAGGATTGTGTTTTATCCTGTACGCCCCAGACGGAGCACTGTGTACAAACACACCTACGACCAGATCGGGTGACAACCAGCACCCGTCGCTCGGGATCTCAGAGACAGAGGTGAAGAGGTCTAGGTCAATGGGAAGAAACGGTGCAAAATAAAACCTTCCGCTCCGAGAACAGCTGGTCTGTGGTAGAGGGAACCCTTCCACCGAACACTGGAATGGGGCAGTGAACATGGCCGGCTAATGAAGTGTAACGAACCGGAACCAAGATCCTGAACGCTCCGTGTCAGACAATATTGACAACCGGCAACCAGGGAAACGCTAGTTTGCCGTAGCGGGCAATTTTTGGAGAGCTGCTTGAAACTCAACACCGTGGTGAGGGTAAACCAGAACAAACAATCGCCGTGCGGGGTTTTTCGTTTTAATACTTTTTGGACCACGAACCACACCTCCGTTGTATTTCGTGCCTAGGCTGAGTCAGTTTTGGCGCGGTGCAGAATGTTATCACGACACTGACGAGCTTTCTCGTCCGATATCGCTAACGTTTCAAAGCACACACCTCCTTCAGAAGCAGCCATCGTCGCGATGGATCAAGCAGCTAAACATCCATCTAATGTTTCAATTACAATTGTCTGATTCAGAAGGAAGAAAAAGAAAATGTTTCGCTGAACGTCGCCTGGTTAAAAGATAGTATTGTATGAAGAAGACTATAAGTGCAACTGTAATCACGGAGGCGTGATAGTGAGAAAAATAGTGCAAAATAAATCAGACTTTAATATCAAATACGCAGACATTTAAATCATGGTTTTATCAACCTCGATAAATATCGTAAAAAAAAACAGTAAAAACTAATGGATATTATAACCGAATAAATAAGTGATAAAAGGTCTTAAGGTATCGTGAAGATAACGCTTACCTACGTCGGTTCATCACCAATATTCAAATGAATTTACGTTCGGGATGTGTTTTGTTTGACGCTGCGTTCGTGTTGTTTTCGTTTCGCACCGAGCAAAACCTTAAACTCGGACCTTAATTCGCACACTCTAATACACATACACATACGGATCCACACTTGGAAAACCTATCAGTAAGATGCGTCGCTAACGTTTTATTTTCGTGTCGAAGCTTAATCCTGCTCCTCGCAATGGTTCCGGTATGGTTGTAAAATAACAAAATAAACGAAGAACGCAAGGATCCTTAAACACGTGACCGGACATGGTTTTGCACGTATATGTGTGCCATAAAATGTGCTAGGTGGTTTACGTTTTTTGTGATTATCACTTCAAACATTTATAAAAAAAATGTTTATAAACGCCAAGCACGCCGCGAACTCATTTTCACGCAATGGCACCGTAACCGCTTTAAGTGCAATAAATTCGCTAATGGCAACGGAAGCTCACTTCGGGCCATTACTTTAACAGTGGTTGCAAACGTTTGGTAGTGAGTGTTCGGGTTTGTTTGTTCATCTCATTTTACGAACTGATTACTCAATCTTTCATAGTACGGATAACGCCTTTGATACATAGGTATTTCAGGTATTAAAGTATTAAGATCAACATCGGTATCACCTGAAGGTATGAATTAATTTATATAGTACCCTATAAACAGTCTTTCTAATTGACCTCAATTCCACATTTAGTTTCGCTGCCTATATTAAGCCATAAAGCCGATATGGTAGAACATTTGTACTTGTAGGTGGATTTAATAAGATTAATTTAGTGTTCCACTTGTTACGTGGTTTATCGGTAAGTGGCATACCTCATCGTTACTAAGCCTATCAGTATGTTAATTCAACTTTATACCATTCTGAAATGCCGCAATACATCATCATTGTACGAATCAACTAATGAATTCCATCTGATGGATGTTCAGAAGTGACGATTTGCCACGATTCAGCATCAGAATCTACCCACCGGCTACAAATTAAGCACATCCGCTTCCCGGGCCTCCCTCTATAATCTCTGATCTATAATTCCATCAAATTTCCGCTGCTTCGTCTCCAACCACTAGCACAAAGCAGACAGAATAGTTGCTTTATGCTTAATCTTCCTTTCGGGAGTAAAATTATGTCACACCCGACCGACACGATTTTGCTCAAGTAGAACGACATTTCTCCGGTGTGTTCTCCATCGCTCCACGTGCCTGAAAGCGTTTCTCTCGCTTTAGCGAACCCAAATTGGGGCTCAGCCTTTTCCGCAGGGTAAGTAAAATCAATATCAACAACCACAAATGGTGCGTTTGGCACCTTCGGCGCCGGTAGTGTTGTTGGCGTATTCGAGCAGTTTTCCGCCAGAACCATTAGCCAGCGGTAACTTGCGACGGTTGTGTCGCTGGCTAAGCTATTGTAGCGAACCACACCAATTGAAGAGCTTTTATTAACTCAAAGCCGGCTGTTCAAACAAACGCTACGGCTACACTGCATAGTGCCAGAGGTTTCGTGTGAGCCTACTTCGGGTCTCTTTGCTGCCTCCACTTACCTTAGGAAGCAAACCGATCGGACCATCCCATCCGTTGAATAATTCAGCTAGCCAAAATGTTGAAAGCCTCTCCACCCCCAAAACGAAGGTGTGCTCTACCGTTGTAGACCGGTGCCATTTTATTTTTCCCGTCGCCTACATTTTCATTTTCGTTTTGATTCGTGTGGAAAAAATAGTCTACGGCACTCGCACATACACATACACGCAAACAAAAATCACCCGACTGCTTTTTGACTTGAACATTTGCGCAAGGAAAAGTTATCCTTGCTGGCTACGTGAAACACACCGTGAGGGTGATCTTGAACAAAAAGTACGAAAGGAAGGAAAAGCGCGGGAAATGTCAAATCGAAAAACGTGCCCGGCATTTCGTGGTTTAAGCTCCGGGACAGACACATCGACGGGGTGCGGGGCAGCGTGTGGGACACTCGGCATGAACGGCTCAGGAAAATTGAGCGATATTGCTCGCGAGCCCGAGACGAATCCGGGCACGGACGAGGTGGGAGTGACACTAATTTGCATACGGTACGGATTTCAATTTCCCCAAACACCGAAATGTGGGGTCTGGGATCATACTTGAAGCCGGCTCAAATTTTGGTAACTTCCTTGCGGCAAGCGGTGTGCATAGGGTCTGAGCGGGGGGTAGTTTTGTGGAGCCGTACCATCGAGGGAGATTTTTTCACCAAAACCAGATAAAAGGATGGTTCGATTTTCGTAGATCACTTAGTTTTGGTTTGTTATTTTGTATCCTTCGGTTTTGAGATGTTTCTCTTTTCTTCCATTAGTCTAGGTTACAATATCCGCTAGAAACAAATGTCACTGGACCGTTAAGAGAATCCCCCACTAACATTAGAACAAATTTGGATTTGAATTTGGATCCAAAATTTAGATTTGGAAAGTCTATCATGTGCAATGCCTATTTCAAATAATAAAGATTTGTCTAACAGCTAATGCCATTACGATTTGCTCTGAATGAAATTAATGAATAAAATTAAACATTTTAAAACCATGTATTCTATGGTCTTGGAGTAAAACATGAAAAATTATACATTTAATTCATAGTTATTATGTAACTGTACTTTAGAAAGAAAGAACATATATTATAATACTAAGTCATCTTATTCTCATGCTACTTAGTCACAACGAGTTTTTTTCCTCTCGACTTGACAACACGTTCATTCACGAGGTTGTCACGTTCATTCAAGTTCAAGATCATCACAACACGTTCATTCACGAGTTTTTTTTCCTCTCGAATTGTTTCGCATGAAATTTAAAAAAAAATAAATACTGTGTTTGCAAATTTATTCGATCAACAACTAAATTAAACAATGATTCTAATAGATCCTTATAAAATATTAAAACAGTAAAGTTTAAAAACTGAAAACCGATCGCACCATTCTCGGAAGGGTATCGTACCAAATTCTTCCGGGAGCAAAAAAGCTGAGAAAGAATACCTGATTACTTTCACATTCCGCATCTCCCGGAATCCAGTTTCATTCCGCCGCTTCCTCTTGTATTAACATGCCCTTTCGTAATTAAGGGTCGCGGAGCAGCGCTGTCATCATTGGGTCAGATGCACACAAAAACAGCTGAATAGAGCGATAGCATCACGGTGAAAACGTGGTTAATTACTACTGCAACAACTGAAATCGGTTCTATCGATACCTAGCCGAACTGAGAGCGGAGCATGTTCTAATAGGGTCAACATGATACCGATGGTTTGCTCCGAGCAGTAAAGATACAAGCGTACCATTGCAGTTTTTTCGATTTTCTGCTATTGAAACCCGACCGGAATGCATGCCACTGAAAACCCGAACCTTAATCAGTGGTTGCCCAATCCTTTGACATCCGTCCTGTGTAACGCCGTCAGGTCTCCATGTAGATAGAACCAAACACGATAGCACACTTGTCTTGTCCACCGCTGTCGCTGTCGAGCATGGCTACATGTTGCCAAATCAGCAGAACAAGAATATTAAACGAATCAAAAAGCCATCCTCAAATCCAGTGCTTGGTGAGCAGACCAACTGCCCTGTCACCGAACCGCAACTTATCCCCAAACCGTACCCAGCCTCGCGCTCAACAAAATCGGAACAAAGTGATGAAGCAACCGCCGGATCCATGCTTCGAAGCGACCCGGAACGGATCAAACCAGCGGAGTCGAAATTCGGGATTCATCAGTCGTGCATCAAGCCGCGGACTGGGCCCGGTACACGCCCGGCCGCACATCCATTTCCTGTCAATTTATTATGCATAACGTGGCGCTCGGTACAGATTGTTCACGAGCACACTGCTTCTTCGATGCCACCCAGCTTCCTTCGGCACGGGTTGTTGGCGTACGCTTGGGTATGATTTTTGCATGATTTTTTCAACACCCCGTTTCCTTTCCATTTTGCCCTTTCACCAGCGTGTCCATTTGTTTTGACAAACGAGCATCGAACGGCGATGGAGTAACGAAGCCCTACCGTTGCTTTTCCACACACATACACACACACACAGATCTACAAACCCAGCACGGCACACTCATGAATTGATGATGAGCTTTGATTTTGCCCCGGAGTTTACAGTTTCCCATCGGGGTTCCCGCGAACAGAAGTCCACGATCTAGGACATCGAGGGATGCCTTCAACACTGTGCGCCGGTGCGTAACGCATTTCGCTGGCGCCAAGCACTCGTGCGTGCATTAAACTTTCCCTCGCGACACACACGCACACGTATACACTCGGTACACCCCCGCACCCGATGCGAATCGGTGTGAAATAATTTCATCCACCACAGTCAAACAATCCAGCGTTGTTTGGTGTGGCCGATACGGCCTCACAAATGAATCATAACCAACCCGGGCCAGCAAGGATGGCCACCCTTATTTATGTTCCGGAGCCCGGCGGTTGAATTAACGGTTGAACCGAGCCACCCAGCGGGCGTCCGGGAGCTGATTGAATAATTAATTTACCGACGAAATGATAAATGTAGCCAGCAACCTAGGCGCGAGGCTGATGCTTGTATTCGGAGGCCGTTTCGGCGCTTAATTCTTGGCACCGGAAGCAACGTATGTTTACCGTTCCGCGCCGCATTGCACGGGTTCGCTTTCGCGCGCGTACACGGCCGACCGCGCTTTATTTCACCTCGTGACAGAGCACGTGCGCCTACAGGAATAAATTCAATTTCTCTGCAATCCAAGGTACAGTCCTTTTGTGTCGGAGGTTGCCCTATCTTAATGGAGTGAAAGCGGAATGTAAAAGAAAGGACAATTGATCGTTTCGCTAGTCCCGCGGGTAAGCCAGCTAATTCCATTTCAGCAAAATTTACAACCCAGCAGAGCCCATTCGCTTGTTTCCGTTTCCATGTGTGACTGTACGTTCAGCGGAACCGATTCTATAGACCCTGTTCGTAGCACCATTCGGCGGAGCACGGTTGTGGATCGAACACTAAGCTAGCCACAACTCTAGTGCACCATCGATGAACCACACAAGAACTTTGGATTACGTTGGCTTACACATCGATTCGATTTCTACTCAATTGCTCTCTTATTCTTTTTGGCTTTAACCAGTCTCTACCGGCCACAGAACATGAAGCGATGTTTGTTTTCCGTTAACCCTTCCTAAACTTACTGCCTCCTTCTTTACGGGCAACAATCAAATATAATCCTCAACTGAAGTTGTACCCACCCCTGCACAGGTCCACAATTTTCCGACTGCCACTCGCGCGTTGGATTGGCTAATTATATACCGTGCACGATTCCTTTTAGCCCAACGTCAAAGTGAAAAATCAAATACGACAAACAGTTAGACAGAGAGCACCCAGTAAGCTGAACTGTCCAACTAGCGCAACCTGGTGTAACCATTTTCCACAACTCGTGCTGCTTTGCTGTCTAGCGTGTGCCGTACCGTTCAGGCGCAACGGGTGCATGACAACCTGCCACATCGATTGTCGTCAATCCGGACATCTCCGTCTAATCCACCCCTGGGGGCTGCGTAATGGCCTGAGCAAAAAAGGGCTGGATAATACGAATCGGATAAATTTATTCAAATTATGGTTTTGTTATGTAAATAAAATTGTTTTATTTCCCCATTTCCCACGCAGCTACTCCCCATCGGGTGGGTCATTAGGTAGTTGTTGCCCCACTTGCCCACAGCAGAAAACCCCTTTTCTCTGTTCTTTTTATGGTCGGCATTATGTTTTGTAGTAGTAGTTTCCCAAACTCCCTCTTCTCCCTGCGATCTGGGTGGGAGACATTCGAAGGAGGAGTAACATGGTGCTATTTCGCAGTGCCTAATTTTTATGTGCTTTTAATTCGTTTTGTACCCAGTAAGGGATGCCGGAATGGGCAGATGAAGTTTTTCTGGATCTTTCCTGCTTACCACTTTTCCGCCACGGGTTTAAAAAATGGAACAGTGCGGCAAAGTTCGTGCGCTCTTGCACTGCGACCTCCTGTTGCGATTGGCCGGGGATACGTTATCGCACGCATGGATGCACAAAACCACCACTAGAGTTGAAACACCAAGCCCGCCCTTCAACCGGAAGCCCATATCATCCTTGGGTCCTGGGGGCCGGTGTGCACCACAGGGAGGCGCACCGAGCGGGGAAGCAGATTGTTGCTGGAAAATTAATAGCCCTCTGCATTCCCTTTATGAGCTGCCGGTTGCCTGTGCTGCTAGCATTACGATGAGTACGGATTTCCGGAAAATGTCCGACTTGTTTTCCGGCTGGTTTCGGATGGTGCTGGGTTTTTTCTCTCTTTATCTGCAACACGAGCGCAGCTGTGTATGCTTTTTTCCCTTATTTCGATTGTAGCACGAAACCTACCACGAAATATTTACTTTATGAATAAATTGCCAGAAACGGCGCACAGAAAGTATAGAAATTAAGAGACTTCATACCCAAGGCGAGACTATATTAACGTCACTTTATTCTTCCATTTGCTACTCATGAGACCATGTGTTGTGTCCACATTAAAGACCGGCTTTAACTGACCATTCAAATTTGTTGCTTTGCTCTTCAAACCGTCCCCGACCTCTGTTTTTCTATCACGTAACAATCCCTCTACTAAGAGCCTGTTTACTTCATTTCATGTTCTACTTCATTTTGCTGACGATCACAAATATAGTAATTCAATTCTCCCACTCTTTTTGTAAAATAATAACCCAGACAGGGTCACCGGGACTGGACGACAGTGCCTTATTGATGGGCCGACCTTTCTTTTACGACCCCACCAAATCCGTCGATTACCCTCCAACACTGTTCGGATTTATTGTGCGGAGGTTTCAACAAGAAGGCAACGATGTCAGCAGAACTACTTCAAGGCTCCAATTACCGTCTGCCGCTCTTACCATGAACTTTTACAATGACAGACCGATTCTATTACCATCGGGGAAAATGGGTTACAAAATGGAACCTTCGCACGACACCACGCTGTGTTCCTGGTGGAAACCCACTTCAAAACAAACTCCACCCCAACAAGCATAGACTGTATGCCGCGTACGGCAGGGGAAAAATCATGTAGCTCGTAGCTCACAACTCTAATTAAATTGTTCCCTGGATGGTATTGGCCACCAGCTGCTATCGTAGGCAAAGCGAAACAAACCGTTTAGCTACCAAATGTCGTTTGTCAAATAAAAACACACACTCACCTTGAAAGCTCATCCTCAATAGAACCAAGTAATTGATACCTGTTTTGAACCTGTTTTGAACAGCGTTTTGAACCTTTCAACGTTCCCGCAGGATTTTCCACTTCTGACAAGCAACATTCCATTTTTACACTACACCGTACGTTCCTTTCTAGATCTCCTGAAATATTGCAAACAGTGCCCAAAGAGACCAAACCAGCGCCATAAATTGTGTAAAATTAGTTTCGAACAAATTAATGGACGTGTGTCACGACATTCTGGTATTTATAGAGTGCTTGATGCTCGAAATCTACATGTCATCTACTTTATAGTTCTGATTTTTATTCAAAGAGTTTTAGGCGTTACGATTAAAATTATATGACATGCCGTAATTTTTGAAAGTTGTGGGAAATCTATTTGTTTCATGTAAAGCTTAAACACATTATTTGAGAAATGAGAAATTAAATATTATCAAATCTTTTAAACCAAGCATATGTTTTTCGATCTAAAAAGATTTTATGAAAGATTTACATTTTCTTTCCACCTATTTATCACATCCAATGTGCACATCCGATATTTTAGCACCTCGTAAACATGCATACATACATTTCCGCTTTATCATGCATCTTATCTTTCCGCTCACTAAATCACTTTTGAAAATTCAGCAATAATATATTATTCTCGCCGGCCGGCAGAAAACAGAACCGAAAACTATTTGCCAAAAACATATGTCCGCTTCGCCTCGCCTCGCCTTTGCACCCGAAACCGAAAAATGAATGTTAGTACGATACGGAAAAATATCATTATCACCTGCACTTCCGATGCATATGCCCAGCATCGCATGCTAGCTGCACAGGTTAAGCCAAACGAACTGAAACTCAACTCGTGCTTTCGGTCGTTGCGGTTTTCTTCCAACTTTCACGGTGTCGGTTGCAAAGAAAGGACCCCATTCAAAAGAATATCCACTCACAGACGAACACACCCGAGAGGATGGTGACCGGCACGGCCGTTTGCGGGCATTTTAACAGCAATTTGGTCCTGCCTCTGCACCGTGCCAACTTCGGTAGCAGGAAACAATTATTAAACAAACGAAACGTACGTACCCGTTCCGGCATGAATGGCAAGGATGAATTCAATATTCATAACGTGTACCACACGTGCACGTGGGATGCTTGCGATGGAATGGAAATAAGGAAATAAAGAATTTTTCCACACAGCAAACCCACATTTCCTTTCCCCTCACGTCCTGTGGATGCCGGCTTTGTACGCCATACTGTCTTTGCTCTATCAGAAGATGCTGCTGAAGAATGAACCACCGGCATTCGTTCCGACAGCCTGCAATATTTGGTTGGCCTGCACGGAGCGTAAGACCCAACGGATGACAGTGCCAAGTGTCCCGTGCAGCTCCAGTCCTGCGGCTGCTGGAATATTATTATTTTTTTTGCTCAAACTTTCCCCCTGGGAAAGGTGAAAGGCTATGATGTGGACAAAAGAAACAGACAATTTCTCAATTGATCGTATGATTTATGAACTTCAAGGCCTACGTGCCTCCTTTGGCTCAGGAGATATGCGATGAAAATATGCGAAACGGTTTGCATGCACAGGGAATGGTCAACGTCAGCGATGGATTTAATGTGGCAGGTTTGATATAAACACTTTTATAACTTCATCATACGGTCACAGAATTGATTGTGAAATCAAGCTTACCGAAAGAACAATCACACACGTTGCAAACAAAAACTTCCACAGACATTTAAAGTACAAGCACACGAAAAGGGCATTTCAAATATCACTGTACTAATGTAAACATATCAAATTAATAACTTATTTTTGTTTTAAACATTCATCCAACACACACACTCACACACACGCACACACTTTTCCAACTATCTGCCATTCAGTCCAAACAACACGTCTCCAGTGAAGCTATTTAATGTCAGACCCTTCGGGTGTTCAAAATTCATTAAAATATAAACAACACCTCCATTTACGTTCACCCCGCGACTTGGCATTTATGTTCGTCGATCATACCACCGCCCAGCTTTCTTCACGCCAGCGCGCCACCAACTCAGCGTAACGTAAAAGAATATCGCGGGAACTTTCAAAACAAATTTCCTGCAAAATTAATTGAAAACAAACACACATACATTTTTCGCTCGCACCGGTACGGGGTGGCAGGACTAGCACCCAGCCGCCGACCACGGCCACGATTGTTGCAGTTCCTGCACGCGACCAGCGCACCGAAAGTGGAGGCCTCATGTCCACGGACGCACCAAAAGCGCCATTGACGCAAAGAAAACAACCCGACGTCAAATTGAAAATAAAGAAAAAACAATCCAGAAATCCGAGCAACCGTAAACGTGTCAGGTCTCGCCGGTGGAAGGTAACCGTGCTGTCAGGATGGAAATGAGATCCGGTACCGTATGACCGCCCAACCGGTCCCGACGAACATGTGCGTGTGTGTGTATTGGCACTGTGTGAAAGGGGGAACGGTTCACCGGTTGTTTCTGGTCGAAATTGATTTGTTTTTAATTACTGTCAGCAACCCAGGGACAGGTTGTGCAGTGAAGCTGTCACCAGGTGCGTTACGCTTACGGAACATGAAACCTTTCATGATGGCACCTGCTGGGGGCGGTTCGATGATTCCTCAACAGTGCACATAACCTGTTTTACATAGACACGGAAATGCTCTCGGAAAACGGATTGACACAACGCACAAATGACGTGTTGAGTGTGTTCCTGGCAGCGAGCGCACGCGCTGGAATCCATTTATTGCGGTACAAAAATGCAACGAAACCATGGCCGGTGGGTCGCGTGTAAATCGTTTTAAGTTTCCTCACGGCAATCGCCCACCGGCACCGGAAACCAGTGGCTGAGCGGAGACATTGTAAATCTGATGCGAAACTCGAACATACACAAAACTCGGTAAGTAGCGACCCCCCACGGTGATCCGGATAGTATTACACCAAGATGGCGGCAAGATCATCCGGATGCAACGAGAGTTGCATTACCTGTTGGGCAGATTACAGCGGGATACCAATAAGACTCCAATGACGCTATTGTACTCCGTCTAGAGCCACGTGCCAATGGGCGCGTGTGGACCGGAGACATGCTCATCGGAGCATTTCCAAGTTGCACACACCCAACCCGAACAGTTGATATCGTAAACCATGCGACAACTCACGGCGATTGTGTTTCAAACAGTTTTCTCTTCTTTATAGTTATCTTATAAATTACGGCTAACAATATGTTCTAGTTATAGAAAATATTTCCATCTAGAAAATAATTCCATTTTAAACCTTTTAAAAGCCTTTTGATATTATCGATTGTTGCCTTACAAATTTAAACGAATCACCCATTGATTCACCTCGACACTTTAGGGGCGACCACTAAAACAAAACGACTCCATCGTCGGGACACAGGTTGATGGACGATTTGTGTACAATCTAGCCAGCTCCGCCTCTACTGACCCACAGAACTGCTCCAGTATCAGGTTTTGGGAGAGGTGTTGGATTTTGTTTATTCCTGTGGCCACCAATTCAGATGGGCACCGATATCTGCACCGTTGGTCTAGAAAGCTATTTGCATTCTATTTCGCAAACCTTCACTATTACACCTCCGGGAGGTGTCGGTCATCGGTGCCCGGCAGCGCCACACTCTATAAACTTCCACTGTAATGGGACACCAGCAGCAATCAGGGGACGGTCCTTTGAACAGGGTGGAACAGAAAAACGAAAAAAAAAAAACATCCCGAATCCGCATCGATCCTGACTCGCAGTCACATTTCTTTACCCCGGGTTTGTTTGGTTACCGTTTCAGCGAGCGATTGAAATGTTCGTTCGGTTCGTCCCCAAATCGGTACTTACACCGGTGCGCTACACGTTCATCGGGCACCAGCCAAGTGGTCTCCCGGGAAGACAACTTCGCATCACACACATTCGCTGCGATAGTGGGTCGAGCGACATACGAGGGACAGTAATTTGATTTTATCGGCAGAGGCACCGGCGTTGCGGCTGTACGTATACCGTATCAGATCGTTGTGACCTACGGATTGATGATGACTATCATGCAAATAGCCTGTTCGGGGCTGAGGTCCAAATTTTCCGCAATCCAATCAGCAAGCATGGTCAGATCCTGATCAGACTAGGATCATCCTATGTGGCCCATTACAAGGTGTCAAAAGTTTTGGGTAAGTTATTGTTATCGGATGTTGATACGCTACTGAAGCTAAATGTTTTATATATTGAAAAGTTGTATCTTCACAAACAAATCATGAACAATATAGTCATTTAAAAAATTATTATAATGTTTACCGATGTATCTGTAATAAATACTTAACAAATTCACTTTATTCCCAGCTACACCTACATATTGATTTATGTGCCTGCATTCGACAAATTCTAAAGCATAAGATAACGCTTATAAATAGTTCGCTATTTGTTCACCAATTAACAGGTATCGAATCAATGAGCCAGAAAACAAATAACCTACTTTAAACAACAGTCTAGCTCTCTCACCAAATAGATGACAGGTCTCCCACTTACGAGATGATTCACCATCCAGACACCATCATGCCACATTTCATTTTCTAACCTTCAAACACTCCAATGCGTTCCCGCATCACCATTCCCCCTTTAGCCCTTACCTAGTAAACCCGCATTTTCGTCTGAAACGCAACCGATAAAGGACATTAAATCGACATAATAATGTCAATAAAATGTCTAATAAATATCCAAACGACAGTGCGCTGGCAGCGCCAGTACCCGGGAGACATCAGCTTTCGAGTTTGCGTCGTATCAATGGCACGGAATGTTCCATCGCACGGAAACGAAGAAGAATGGCCGAACTACAGCAAACGATCCGGGCGCAGACCCGGGCGAATGGCCAAAGCGGAAGGAAGCTGTAGATAAACAAGGCTCCATTGTTGTGGGTTCCAAATTGGGGATGGATGCCGCGGGGTTGTTTCTGTTTCACCGCCACAACGAAACCCGTAATGTGCCTGCCAAAAATCCTACTGTGCCTGGCGCTCCCTAGACGTTTGTCCTCAATCAATTTCTTGCAAGAAAAATGTACAGCCCGTTGGCAGCCGTTTGTGGCTCCCAGACATGCGGGGGCAGAAAATCTCAAGAAATCACAAATCATTGCCAAGCAACGTACCGTACATACGCTCGTTGGTTCAGGTCTTGCGAAACCTCTTGCTGTAGATTTGAGAGAGAAAAATGCTTCGTATGATATCAAGGCGCAACTACATGACCGCATTCAGAATTTTGGAGACATAAGTTAATGATAGTGATAGCCAGATAGTGTTAAATTGTTTTCCTTTTACTAATAAATACTATATTCAAAACATGTTTACACGAGATTCAAAACCAATTTATAATACCATTCTTTTAACAATTGCTTGAACCATCTTCCAAGTCTACATCAACGCCTATTCTCATTTTATGAAGCAAAATTCAATAGAACCTAACACAAGTTTTTTTCATCACAGCACGTAAGAACACGCTACCCTGCTGTACAACGGCTCATTGATATGTACGGCCACAAGCGATATTCCATCAATCGAACATAAAAATTGATGCTGCTGGTACATGACTGCGCACGCCGAGAACGAATCACCCGATACGATTCATAATAATACGCTTGTACGTCCATAACTGGCACCTTGCAAGCCTCCCTTCCGGCGACCGGAAATGATTGCACCTTCACCGTGTTGCTTTCTGTGGGCGTGTTTGTGTGTATGTTGAAAACGATTGCCAACATCAAACGATTTACGATCGAGCAGTCAACACAAACATGGCGGGAAGATAAATAGAACAATCTACACGCGCCCAAAGATGGAAGCAAGCGAACTGGATGATCGAAACCCGCTTCCAACGGTTGATGCTGTCGGTTGCTTGCATTAATCCGGACACTCGAACAAAAGCCGAAGATAAAAAGAATCTTTATCCTAACGTGCTTCCAAAGATGGTAAAAAACGAACATCAATCGTGGGTAAGTCCACCCGGGATGGGCCAGATCGAAGCAAGAGATGGCCCGTTAAAGGAGATAAAATATAATACACGACCTAGGCACCCAGTATTGGCAAACCAATCCGATCAATGACCGCCGATAAGGTCTTATCGTTTACCTGTCAATATCGAACGCTCCACCCTCACCTTTACGCGCTTCCCACAGTTGCTGGTACGGGTATCACAACGTTGGGATGAAAATTGATTTATCTTTCACCGTTGGTTCATGCCCGAGCTAAAGCTACAACGGCCGTGTACGAAGAACTATGCTTCCGAAGGAGCTTTTCACTCCTCACTTGACGTTGATCATTATCGACAGACGCGGGAGTGATTTACTTCAGCTTCACTCCAGCCGGACTCGGTCGGGCGAAAAAGCGCATTAGAGTTTTGTTTCGTATTTTATCTCCACACAATCGAACGTCCCATTGAACCGTGATCGGCCGATTTCGTTGCGAGTCATATTTTGCTTTTCGTTCAACCGTACTGTGCTGATTTATGGCGAACGTTGCAACAGGTTCCGTATGGTTAACCTGTCCAATGGCCACCTCTTCGCTTGTTTTGCTACGAACAATTTTCGAACCGTTTTTGGGTCCCATCTGTGCGTGGTTAAAGTAAAAAATTTTACCATTCGATTCATTTCATATCTTTACTTTAATCCAGTTCCCACTGCTGGGTGGATTATCACACACAGACGGGAAACTACACAAGAAAAATACATTGGAAGGCAGAAAAAACCATCCCCATCCAATAACCTTCATCATAAGCCGGCTATAGGGGCTCACATCAGGCTACCTTAATAAGCGACCGAGCCAGACGGAGCCGGTACGACGGACAGTGAGGATTATCTGACAGGCGGGCCAATTGTTTACACTTTTCATTCCATCCCAGCCAATCTGCGCCCTTCTTATCCACACGGCTACTGCGAACGGTGCGTTACAGCATCTTTCCAAAACTCAGTGGCTCAACGCCGTGCCCAGAGCACGGCAAATCACAACCTCTGGGCCCAACACCAGACGCCGTCTCTGGTTGATGTTTTCCCCCAGCTTTCATCCACTTGCCGGAATGATTTGTGGTCTGGTTTAATGATTTGTTGTGTTTGGATTAGGGCACACGCGCGTGCACCATCCAACGTTCGCCTGAGCAGTCTCGACCGGCGAGACCGCTGACCAAAACTATGATCTTCACCGATTCCCCTGGTGGCGTACACAAGATGCTGGCTAACATTCTTCGAACAGTCGGTTTTTAATTCCCTGCCCATGTTCAGCGTTTTTCCATTCCACTGTGGATCCCCGTCGGAATGGTTTGGTCTAGCATTTCCAAGTCGTTAAACTTAGACAACGCCACACAATTGACTGCACCGGAGCGGATAACATCTGTCAATGCGTGCGTGCGGTATGCTTCGTGTGGCATTGCGTCTGGCAGCATTGCCCAGCACACACTGCAATGTACACATTTCTTTTTATTGATTCCGATTCCGCAACCGGTTCAACGAGCGACTACAGGCTTTTCCGCTCCGCCGGTTGACTTTGTTTTGGCAATAAAAAGATTTATGTCCCACCGAGGCACGCTTAAGCCGGCTTATTGTCCTGCTGAAAACCGGCGTGATCTATGGGCTAGTGGGAACAATTAATAACGTTGTTTCGTACACGGGCTTTCATGCGCGATCCGGTAGCGATTAGTTTTTGATGCAGCGATTATAGGCGGGTGTGTAGAAATGTTGGATAGGATGACGTAGAGAGAGGCGAGGAAAAATACGCACCCACCATTTGTCAACATAAATCCTTTTAGGTTGCTGGATACTGTGTCGTATTTTGTTTACATCGTAAACGATAGTTGTTTTTTGGAGCCAACACGATCCAATTACTAAACTTTCATAATGACATTTTTATTACTCAGAAGGGAAAACGTTAACATTGTACGTTGCAAAAACATTGATTCGAATCAATTGAATGGAATCGATTTTATCTCTGACGTGTTAAAGATTCGATTTCCGGTATTCAAAATTTACTTTCTGTTCGAAATGATTGTCAAAATATATCAGTTCGTACGATAGCGGGCTCGTAGGATCGAACAGCGTTCCGACCCGAATCCATAAAAGACACCGAGCGTCCGAGTTCGGCCTTTTTTCGTATTTGCTTACCGACTTGAATAAAACACAATTTTTGGCTCTGCCCACCGCTTGTGCCCAATTTATAACAGTTGATTTTTTTTCTTTTTCGCTCTTGCTCCATTTTTCATTTTTAAAATGTATAGCAATATCACGGAAACCTTTAATCCCGCTAAGCAATATTTCAAAACAAAACTTTCTGCTGAGTGACTTATTTTCGAATCCATTGGTTGAAGGCCATAAGAAACAAAGTAACATTTTAAAGTCGGATTGAACACTTGCCCTTGCTTAAACTACAATTCGTACTTTATGTTTAGTGACAAAATCCATCTTACGAGTCCCATCAACCCCAATGGACTGAGTAATATTAGGAAAAAAGGTAACATTAAACGTTGCTTGAACGCTATGCAAAACACAACCATACAACAATATTCAAGCATCAAAGGTATTCTCAACCCTAACCTAATCGCACGAGCCCAGTAAAACGGCCCAGTAAAACCGCTCCAGACTTCAAACATTCCTGCGCTAGCATGATTCAAAACTTTTCGATGTGTATGTGTACGCCCTTAAAACACGCGCTGTTTCCCACTTGCAACCAAAACCCGTCTTCTAATGGAGTCGTTCGCTTACACAGAGCGCCGGTGTGGTCAGCGTCTGCAGGCTGTCCGCCTACAGCTAGCTTCTCTTTGAGCCGATTTTTTTATTTCGTCTTCTTATCAACAAACAAGCGAGCGATTGCTCAACGCTTTTCCGGAGGCAGTATCCAGCGACGACCGGGGCGACCGAGACTGGTAGCTTCCGTTTCACTTCCTGTGAGCACATTATGACTGCTTCCTGTAATAACCGTCGGCGCACACGACTCCGAAACGGAAGCACAAGTTTGTGTTGGTGTGTATGTATGTGTGTGTGTGTGTGTGTATGGGCGAGTGTGTTTGTATATGTGTAAGACTGGCAGCAGCTGGTAACACTACACATCGGCCACATATGTTCACCGAACCACCACATCCGCTGAAAAGGCACAAGCAACCGTTTGGTCCCCCAATTTGCAGCTGAAAGCAGTGTCTACATTCGGGCGCACTACATCGTGTCACGGGTGTGGTAGTACCCGGCCGTACTCGGTGTCGTATTTATTTACACTCGAGACAACGTTGAAAATGAGGTACAGTGCCAACTCCCTCCACAGGCTCCCCGCAGCAATTCTAACTCAAGGATGTACACCGCAGCAAACTAACCTAACTAACCATCCCTGTCCCAGACATCGGCACCGTTCGCATTCATCCGCACTAGTGCCCAGGAAAAACGGCGGAAATTAATGTGTACCTCCCCGTGAACTTTCGGCGCCACCAGTCCTGGGGACGGGGAACCGTCGTAGCTACGGGTAAGTTTTTTACACGTAACCCTGGCGTAAACTTCTTCGTACGCGTGTCAGGAGCTTCCACCCACCCAGCCACATATGCTGACGTACGATGGGGCAAGTTTTGAAAAGGGGATGCGACTTTTGTTTGAATTCCTTTCTCTCTCCACCACTCACTAAGGAAGTAGGGAGCATTTTTGTCATTCACTAAGCTTGCCCCCTCTCCCCCATTTCCCCACTCCCAACTCTTGCCCGTGCTTTCCAACAGGAGCGTGAACGCGAATGGAAAAGTTTTCACTTTCCAACACATGCATTCTTGTCGCTGACTTTCTTTAATGATAAGCGACTCCGATGCGACTCGTCCCTACCGGATAGGGTCATGCTTTTAGAGCATACCCTCCCCGGACTGTCGCCTGCCCGAAACCCGATGCTTGGCTAAAATTCCACTTGCTTGACTCGCAATGGCCAGCGCCGAATGCGCTCGGATCGTTTGAGCAAAACTAGGTTCCTGAGTTTGTGCAGTGGTTCAGGTGGAAAATCGATTTTTCTATCGCTTTTCTTTCACCTCAGGTCGGGTGGGAGTTTGCACGTGTGTATGTGCAAAATACTGCCGTAAAAGGAGTGCCGGGCATTAGAGTGTGGTTGGCAAAAGTTAGAATATGCAATGTTTATAAATCCCACCTCTTTCTTTCCGAGCGCACGGGTGCTGCTTCCATCCGCAAAACCCTGTGCGAAGGCCGAACCTCCAACCGTGGCTGTGTGTGCATTCCATTTTCCAGTGGGATTACTTTTCACTTCACCGTTCATGGTGCTCCGAACCATGCACACAACACAAATAACAATCCGGATTGCGGATAATGTTATTTTCACGCTCCTCTAGCCACGGCTGCTAGTGGCTCCCTGCTGCATCCTGCTGCTATTGCAGCTGCTGGCGTTCGTCCTTCCGCCCGCCGGATGCATTGTGCAAACGGTTACCAATCAACGGAAGCAGTTCAATTCCGCCCCTTCGATTGCAGCCAAGTCTCTCCGTACGGTTTTTTTTTAGCGATTCCGATAAGACCAGCAAACTATTTCGATAGCGGTAAGGATAGCTCTGTACCATTGATATATCGGCAGGATCGTAATGGATGCATATGTGAAGGCACGAGGATCTATTAAAGGATCACCAAAGGATTAAGGAATTAGGCAAATATAGATCACCGTTCGGTCGAGGTTCACCGGCCAAAAATTGAGAGTGGAATGGGCATTCGAAGGAATTGATTTTCCATCGCCCCAGTGAAGTACTAATCTTCTTCCAAAGCCCATTCTTCTAATGGACTCCAGTCGTACGATGGAACGGGCTGCTTTCATGCCAGATCCTTCCTTCCGATACTATCGATCGAGCTCAGGCCAAAGCGGTTGCTTCTTAATGGAACCGGAAGCATCTAGTACCGGTACGTTCCGGTTGCTTCCGGAATAGCAAACTACCACCGCTCCACACCCTCTACAGCGATTGGTTAGTACTTACAAGTATCCGCTTAACCTACATATGCATTTGCATACACATCCCTGCTCCCAATTCCCATTACTAGTCGGGCACTTTGTTCTCTACAGAAATTTATCGGTTAAAGTGCACTCCGGGCTGGGTAGGCATGCACAAATAGTGTGCATCGTGATAACCAACATTTTCAGCGAACATTTTCAACAACAGGAAACAAAAGTTTTTGACGCGAAACCATAATATTTCGCGGCACTCTTGTCACTTAACCAAATTTGTGCTAAATTCACAACTGATAGCCTGCAGCACATTATGCATTTTATTTTTTTATCCCCGTTACGCGTGGTAATGAAGTAGTATTATATGAGCAGCTGATTTTTTATCGTATTCATCCAGCGAGCGAAGGTTGTTCAATTTACGGAAAACGCTGAAGCGAATGAAAAAGTCTGTTAGATCGTAAATATTCTCTTTAACCATCAAAATCGTCGTAAATCCTTTTAGAGCACGCTTCGTATGCTGAAACGGTGTCGCAACGTACGAAAATAGTGACTCAGGAGGGAATTATTTGAGCTACGATAAATAATGAGATTTTTTTTTCCACTGCCAGCTGAAGCGTAGTTTTGTTATTTCTGGTTTTTGGGACACCAGCCTAACGATCCAACATTGATGGACAAAAAATCGTCCGTCACAAAAATATGTATATTTGCTTATTTTAATATCTAACAAACAACGTTACCGTTTGCGTTAGCATAGTAATATATCCATAATGTTAATATTAATATTGATTACGGTTAAACAATTATTTATACCTTAACTAGACAAATTAATAAAACCATCTTAAAGTGGAGGTAGTAAAAGGTTAACTTACTAGGAACAATTTTATTTAATAAATGATACTTTCATTTTCTTTAAATTATATAAAATATGAAGCTCAAAATTATATTCTTTTTCCTTAAAAATTATAGTTATCGACATTATGTACTTGCAGCACAATGTTCATGTAGAATCGTAGGCTTTACGGATTGTATAATTTATATCTATTCGTGAGGATTTCAACAAGTCTATACAAATTCGATTGTTTAGATAAACTATATTCATGCTTTCCCACTGTTCCATCCCAGCCTGTATGCAAGCGGAACTTTATAGTAAACCAGCAACTTCCATTTTATGCTCTTGCATATAAAAAGTACACACTTCACGAGCCGCTAAAGAATGCATGCAATTTCTCTCAGCGCGCCTGGTGGAGGTGAAATCATTCCAAGCAGAAGGAAAAAGAAAACACAAACTGTCCCGCCCTAACCGAACGACACATAAATAACCACCACAACGAGCCTGTACTGGTGGTATGTGAGATTCCTTCACGCTTCGCTATTGTCAACTTCAACAGCTTCCACCGCACTTAACGCGGCCACCATTTACCGGCGTGAAAAGCACCATACAAACCATTGCCATTATATCTTTTCCACCGTAAGCTTCGCTTTTCGCGCTCGCGCGTATATTTCGCGCCTAAAATTGGTGTCCTTTGTCGAGCGGCTGATGGGTAGAGAACCATCAAAAAGCCGTCAACCTGTGGCGAACGCGTCCGTGGCCAGGTAAATTCGGCTGAAAGTTATTCGAGTAACTTTTCCAACTGACTGGCATAAGCAAAACCGTAGCGTACGCAGAAGTTAATAATACGAACCGAGCGTCAGTGTTGCACATCCCTGGAATAGGAAGTGCTTTATCTTGTACTGACAGGGAGGGGGGGTGGCACATTGGGAAACACCGCCAGATACCATCTGACCATCGCGGTTAGTTTGTTGCCCTGTCGTTCGCGGCATTTTGCATGAAGTATTAGAACGCGAGAGCAAATTGAGAGATGAGGCATAGGAACTTTTTTGTCACCTCGCATCGTTCGTCCAATGGTTAGCGCAACGTTTGCCGTCCATCACCGGTCGCCGACCGGCCCGGGTGGATTTCTCCGGGGACTTGGTTATGTGATGCTGAAAATGGATCTCGACGTTAGTGCCCCAGCGTGGAGCTATAAAATAAGTGCGCAGGCATATAAAACCTTGCTTGAGCAAGTACTACGGTGGTATTCCTAAATGGTGGTAAGCTGGGCTAAGCTGGAAAAATCACACCCTCCGGAGACTTACCTGAAAAAGAGAAAAACAAGAGATTAGTACTTTTCACCATTAGCGAGGATGGTATTTATGTGGTTTTAGATGATAAAATACAATTTGTTATAAAGCTTAAGCTGGCTATGCTCATAACTCTGAAGCTGCCTCACGTATGAACCATAGTGCTTAGGAGTTCTAAAATCATGTACCAATTGAAAGGATTTACTCTAAAGCTTGGAACAATAGGTTGAATCGTTTAAACCCCGCAAAACAGGAAGAGTTTAACAACTCAATTTTACCCTAAAAATGAACGTTTACTGTCGCATAAGAAAGTGAATGTAAATATATAGACCATTAAAGTTTTACGACTCCTTCATATGCGTGCTTCGGATTCCAGTACAAGCAATTGCATTCACTACGAGTGCATTCAAAGTTCAAGTTGAATGCTTATACCGCACCTCTAAAAGCGGGGTTTCCAAAACCGTTCACATGCAGCCTTACACGAAAAGCTTTCAAGTAATATGTTAGCGATAATTGTATAGAAAAGAAGAATAAATAAAAACGCAGCAGTCATATATACAAAATTTAAATAACAAATGAAACGTGATACGCGCCAAAATCGGCCCGTCGCATGTTCACTGCAATAAAACAAACTGTTTCCCATTAACAACAGCAGACCGAAGTAATGGCAAAAAATTACTTTTTCCACTATCTCCGTTTTCGACTGGTTCAAGTTATAAATCATACGTTTTTAATGGGTACCGTATACACAGTATACGGTGAGCGCAATTATTGATGCATTCTGATGAGATGAGGATGATAAAAGCGCTTTGGATGATGTGAATCTTTTTTATCTTAGTTTTTAAAGATTACACCACCCCAAACGAAAAAAAATGTTGGACCGGACGGGATGGTGTGTGAAATTCTCACCAGCGCAGCCGAAAAACGCTAAATAATAACACAATCCAACCGTAACCAAATATAAATCGACTACAACAATGGAACAATTACCGATTGACGCTGGTTCAATGCTTGAATGAAATCAAGAACCAGACAGAAGAACTCAAACACAAGAGGGACAGAGAGAAAGAAAAAATAGAGAGTGAGGAATAGAGAGAGAATGAATGCGAATCGTCTGAAGCGTGGAGCCGCTAGATGATTTAACGCCGCCATCCGATACGCGACCGAGCGCAAGAATAAAGCGTTTCCTTACGGAAGAAACCGAGACTACAGACGAATGTGAGGCAAGAAGCAAAAGAAGCCACCAATAAACGACGTCAAGAATCCAGGCGTAATTCAACCGTAGCTGTAATGACCACCACACCTTTTAAACGACGTTTCGATGCGCTTCAACGCCTTACGTCATCATATTTTCTACGACCAGGTGATAGAGAAATCGTAAGAGTGAAATCGAATCACGCCCTCGCAAAGCCCTCCCGCTCGTGTTGGTGACGTAAAACAAAAGTATCTCCTTCGTCTTCCCTCACTACGGCGCAATGATATCCGTCATCCGAACGCGATTTCTACTTTTCACGAAGGAATACCCAGCCCAAAACGAAGCAGCTCCGTTTCGTTTCCGCTGGCGCTGAGGTTTTATTTATTCAAATTCACTTCACTGACTGAGCGAAATACTCGGTCCGTCCACGATTGTTTCTCGCTGAGTGATTCACTTTCTGCGATCCAGCTTCCAACGTTCCAGATTCTTCTTTTCCCACCTCGCCCGGGCGGCACTCATTACCATAATTATAACGACGCGCTTTTAATGCTGATTATGCACTTCATTCGACGAATTTCTTTTGAAAAATCCTTAGCTGTTGCCTAGAATCCTTGCCTAGGTTTTTTTGCTTGTTTTTAATGCAAGGGGTTCGTTTTCGAGTTGGATCTAGGATTTTTTCTTTGCTGCTTTATACTCCACCAACTTCCGTGAATATTTTCGCGCCGTAATAGATTGTCCGATCCTTTGGCAACGTTAATCTAGAGGTTTTTATTTCTCGCGCTGCGTTACAGTTTCTCACGCGCTGCGAGAAAGTCGTCTTAGTCCTTCTATTTATTAACGACGTCCTCTGGACAAAAGTTTCATTCACGGGTTTATCCCAGATGATCCGCTTATTTCATTTGCTTGCTTCGATGGAAACTGGGTTTTCCAACGGGGGAGCAATCTACCCTTGACAGTATTAAAAACACTTGCGAGTCCAAAAGCCTTAACATAGAAAACCAATCAACATGTCTATGATACGGAACTATAAAAATTACGTCGTTTCGACTGATAAATAAATCTGTTACTAAAACGTAAAGTTATAACGTCTAAAAATTTAAATATCTTAGCTCACCTCGTCCATTATGGTCATTTATAACGTTTTGTATTTGTATTTCAGTGTTCATTAGCTTTTCTTTTGTGCCTAAACTTAACTCCCTTCATATTGTAAAATATGATAAAACCCACAAAACTATTGCAAAACTTTCGCTTCCCTTTCCTCACTCATTCAAGTAAGGTAATAAATTAAATAACACTAAATTAAATCCCAACCCACCTCAAGCTCACAGGCACACTAATCGTTCCGCACGACGGTAGTGTGCTAAAACTACCGGTTTATCCTTACAGCAAATTACCCTGCTGACACTCACACAGTCTTCTCATCCACATTCATATCAAACGGTCCTTTTTGCTCCGCATCCGAACACACACATCCGTACATGCATGGTATAATTCGAACCACCATTTTACGCTTTTCCAACAAAATTCCACCCAAAACGTATTCTCTTCGTGTACTTACAAAAGCAAGCGACCAGACATGGCCTGGATCCACAAAAAAGGGGTCGTCACCAGAAACTAATTTACGACCAGAAGCGCGAGCAGCCAGCCCGAGAGCTTAGGGATTAGATGAGTGTTTCCAACCTTGGAAACTTATCTCGGCAGTTTTCTGGCCTCGATCGCCCGGCTAAGCGTCTGTCGACGCTGTTCGGGAAAGGTAAATAAAGAACAATTTGTGTGGAAATTATTTTGAATAAATTTTCGCTACCACCACTTTTCCGCTCCCGGAGGGATAGACCTCCGAGTGGCGTGCTAATGGCATGAGTATTCGTGTTGTTGAGAACGACGGTTTGGGATACTTGCCACAGCGTACCGCCATTCCATTTCGATGGGATCCGATGCTGACGTTCTCCATTCTGTTCGGTCAGCTTCAAAACACGGTGTGACCAAAAACTGGCACCGCAGAAAATGGCACCACTTGACCGTTTATCCTTTTTGTAGCTTCTTCACAGCATGCTAGGATTGCTCGAAAATCCATTCCATTACTATTGCATGACGAGAAGAAGGAAAACGTAGCGGGCATGATTGCAAAAGGCTTGCGAAAGGCTAATCCGATCAGATGCTCAGGACGCGTTTTTGGAGACTGACCGGAAAAGGATTGACCTTATCGAAGCTGCAAAACAAACATTAGAAACCAGGCACCAAGTCTCCTTTCAATTGAATTTTTGTGGTCCCGTTCGATTTCCCTGCGATACGAATGCTGCCATTAAGATCTTGTGTGAAGCGATGCTTTTCTTCCGGCAACCAAAATGCATGCGGTGCACCTTTCTATTCGAACAACGGTAGGGTTTTCCATTGTATGGATGCGTTTGGTTACATTAGACGAAATGTGGTAATGGGTTTTACCAGAAGGAAGAGAATTGATGTTTCCAATTCGCTGCCTTACATGTGGATCCAGTGGTCCAAACGAGCATCATCGAATCTTGGCTCAAATCTACTAATCTACCAGCCCATTAGCTATTCTCTCAAGAGACGGTATTAGCGTGAAGATACGTTAAGCAATATCGTTAAAGAGAGTAAAGATATGGGTGAAATCTTGCCCAATGGTACCAAACCAAAACCGAACATGCAACACCTAACCATAATGCTGTTATTAGACGAGGAAAAATAGTGTCAGATGGTTTTGGATATTTTCTGCCAAATCGCGTTTGACAGAAAATAT
>KI915046.1:2067428-2170554 GCA_000473445.2 Anopheles farauti
AAAGCATTATTACACAAAATAACCGCTCCGCCCAATGTATCGTTATTACACGAGCGGGTGGATATTTTCTGTCAAACTGGGCTCCGGCGCGGCGTTTGGCATAAAATATCCAAAACCATCTGACAGTATTTTCCCTCGTCTAATAACAGCAAAAATATCCAAAACCATCTGACAGTATTTTCCCTCGTCTAATAACAGCATAAATGGCCCCCAAAAAGTAAGCAATACAAAGGATACAACCGGAAAACATAATTTCCATGGCCTTCGAGATGCTATTTACTTTCTCCAGGAAAGGGAGGTTTGCATTTATGCATCTTTTTTATTACAGACACGTTTCGATTGGTCATTATGATAAGGTAATTAATTTCACTTTTTACATAAGATGAATTTTCCATTTGTCTTAATCAGAAATATTCCCTTAGCATGAATTTAATTTTTGAGTTGTTTTTGTTTTTTGGAATGCCTGTTTCTGACCGGCATAAAATAAAACCACATCAAAGAGCTTGTTGTATTGGATGCGGGCGTTAATAGTGGATCTTAAAACGTTAGTTGTGTTGTATTTTATTGAATCTATGGTATCTACAACAAAGATTATATTACAAGAAAAGTTCAAAACCTTTGCAATGAATAAAACCATATTAACGAAACAAAACGTCACAGCATCTTCCAAAAGTGCTTGTGATATTCTTCAACCATAGCCTATAAATTTTCATCGCCAAACCCCTACAGTAATCAGCGAAATTGAAAAGCCTTTCAAGCTCCCCGTTACGTACAGCTTTCTTCACCCACTCCGTTTGTGTCCCATGCCAAAGGCGTCGAATTATGTCGTCGAAATGTTTGGCGCATCGACCGCTTCGCCAAAGGATAAAATTGTCGCCAAAGTAAGATTTTATCAATCGTCAAAAGGGCCCCAGTACGGTCGCGAAAGCCAAGTTCGTCTGTCGGTCCCATTATGATGAGAGGTTTCATTACCGTAAAAGCAGGCTGACAGACAAGATTTTGGAAGCGTTAGGGCGCGCGCGTCATCGCCTGTCTTAAAGGATGCTTGTTTTATTTCGAAACATCCATGTATAGTTATGCCGTACTACATCAATAACATCAAGAAAGCGACATTTTCGATGGAAATGGCTAAGATTTGGGTTAATGTGGCTGCTTGAAATAGTCATTCTATCCATCAACATGTGAATAGGACTCTCTACTGTGCATAAAGGTCTTTTTTATCAACACATAATCTTAGCTCTAAAGAATGAAGAAGATTTGTTATTTTTTTGCTACATTGTTGTTCAAAACATTACCTTTTTTATCTAAAAACTAAGCTATCTAAAATGGTTTATAAATCTCATAGTAAAACACCAACAAACAAAAACACTCTTTAAGCAAAAAATCATCCATCACAATCAATTAAAATCCTATCAACAAACATTTCAAACATTAAGATGACTCGATAGCATTTTCCCGTTCGAGGTGCAATCAAGCGAACCCAAAGAGAATTTTAAAACCACACAAAACGTACATCAAAACAACACATTGGCTTCCGGTGCCAAATTTCCCATTTGAAATTAAGCCATTCGAGCCTCGGGGTGTTGCGGTGTATTGATTACGTGTGGCGTGGCTGTGTATAAAACTGGGCACAAAAATGCCTGGAAACCTTAATTTTGACACCGCATAATTATTCGGTGGCTTGACAAATTACGCATCCCTGGCCCTGACACAAGGATATCATTACCCGTTGCGTCCGTGCTGATCTCATCAATTCTAAATCATCGTTAAAAGATGGACACTTCCTGCTGCCGCTGCGTTTTCGGAACTAATACCAAGCGACCTCCAACTGCGCGAAGGACAGCTGCGAAAAGAACCATTTTTCCGTTTCACGTTTTATAGCCCGATGCGATATTACAGCAGCATTCCACCGTTCTCGTAGCACCGCCAACAGATTCGCTTGCCTCACTTCACACATCACACATTCACACCGAACGCACGCGTGCATCGCAATGTTGCGATGTCGGTTGACCGCGGAGAGCAATAACCGTGCCGGGCTATAATCTCACTTTAATGTGGGTGGTCGGTGGTCGCCGGGTAGAAGAATGACGGACCACCCCTACTGCTCCATCTCATCGCCGTAATGGTCATTTCTCTTCCAGCTCTATTCGTTGGCACGAGAATTTGCGGCACAAATGCCTTCCTTTACGCTCCGCAAGCGATACCCCATATGTCCTTCCTCTCTTTTCCCTTCCAACGGATGGGGCTCTGATAAAGAAACCAGAAACTGCCCATCAAACCGGTAAATAAACGGGACTGGTTCATTATTATTAACGTCATTATTACATATTTTGTTGATTTTCTTTGCCTGCCACACGTTGCCAAAAAAAACAAGCACCCCTAGCGTTCTTGGCGAACCAAATCCACATTCAGGGTCATCGGGGTAGCAAATGCGGGGTTAATTTATCTCTTCGAGCACAACCGAAAACTGCACCTGCCATTTGAACGATGCAGTTGCACTGCAAACCGACAGCCGATCGATCGTTTAGTGTATGGGTTGAGAACGAAATGGGTGCAGCGAAGTAAAGCATGCACGAACAATCGATAAATTTGTTTCTGAAGTAGCCTTGCGGTAGTTGAATTCAAATTTATAGTTCTGTTTATGCATTTCTGATATCTAGAACTTGTAATCTTCATTCTTATGTAACTTTTTTCAGAAAAGCTCTTTTGGTCCTTAGATCAAGAATTCTTTATTTTTTTTCTGAAACGATGATATGAATAGTAGTTTACTGTAACGAAATTACATTGTCTGCAATTTCTAGGTGCTTAGAACATTCGCAACTATTTGTTCAAGAAACACCACACCACTTACAAGGTACAAACGACAAGTTAGTGTAGACAAACAAGACAAACAAGTTAGTGTAGAGTAAGTTGTACAGATGCCCTTAAGACATGTATCGTTAAGTGAGGCGACTGTCCACTGCATCAAAACTTCATGATGCGACATCATTGAGACAGGTGATGAAAATAACAACAACGACAACATGACCAGGCACAGCCGGAACTATGCTTCTGTACCATGTTTACCTGCAAACCGTTTGACCGGCACGATTCCCAAGTCTTGGCTTTGTTTGCTTTTCATTTGGACCACTATCGTAAGGTCCACTACCGTTACAGGCTCCAGACAACTATTAGGCCATCGCTTCTTATTTCGTACATGCAATGAGAGTCGGTGCACAATTTCCTTGCAGACGTTTCGTTCGACCCACCGAGCGTTCGTTCTTGGTCTGTCCGATGATTCCCTTCTCCCAACACCGAGCTTTGCCGAAAGAGATGACGAGCGTCTACAAAGTTGACGGCACCAGCTCTATCTCAGGCATCCGTACCGCATCCGGATACAAAATGACCGTGGCACCATTGCAACAGACAACCCATCATGACTAGAATGGAACCTCTTCGCTCATGTATTATTCAAAAATGATCCTTCAGCTGCCCACTCTAGATGTCTCCGGAAACCGAAGGTCGATGTGCCTGTCAGAGGTTCTACACTTACAGTTTTGCCAACCGTTTTGGGTCATCACTAATTCCGGCGTTCGTTGCCTTTATGCTGTGTCTTGTTTTTTTATTATTACTAAGAGCAAAACACCTAGAACACCATCGAACCCCTGGATCAAGCAGTCAAATAAGCTAAGCTTTCGCTGAGTCACGCGGCTACCAGCCGGGGACCGAAAATCATTGCGCCTTACAAAATCGTAAAGGAGGATTTCATTTTTACTTCCACGATACACTCTCCTTCGGGTAGAGGAAGAAAAGATTTTTTTCTAACTGTATTATTCAGCACAGCTCCAGTCAGTGGTGTATTTTCGCCTACAAATTTACCCACTTCCTAAAAAGTTGAAAAATAGCCGAGCGAAGATGTCTCGAGCGGAAAGCACTGGTAAAACAAAGCTATGCGCCAGATTCGCATTTTCCACCCACTGTATCACTAGCAGTAGCAACGAAGAGCCACGGGGTAGCTCTCGAAGGCATCGAAAGATAAGCACAAATTTCAATTAATCAAAACACAACGCCGCCACGGTTCGGCGAAAGCAGAGCAACCGCACTAAGGAAGAGAACGAAAGAAGATGAATGGAGCGTAACGGAAAAAACGGATAGACCCGCACCGATTGAACTCCAGAAAGGAAAAACACATCCTCAGACGTTTTCAAACAGACGTGCGTTGGGAAACGAGGAACATAATATTCACAGGGTCTATTGTGAAAATAAGGCAAGCTCTTCGCTTCGATTTTATGCCAATCCCTTGCCATCCTAGGCAATGCTATGAGACAATCTAGCTGCGATGTCAGAACAGATGGTATCATCCGTTAAAGTAGCGAAAGCAGCAAGAACAACATTGCATCATTATTGCAACTTCAACGCTTAATGTAACGTTTCAGGTAACATTGTGTGTGTTACTAAATGATTGTAAAGGATTTTGAGGACTTTTATCGTGTTTGATTAAAAAGACCTGTCTGTTGTAGGCTAAATATTTCTATTTTATATGCATTTAGATATGTATAGGTCAGTTGAAACATTATTAATTCAAACTGTGATTGAAATCAAGAAACCGTAAGCCATTAGTAAATACTATTATAAAATATAATCGAGATGGATAAAGGTGTTTACGTGTTGGTGCGCTCTAAACAAATGAAGAAAAATAGTAGTAAGTAAAAAAACCCACTGACTCATCAGAGTGTTTTACTTTCGGTTAGGCACCCTAACGAAGGATCAGAAAAGAAGGACCAACGTATTACAAAAATGGAAACCGACCTAAAAAGATAAGAGCGAAAAAGTCGTCCGACGAGTTTGCAGGGGAATGAATAAGTAAATAGAGTGATTTTTCATTTCTCGGACGTTGATGCTATTCTTCCAGAAAACCCTCAGAACGAAACTGAAGGACTTCACCGAGCACACCGTATCACCGGTGAGGCTGCTACAAAAAAAACACTCACACACACACACACACTCACCGACAGATAAGCGAATCGTGCAACCGAGGTTTTGGCAAATTTTTATTTTCTGACTTGAAAGTGTGGCAAAGGGGAGAATGACATGACATTCTCCGCGCGATAGACAAACTGCCAAGACACGAGAGAGATGCTGCCGGGCTTGAAAAACACGGTGCGCTACCCATTGGCACAGTTTCTGCTCAGCTAGGCGGCGACCCGGCGTGGCGAATTCTTTCTCGAAAATGCGCGTCATACGCGCCAGAACGTTGTACAACGTCGGAGGAAAATGAAATGTAAATTTTGTCTTCGACTCGTTATGAAATATGCATTCCCAGACGTCGCTCCCGTCAGACTGCCGCAGGCAGCATCAGTTTGACTGGCACGGTTTTGAATCTCGCAGAAAAGCTTCATGAAGTGGTGCGATCCATCCCTCCGAGCAGCAGCGATTGAACGTCAATCAATCACCGCAGCGGCCACATCGGTCCGGGTGGCCAACAAAGGGCCCGGCTGTAGGTCGGTACTGCGTGCGTTTCTTTTAGAATGGTCCTTCGAGCGGGCAAACGATGCCGGTGGGTCAATTATAGTGGCGTTGCACAATTTGCATTGCAATTACAATCCAATTCATCCTTCTGCAAATTATGGATCCGCTTTCTTCAATCACCTTTGCTGCACTGGCCCGGCATGTGGAAGTTTCAACATTTTAAGCTCATTTAATTGGATCAGGTTTGCTTCTGCTTGCGCCTCATCTAAAACAAAAAGTCATTCATTCATTAAAGATTCCAATTAAAGGCTTCGATCGGTGTAGGCTTCGTTGCTTGAGCTGCCATATGATAAGAATACTCTCCACCGGTAAAGTATGCTATTGGTACCCTGCAAATCGAAGCAAAATAATTACTTCTATCTTTAACGCAGTAGCACCAAGGATTCTTTGCGATATAGGTTTTCCACTCTACCCATACGCCTTCTGCAGAATGATTGTTTCACCCTTCTAATGGACGCCCATCCATTTCCGGTGCGTTCCATTTCGCTGGTTTGTTCAACTCGCAGGTTTTCCCCTGGTTCCCAATTACAACGGGTGCTTCATTATCATCCTAGTGCGAAACGAAACACATCTTATCATCGTTCCCCCGCGGTGTCTTCCATCCCTGCGAGTCGCAACAAGGTGCGCTCATAAATTTAATGCGCCCGCTATCATTATTCTTGCGACACTTCACTCCTACGGCTGCATAAAACAACTAGCGCCAACAATCAACTCCTCCATGGTACACGGCGCAGGAAACGCGCGGAAATGAAGGAAGAGCTCGATAAAACCTTCCCAAAGATAAGGACCCACCAGCACCCACTCTTTCCGTGAGCGTCTCCACTCTACCCGGTACCGTTTTTTTGCATTTCTTAAAAGCATCTAGCTCAACAATAACCTTCTTCAATCCTTGCAACCCTTCCAAGCACGCGCGGACAAGTAATTCCCCTACGGGATTAGTGAAAGCATTTTGCAGCCCTTGGCACGACTCACTCGCACACTCTTGTTGCTTTCTAAGAGCAGCCACCGGGTTGGGAAAAGTAGATCCATTGGAGAGAGGAGAGGATGTTAAGAAAACCGACCGACATCGTGGATGATATTATTTTTTATAATTTAAATTGTAATTAATATAATTAATGAGCCACTGGTGACCGTGAACGGGGAGAGTAACGACAGGGGAAAAAGCAGTTTACATTACGAGAAGAGAGGGAGAATATAATATATTGCTATCGGTCTGGAGCTATGCTACGGTAGGCCATTGGGTTGATTATCCATCTGCGAGGGAAAAATACCTTTACTAGAGAAAATAATGAGGAGAACCTCTGCTCCTGTTGAGAATGGATTAGACGAAAGGATGATCGGGCCATAGGTTAGATGATGCGGTTTTTAGTTACACGTTGAAATTTTCTTATTTATGGCTCTGCTATGTGCATTCTTTTTCCGAATACATTGGCATCGAACTGTTTCGTTGCATGGTTTTCAGAATTCATAAAATTGATCTCAAATTATCGGATTTTAAATATAAAGGTAATAAAAATACGAAATGTTTTTAAGTGTGTTATAAATCCGTATTGAAGAAAACAATGGCAGATCATGCCTGCCGCTTTAGTAGTTTACTAGACTCATTTTAACTGGCTGATTTCGCTTGAGGTGATCCGAATAGGATCATATCACCTGTCACTAGATTGCCGAGTCATCGTCAACTTGTATAAAATTATTAATTTACAACACTAGAAGAATCTAGGTTCCTTCCGTTTGGTAATGTTATAGCGATTACTGTCTAATTGTTTGAATCGTAAAACAATTATAGTGGGCATGAAACTCAATTTAACAAAAGTCTGCTGGCAGTAAATATTGTATTTTTCCAATTCCCTCACTATGATTGGATTTTGCAGCCTCTAACGGCTTTTCCACCATACACATATTTCATTTTGAAAGGGCTTTTATTGATACAACGAAAGCAGAAAAATCTACGTGCGATTGGCCACACTCGTTGTTTGTTTGACATTTGCAAACAAATAGAAAGCTAAAACTGAAACCCAATCCAATTCCTTGCCAATCAACGATAATCACTAGTGAGCGCGGTACGGTTGGAGCTCCTGTGGTGTGCTGAAAGATCGCCCAGCTCCCTATCCCGCCAGCTGTTCTGGAGGAGTGCCATGCTTTCGTATGATTTATATGCACGGACGTGCTACGGACCGATGCTTAGCTATGCTCCTTTTTTCGGAACGGAACCCCGCAGAGCCATCAAGGTCCGGAGCCAACTCAAACATAAACAAGGCGACTTGTTTCGATTTCATTTTTGGAAAACACAACACACCGTTTCCTAACTTAGCCGCCCGTCGCGATTTTGCAACTAAAACACACATACACACCCCACCGTGTAGATGCATTTAAGCGCTGCTGTTGGCTGTACCGCTACACCTAGGCAGTTTGCAATAACTCAACCCAACCCGTTCCCCTATCGGTGAAACGCTTCGCAGGTTGGGTGGATCGCGCCTGGAAGCTAAAGACACCAGAAGACAATCGGTTGCGATCGGTACAAGCACCGCCAGCCCAACGCGATGCCCTTTTTCCATGCGTGCTCCTACACAGCATCGGCATCGTGACTCGAGTGCGGCGAGAGGAATTGCATTAGTGTCATTGCAGTGCACCCGCAGCTTCAGCTCCCATTTCGAGCTTCGGCTCCCGGTGCGGTGGGGTTCCGTTTTAGGACAGTAATTCTGTCAAACATAACGCATGAGGTCATTTTATGTACCGTGTCGCGTTCCATCCAGCATCCCTTTTGCTGCCTCTACCTACATCCATTCCGGAGCTGGATAAATGTCTTGAGAAATCGGTGCTTTGACGTAAGCTTAATTCACCCTTTCAAATTTATTGCTAATTACCCCCTTGCGGCTGAGTAACAACAGCAGCAGCTGCTGCCCTTTTTGCCCGACCTTCGGCGTCAGTCACTCCCGAGCGGTCCCGGGGACTTGAATTGGCGCCGCCACATCACGGTGGTGGCGCGAATCGAATTCCGCACCATTCGCGAGGTGCTATTACAGCTGCGCGCTGGTGATGAGCGGCTTAATGCAGGCTTAAGTGAACTCGTCACGGACAAGCCCGGGATTATGGAGAGCTCGATGGTTTTCGTCCACGGTACGTCAGCGTTTTCGAAATCACCGAGTCGCTCGGCAGAAGAAACGAGCAGGCTAACTTATCTGAACATAAAAAAGCACCAGCAAGCGGTGGAAACTGCAATCGCCAAAGTATAAGCATAAACAAGAAGCTCCAGCGCGCGGTTCAAGTGAGTGATGCGGCATCAGCGCTAGGCGGAAGCGGGAAATCAATCGATCTGTTCCACCAGAGGCCACCAGAGGGCTCCACATCAACGCCATCGCTGTGAGCGGTGGAGATGTGCGGACTGCTCGGATGTGCTACTTTTATCATCCTTTCCCACAGCAGCACCAACCGCCCAGCAGCAGCAATTCTCGATTTATTTTCAGCCCTTCCATCACCCCACTGGCCACCACGCGATTCGACGAGGGCCACGTCCGCTCAATACGTAGCGAATGGCTTATTTAAAGTTGAGCTGTAATTTACGGAATCGATTCCGGAGGAGCGGTTCAATTACGATATTAAATTGATTATTCGAGA
Organism: Anopheles farauti; assembly: GCA_000473445.2. Lineage (NCBI taxonomy): Eukaryota > Metazoa > Arthropoda > Insecta > Diptera > Culicidae > Anopheles > Anopheles farauti. The sequence continues at coordinate 2,076,555 of KI915046.1, forward strand.
AAACGGATGGACGTTTTTCGGACACGCTCAATGTACGGCATGAGGGTGTGGCGGGAATGATGCGAGGAATCGCGAGGAGTTCAAGAAGCTCTCAAAAGGAACGATACCACAGAACGCTGACTCCGTAGAACAGGTTCCCGGCAGCCGACTAGCAAAGAGGCCGCGTGTGCGTGTATTTGTGTCTGTTTCCACACTCTGAACCCATGCTGGATTAGGAGAGCGAACAACTTCATTAAGGTCGCACATGCGAGCCCGGAGAGCGAACGCGCTCAAACGAGAGGTAAGGGGAGTTAAATTGAAAATAAGCAAGATGTAACGTAGCAGAATGGCGATAAAGAAAAAACACTATCTACCCCACACGAAACAGTGGTTTCGTGCCGGTCAACGAACCATTGCCCGTAACGAAGAAACATCGTTTTATGATCTTTCATGTCGGTGTTTTTTTCCATCGGCAACACAACTTTTTTTTCGAACCCGATCAACACGATATCGATTAAAAGATGGCCTGGGCGCGATCGACATGGGGACGATCTAGGTGTTAAGCAGCGGTAATAGTTAATGCCAGCGCACAACATGTGCAATCATCTCAAACGATTAATCGTACGGTTTTACGTCGTTCCATGCAATCACTGATCGGAGATAGAAGAACCCTGTACGATGGAAACGATGAATGCGTGTTTTAATATATGAAGAAACATTATTATAACTATACTACCATATTTTTACAAGTTTGGTATGGTGCATATGTTTCATAAAAAACTGCCATACATATGATCCTCATTTATTGGTATGCTTAAATACTAAATAATACAATTAGGAATTAGGATTAATAGTTCGATACAATAAATACCTGACTAGTTGTCAGGTTAATTAGTGACTAGTTCAAAACCGCACACATCTTGAGAAATAAGCAAGGCACATTTGTAGTTTTGTACAAATGTAGTTCATGACATTTGCAGGTTTTGTTTGTAAAATTTTTTGTTGAATAAAATATATTAATCACAATAATAAACAACACAACTTAATTTTGACTCAAAGACATTGATTTATATAATACTGGTATAGCAAATATAGAATATTTATAACGATAGTTTACAACTCCTTATATTTTATAATATTTAATTATCATTACATCATTTAAGTAATCGACAGAAAATAATGCTCTGTACACAAATACTGATTCCGGCTCTCGGATTACTCAGAAAAAATCACAAGCAAATGATAACAGAACATTCCTTAAAGATGATTTTATCTTAACATAATGCGCTGAATAAACGAAACTAACAATCCTGAATAAAACATTCCACCCTCACCGGTATGCAGCGCACGATAAGCAAATCAAATCATTCACCTTTCTCACCCGACATGAGCAACCGAGTTGATAAATGAATATGTCGGTATTATCACTGTATCCATTTACAGTCCCACCCGTTTCGGTGCGATATATGCGTGCCCTCCACTTATGCATGACTCCCCGGGCGTCCCGAGATTTGTGTGTGAAATATTGGTCAATCATAATGGTTAGCTCTTATCGTGTGCCGGTTTTGGAATCTCCTCCTAGTTTTTCTTCCCTCCCTGCGTGATGTTCGGTAACATAAATTTAATCGAATTACCCAATACGGTGAGCAACTCCACCCCCATCAATGGGTTACGCAGATTTAAGATTCGCAACTGACTACATAATGATCATCCAGGCAAGTTGGACCCGAAACCGGTACGTCAATTTCGTGTTATCTGTTCCGGAGGGAAAAAGCTTAGAACGGATAACCTGACGAAGGTGGGGGATAAAAAAGAACCGAAATTGATCGACCGAACTTTGTTGTAACGAATGTTCAGCCAAGGAAAACCTCTACTACTACCATCGTCACCCTCGCACCACTGCCAACAGTACCTGGAACGCAAAGAAAAGTAACAGTCTAACAAGTTCATTTTTTACTCCTCCACCCGAAAACCGATCTGTCTTTGAACCGCTCTCCGGACGCCTTCCACCATTCAAAAGCATATAAACATCGACTCGTTTGCGTTAACTCTAGCATGGTATTCGATTTTCCACCACCGGCGCATCGGCCCCAGTTCCGCACAGGCACGCTTTATATTCCGTACGCAATTTTCAATTCCTGTCTCGTTTTGCTACCCATCTGAATAAATGGTTCGTTCCTCCCCCACTGCAGTTCCATCGCATTCGCATAGGGAGATTTGCTTTCGTGTGCGAAATTGAACGTTTCGTTTTGAATTTTTTGAATTTTCGATTACACATTCGATCACATTTGCTCTCTGGTAGTCGGGCAGTTTGATGCGGAAAATTCGCTCCAACGATCGATTTTCACTCAAGGATCAAGTCAAGAAAGCGCCCTACCGAAACATCCTTCAAACCGTTTTGCACACGTGGATGGCTTCGTCCAAGCAGCGAGTGCCTAACAAGTGGACTAACCGCGGTATCCTACACTTCGTCCGGAATTGCCTGCAATGGCACACATTGTCATCCGGTACCCCATGATGAATGGAAGGTTATTTTTCGTGAGCTCGCATCGGCTCCCTCCGACACGCGTGTATGCAAATCCACGCCAGGGGCAAAAGAACAGCATAAGACAGCCGGCATCGTAGGCTTTCTAAGACCCTCCGCCACCTGCCACCTGCAAGAGACTCGAGGACACCGCCAACCATCATAATAATGGTTGCCCCGGTGCCGTTAAGCCGGCTGTTATAAATGGCGAGCCGGAAAGGCAACGACGCCATCGCATGCCTTGCAGAGCGAACCGCGATAAGCGGCTTCGTAGTGTTTCTTTTCTTGCATGTTTATTTTTAGGGCCAGCCCCGTATCATGAAACAAACAAAATGGGCCATTCTTTGTGGTGATGAAAAATTGATGATTTACTCTGTTTTCCGCAACCCGACGGTGCGTCCCAGGAGCCGGAGCTTTTCACGGAGCTTTTTTCCGCAGTACAATACCTTCTTTTGTTGCGCTGAATAAGGAGCTCACGCGTTTGAATAATGTGTGCGACACCATTAAGACACCGTCCCGCGAAGCTGGAGAGTTTATAAATTCGCGCGTGACTTACCTGTAACGGAAAAAAAGAAACGATTGCGTTAAGAAAACAGGTGAGTTAAATTCCTTCCAAAGTGCTGGAACATTTTGCACTGCAAGTACCCCGCCATTGATCGTACCGAAACCGATGAAGGAGAAAAAAAAAACATTCGTAGGCGCCATAGTGAGCAAAACCAACATACACACTCGCTTCGTAACAAGTCTTCCAAACAGCAGGCCGTCTTGACACTGCAATTATTCAAATGTGCATACCCAGGCGGAGGGTTGATGGTGAAATTTATTCATAATTCCAACCGCCTCGTTCGTAACATAAGTGTAAACAACGCGACGCACTGCCAAACTTTTCCCCATGGGGAATGTCGAGTAAAGGCATGGTGTAGTTCCGCACATCAAACGCAGGAACCTGCGAATTCAATTTTTTGTTGGGAAATTCCCGCCTGGAATGCAGAGGAGGGACCGACGTACCTCGTGATGCATTCCTCCTCGATTTACATGTTACCACTCATGTAAATATCGCGATGTTTCCCGTAGGCTCATTATCATACAGACCTAATAATTCCTTCAACTGACAACGGAAGGAAGAAGCTCAATAACAGTAAAATTTTATTAGAAGCGAACATCCCTTTGACATGCGTTTGGTGGCAACCGAACGGAATGCGCGTCAAAGGAAATTCTACATAATATTCACATACATCTTTTAGGCTTCCTAGCTATGGAACTAGCATTTCTATATGCCGAGAAAAATCGCATAGATTATCATCGATGATGATTTTATGGGTGAATGGGCTTCCGATTCAAATATATCGTCAAAACTGTTGCACCACTAACGTATCATCTTGATGGAAGTTTTTCGATCGTTTATTTTTCTGTTTAACCATTCAATACTTGGCGGTATTTCATGACGTTTCTAAGCCCGTTTCCCAACCCATTACTTTCCCAGCCGAGTTCAACCAATTTGATACAACCATACATTGAAGCCCACCAGTTCCACCGAATTGAACGGAGCGCGCGAAGCAATTCATAAATATTTATAAATATTATTGACTTGTGACAAGCTTCGGAGTGCGTCCGAACGGCAACACGTTCGTAGCACCCATACCCTTTACGCTAGCTCAGAAATGTCAAGTAATTTTCACCTCCACCCAACCTCAACATCCTAACACATCCCAATGCCAACCCCCAAAAACCCACTTGATTGACAGGAGCGCTCTTCGGACGCGTGGTGTTGGAAATGTGTGACATGATTTTTAAGGAGGGCTCGATTCGATTCCCTTGAACGAGGCACAAGCCCTGTCGACTGCGGCCGGAATAAAGCAGAAGGGCTTAACGGTGCCACCATCGGATGTAGCGGAAAACCTCCTCCCCGCTGGCAGCGATGCGTTCCATGTTAGAGAGAAAGAGTAATGGGTTTTTCGTTCGGCAAACCAACACAAAACACGCCGAGGGTGGTTGTTGTGATTTGCCGGCGCATTTAGTACGCAGGACAGTCCTCACAACGGGGAGTTGGGAGCGTAAAAGAAAGATAGAGAAATAGATTGAGAGAGAGAGAGAGAGAGAGAGAGAGGAAAATTTGTTCGTTCGAGCAAAACACCGACAGCCAACTGAGTGAAAGCCTAAATGCCTGAATTTAATAAGCCTGATAATGGCGTGCTGGTGTGAATGCTGGCGATGGCGTTGTCGTTTGCCGACGAAAGGCAATCATTTACCAGAAAGCAGACTTTGCAAGTTAATAATCTTGCGGTTTTGCTTAGACGTTGCTGCCTCGGCTGCGTTTGTCGATGTGTGAGAGTGGTTGTGTAAGTTGTGCCAATGATTCTTTCCTTTCGCTGCTTGATTGATTTCCCCAAGATTTACGAGCAATCGGGCCAAACGAGGAGAGCGTCCCAATCACTGCCGAAACACTTGTTTGCACGTTTGCTTTTCTCTAAGCCGGAAACTAATCACCTGCGAACGCAGTGGAATCGAATTCTAGCCGTCAATAGTCTCTACCAGAAAAATCCGTCCCTTCCAATGAACCTTCTACAAATAGCAAACGTACTACAAATGGGCTAATAAATCCTACACATATTTATCTAATCATCTCAAGCAGAATCGCTGCAGAACAAACCTGCCAACGTCCTCGTGATGCCTTTCAGTCTGTGCTCGCAATAACGCAATTACAGCGTTCACTTCAGGCGGTTTACCCGACCTAATTCCATGGCCCCTGTAAACTCAAAGGCATATACGCGATCCCTTCTGCGCTAAGAAGCGGAAACATTCTTACTCTGCAGTGTTTATTTCTTTAAATAAAAACCCTGTCATGTCGCGCTAAAGGACGACTCCGGCCGGATGAACGACATCCACGCACCTTTTCCATGCGATCAGACACATTCCGCACAGCAAGCCCGGAAAAAGAAGAAAAATCTAACACAAACGAAATTTCCCCCGAGGTCGACGCCGACTCACAATGAACCAACAGCAGACGCTAGGCCACGTTTCGATTCTTTGCCCTTGGCGCACGATTCCTTTCTTTGCACGAGGAAAAGAAAAAAGGGCGCAGGTACACGATACCAGCACCGGTGAGGTTGTGAGATAGGAAAAGTAACGCACCACGCAAGGGAAAAATGCGGTACCGTGGAAAACCTTAGCTCAAACTCCGGAGAAAGTTTTCGTTTTATCCACCCTATCAAGGTTTAAGAAAACGGCTACGGTGATGACGACGACAACAACGACAACTATACTACCACCACCACCACCATCGAGGGAAATGATTTTCCTCATTACCCTTAGGGACACCCCTTCCGTCTTTGCCGTCGCAGAAAGGTAAACACCACGATGGCGATGGCATGCGCTTCTTCTTCGCTCGCAATAATAGATTCCGAAACGAATCATTTTCGCTCGAATCGATTGTTGCTCAACATGGCGCCGAGATGTTCGGTGCTACATCGTTCGACTGCATGCTGCGTGTCGCGTGCTGGCTGGTGGTCCCGAAGAACCCGACGATGCCTGTAGTTACGACACGCAAAAGCGAGTGCGGCCCAGGTTGCGACGTGATTAATGGGCTGTAAACGATCCTTGAATTCGAGGACACTTTCACTTGGCTGGCAGGGCCGAAGGCGGATGTCCGTTAGGTGGGGTTAGGCAAGAAAGAAAAGCGAAAGCGCACGGAAAATCAGATCCAAATTTCCGAAACATACGGAAGGAAAATATTATCTTTTAATAAACATCCCGCAGTGCACGGGGCACAGTTTGCGGTTTACCCCGCGTGGGAAAGTGAGCGGGTGTGTAGACTGTACCACAGTAAGTTGTGGTGCCATTTTCTACACCCTCTTGTCGTCGAGCCGGCAGGAAAGCTAGCGAGATTCGACGCGCATGGCGGGGTGTGATTGAAAAGAAATATTCAACCAAGCACCATTGGAACGATTGCTGCCGGTGCAGGTTTTGTCCTTAAGCAGTTCGCTTTTTTATATTTCAGTACCGATTCTATATACAATTTGGAAAGGAAAACACCATTACGAATCAAAAACATTACAGAATGCATGTAAAATACGCAAAAAGTGCCGCAGTTAAATGTAAACAAGCAGAAACGTAATGAAAACAACGATATGGAATAACGATTAGAGTGGATCTATTTGCTAAACACGTGACTTTATTGACGACCAGACCTCGAGTACTTATCATTTCCCACTCAGTCCATCACGCATACATGCTTATGACGTATATACGCATTTTGTTCGTTGCAAAATTCAGAAAACTTCTGTAAATAAATGTTATGAATGCTGAAACGGCTTATGAATATTTTATAATTGCATTTCAGTTTTCTTAAACCACGATTTAGCGCAATTATTTATGTTATACATGAAATGTGCAGGTAGCAAATCTTAAAATTAAATAATTATACAATTAAAGTTTAAATTTCGATAACAATAACAGTAATAATGGTAATTTAATAAAGAAGATGAATAAGGCCTTTATTTTTCGTTTACCTGCATTCGAAATGCAAATAATAAACAGAAATAATTACTATTTCAATTTCCCATAACCGTCACGTTTAACGCTTTTCTCCATTCAATTTCCCCATTCAGCCTGTTAAACCAACTCATGTCCGCTCATTTTGTCTCGCTATAATTAATCCTATTAGGTACTTTCTACCCACTCCCGGAAACGTTCCTTGTCCTTACAATCTAGCTCCAGTTATGAATAGAACACAAAAATTGTTAATTCCCTTCGAATTCTATTCCATTTCACCGCTTGCCCGTATGAACCATGCATGTGGTAAAGAAAATAAATACCTTTTCTCCGGCATACCGCCCTTCAGAGTTACTTCTGTAGCTGAAAAGCAATTACCACAAATGAAAGCTCACCCAAGTCGACACATGAACGCACAGGCCCAATGTTTCGGGCGCAATTGTCGCACGATTGTCGGTTTAGGAATTGATGGCAAATCGTGAGCCTGCCTGGAGGTGAATATATTTCTACCGTCACACAGTCTGTCATTTCTTCCATTCGGATGGTGCAAGTGCTCCGAGCTCAACCTCGCACAAAAGCAACACCTTTCCGACTGTACCAAACGGTCATAAATCCTGTAGCCGGTGTGAGAAAAGTGCGAACAATGACCGAAAAACCCACAAATTCATTACTTGGCATTCGGAATGGAAACATTTCGTGTAGCACGAGGTGTCACCGGACGTGAAACGCACGCAACCGGTGCGCACCGGACAATAATCGTAAAACCAATGGTACACCTCACCAGCATAACTAACGTTCCCTTGTCCGCAGTGTGAACCTTATTCACGCACCGCGCTTTTTCGCACCCCCATTTCCTGAAGCAATAAAAACTGTAGCAATTCGCACCTACTACCGATTCACCGTTGGTAGCTAACTAGATACGCGCTTATATTGATACCGCGCCTAATCGTTCCCCCCTTCCAAGTGGTTCCTTTCGATCGTTCGCACGATCAACTTTTCTCACATATTGGTGCGGAAAATTGCCGTGCCATTAAAATTGACGCACCCTTGCTAGCCAGTTCCCTTATCCTTGGCTGCTTCACACGGGATCACCAGGGCCACACGAGGGAGGGTCAGTTTCGAGAGCAATTTATCATAATTCCCGGTACGAATGGGCATTGTGTCTGTGGCCCATGACCCAAAATTTTACCCAAAAACAAACCACCCCATCCTACCACCCAACGATCAGTGCCCCAACACCCGCTTGCTTTCGTCTGCAGGCAAAACTATTTCGGACCGTAAGGTTCCATTGGTCCGGAGAAATTAAGGTTATTTATTGCCCGTCTCCAGTGCATCGAATATTTCGAACAACCCAACCCGGAACACGTGTTGCGCTCGCGCGTTTGTATACGAGCACTATTGTGGGGGTTTGATGATATTTATTGCCTTTAAGGACAATTACTGTTCAGTCACTAGCATTGAGTGATAGAAGAAAATGTAACAGAGGGTTCTGGATTCGTCGTTTCTGTGAATACATATAACAACTATTCCTGAAGTTACTTCGAAAATATAAAACTTTATGCAATGAATCAAACATTTCTCATCGCCCTCCCGAGGGAACTACTGTGAGCGAAGCATCATAAAAGTATATCCTGATAGCTTTCCGTGCATCAACTCGGCAAAAAAAAACAGCGAAGAACATCATCTTTCCAGCGGAGTTCTCCCATTACGGCCAATTAAGTGCAAAACTACGAACCGCCTGACGGATGGCTGTCACGAAGCTGAACCGAAAGACAAGAAATGCTGCTGAAAGAAAAGTTCGACCTCAACCAAGCCAACCAAGCCAGCCAACCAGTTCACTCAACTTAGAAGAGCCCAGAAACCAGCTACGTTACCGGGAGAAGCGTTTGCGCTGAAATCGGTCACGTTTCCGGACGAAGGCGCATCTTCCACAGCCACCCGCTCGTTAGCGAAGCCGTCCGCTCAACTGTAAGGGGCGTATTTTTAGCCCCTTCTGGTTCTCTAACAATAGAGAGCGCGCACCATGCAACAATGGAGGCAGGAAGTTAGCTTTTTGCTTACTGCCGGCTTTGAAGCTGTAATCGAATTTTCTCCCGATGATGCAACCAAAGCGCAGCAGTGTAGAGCGAACCCTCGGCGCTACTCTATCCGACAACGGCCATGACAGAAAGATTGTCACGAAGACAAGTATTTCCACTGGCATGCCGTATTTACATTACCCATTTCGCTAATAGGCTTTTGTCGCACTGTCAAATATATTTCTGTTGAGCGGAGAAATTTACGACATTTCATAGCAATTCCAGAATCGCGGTATGCCAGGACTCTGCCGTGTTACTATTGTTATTAGAAAAAACTCGAATAAAATAAACAGAAAATCAACGTGGTGCTCGTTTGTTGTTTAGAAATCAGAAAAATCTTTCGCACACTGCCTGAACAAGGAATATCATGTTATTGAAACGTTCCCAGTTTAAATTTACGGATTCAAACAATGTTTTGTTTGCTTATTCTTTAGTTTACTAACAAGCGCGAAAACTTACTTCAAGCATTAAGTTAACTTTTTTAGTTAAAAAAGATTCTGCACACAGCCATCTAACATTAAAACCATATTTGAAAGATGTATAGTTTTTGCAATTTGAATATGACCAAACATGAATGAATGTAAGAATTACAATTGATTACTCTTATTTACTCTTAATGTGGTCACGTGTCTTGTAGAATAATATTAAGATAAACGGCTTTAAACACGTTTTATATAGATCACATTTCCGTCATGTACAGACAAACAAGCAATCTTGAAATCTTACGACCCAAATTTAGCTAATTAATGAGACTAATTTTAATCACCGACCGTAATCTTGACCATACTTCGTACCTGTAACCGAGATATAAAAAACGAGAAAACACAACGACAGGGATACACCCGGGCGCTGACAGCTAAGTAAAATACTTTTCACGCTTGCAAAAACGAAAGAAACCCTTAAATGAAACACACCTTCCTTGGAAGCGGTATCGACCCCCAGACACGGTACATTCACAGGGTTTGGGTCACCTTTAAGCTCACCTATCGATTACTTGCCGAACTCGTCGACGGCGCGAACTCCCCACTCCTCGTTTCACCTTCTGGGCTAATCTATCTGGAACGACTGCCGCCTATCGATGGAAAGCACTTTCACTTTTTTTTATCTTCGTTTGGGCACCCAGTTCGTAATGTAATTCCTGCGATCCCTTCCCGGTCGGGATAGCGATACAGGCAGGCGAAACCCGACAAGCGGAGGTCTTCCGCCTGAAAGGTGTGCCACGTTCGAATTCCGTTCCGGTGCGAATGTGAACCAAAATACTACAAAAAATAAGCGACTCTCCAGGAGAGATTCGTGACAGGACACGGAAACGAAGACCATGTTGCCAGAGAGTTGAGCGCTGCACAATTTATTGCCTCGCCGTGTGAGTTTTTTTTTTCGTTCCCTCTCGGTCTTCCTTTTGTCGTCTAAAGCCGCTTCTAGCCAGCTAACCTCGTGGTTCTATCTATCAGCGACAGGTCGCCGACTGTTTACTTTTCCCTTTCCCGGAACGCTGAAGCGTTCGTTGCCACTCTCTCATGGCGCCGTTATCGATAGGAATTACCGGTAATAAATTACCTCATCCATCCGTGACAGGAGAGAGCACCCCCATCGCGGCAAATGTCGCATCGGACATCGGAATCCCTTTTCACCGTCCAAGACCTCCCTTCGAACTAACCACCGAAGGATGTTCCATGGTGAGTGGTGAACGATCATTTTTATGAGCAGGGCAGATGATTTTCCTTTCCCGCGTTTTTTTTTATGATGCCTTACTGCCACCATACCCACATTCATTTATGTGAGAGCCATCGGAAATCGCTTAGATTAACGCTACAGGAGTCACCTTCTGGGCGATGCTTTCTTCGCGGTTGTTCGCCTCTGTCTCACGCTCTCACTCAGTGATCGCCATCGTTGTCGAATCATTAGAAGTTATGTTTATTGTAATGATTATTAGCAAAGCGCTTTGTGGATCATGCTGTGCCAAATGTCACCTGATGGCTCTTCGATCTAGAGATTTCACACCAGACGATCAAATGCCGTGCCGTAGTTTAGTAGATCAAAATTTAAAACTCGACATCGGTATTGAAAGCATTCGCCATAACTAGTATTACCAAGGTTTTTTTTTTTTAAATTGCATGCACCATCCTGTCGACGTTGGAGGATATTTCGATTTATGCAAATGAACGTTAGCCTGAATTGTCAAAATCATAAATAGTTCATTCTAAGCTGCAGCATATTTTTGATATTTTTTAATTAGGAACAAATTACACATATTCTTTAAGAATGAAACAGTATAGCCTTTGTACTATTTTCTATCATTAAATAATTTCTACTTGAGCACAGTATGTAGACGAAAATTTTCAACGTCACGTCTACCACTTAACCAATCGAACAATCATATCAAACTTAGAAATTGGCTCCCAGCCGACTAGCAGTGCGTCTCATAATCGGAATTGTAATACTTCATAATGAAAAATTACATATGCTAAAGTACAACGCACCTTTTGCCGCTCGCTTGACGTCGGTCACTTCAAAGTAAATCAGTTGCTAACCGTCGGGATCTCACAGGCAAAACTACATTCCACAGTCAGCACACGAATTCGAATCGGGTCGCGTCCGTATGCTAAGAGCATTGCGAAAGCAAGAAAATATAAATCGCTCTCGCAACACAAGTAGCCGCTTCCGAAACAATTCAGAGCGTTCCGAGGGCGGGCGCGCCGTGTACTAAAGAAGACAGAAACACACAACGGGTTGAAGTGTCATTATGATGGATTCATAAATTATGTAAATACTTTTGAATGGAGTTTTATTTCATTTTGCTCTACCTTCTTCGCGCTCTTTCTACTTTCCTACGCAGTGACGGGAACGACTTGTACATCTTGGGTCGATTGATGATGATTTGCTTCTCGAGCAAAACGTGCCGCCGATCCCGTGGCGGAGAATTTTCCATGGTTCTGACTTGACGAACCAGAGAGAAGGTGCAAGAATTCCTACTAAAGCCACGAAAACCCGCGACGAACCCTCCGAAAGCCCGTGTGTGAAAAATGGGAAAATGATTGCCCCATTTTACAGCAATTAAACGCAGTACGACCACACATTCCCACAAACACACACTATAACCTGGGTAGAAAGGGCAGTCGGTGTTTTGCTTTTTGTGTCTCTCCTTTTTGTCATTTGCACGCGGAAAGTGTTCTTGCTACGTTCTGAACCAAAACGCAGCGATAAATATCGAACCCTTCCGGGCGAGGGGTTGGGTTAAAAACCGGAAGTCTATTAAAGCGATGGTGTAGTAATGGATCCTTTAAAGTAATGCCTGTCCGCGGATGGATCCGTCCCCCCTACGTCAGCGATCAATTAATTTATCACTGACCAGTCGATACCACCCGCGGAACCAAGGGAAATCCAACTGCACGGTGCGTCACTGCTGGGAATTATTATTGAAGAGTGCACGCTTTTATGTTGCATGCTGTTATTATGCCCGCTCGGAATTGGACCAATTACATGTTTATTATTATCATTCTCTGCCACCGACAATGGGTGCGAGAACGGCCACCACCCGTTCGCGGCCACTGCGTAAACATTGATCCGCGGTTCATAAAATCCACGACTGATTTTTTTTATGCTATAGCCATTCTTTGCCACTCGGTTTTTATTGCAATACAAAGGGGTAGTAGCTACTGTACCTAAAAAAACACTCACATCATCTCGTTCGTTTCTCTCGAGGGTACCAGTCGTCACCAACGCCATCAACCACGGGTATGACGATGCAACGATGCATCACGACAGTGGTGATGTTTGTTTATGTCATATTTGCTTTTTACAACTGATCGTTACATCCAATTTTCATACCAACCAGGGATAGTAAACATGACACACGCTCAGACCGTTTGATGTCGCTCTACCGTGCCGCAAAATTAGTTTCTCATTGCTTTTCATTTCATGTATTTTTTTATTTGCTTAGTATTTACTTCCGATGTACTTTTTTCTGCTTGCTCACATCATTTAGTTTCATTTGAAATATGCTTTTCACCAAAGTAATTCGTTGCTGAATTCAATCGATCATATTAACAAAAAACTAATGATGATTGCGTTAGCTCTGGTTGTTGATTTATGGAAAATCTGATACAATAGAAAAAAAAAACAAACAATGAGAACACGTTTATAAAGTGTATGATGGAGCATCAATTAAAAATTAAATTAAGTTTTTTTATGCTTTTCAATTTAAAACTAAATGATAAAATTTTAATTTGGCATTTGATATGAAAAAATAATGTACGCTTAAAAATCTAAATTCTTTCATAAATTTGCAATAGTAGTCTGTTTTCGTTTTAAAGCATAAAAAATCCTATTTCATTCTATTAAAGTTTTGAATATTTTGCTGGCCTAATAAACCAATCGACTAACAAAGCAATTATAAGCTAAATTTTGGAAATTCACTTTAAACATAATTCGAACATATGAATATAACATATAATCATACAGCACAACGTGATTAGATGCTGTTTATATTCGTTAAAATTAAAATCCAAAATAGAGATGACTTCATAACATAATGCATTTAAAAGTACCTTTCAATATAGACGAGAAAAAATAATTCAAATCAAACAAAAGAGAATTCAATCAAACAATACATTCCGACATAGTGTTGGAAAGAACAGTCATTTTAAGTTATTGAACAAACTTTTTTGGATCTAGATAAAGCACTACAGAATTTAACATCATCTAATTAATTTATTGTAGACCGTTTTAAGAAGTATAAAAATTTTGCTTATAAAAGGATAAAAAATGTCCGACAAACAAAACGGTAACAATTTGACAGTTGAACGTTTAGAAACGGTTCTCCAACGGTTGAGTAAAATTGGGTGAAAAAATGTCATGCACCAAAATTTGTAGGTAAATATGTGACTGTTTCTTACACATATGAATCAACAAAACAAATAAATTTATTTATTCATAAAGTTAGCTGTAACACAACCTGTTTGTGCCGTATGGCTAAAAACTAAGGTGAATTGTAGAAAAGAAAAAAGTCCTCTCAATTAACCACAGTTAGGATAAGATTGCACATTGAACGACACATCAAAGGAATGAAACACTTATTCCTACACTGCAGTTGCACGGGGTACTATGCACCATCTACAGAAGATATATATATATATATCCTGCTACTATCACTGAAATTGTTCTCACCGTTGCATGTGTGTGCAGGTACTGCCATTGAGACAACTCACGCCTGTTTTTCTTGATTTTTCTCCCCTCATTAGTGTCCCCCAGGAAGCTCACCACGCAAAACGTTCCCATCACATGCAACAACGGTTATCTTTTTACTTCATTTCTTGTATTTCCTTTTAGAGTATCCTTTACAAAAGACCTACGAGTCCGCCAACCTGCCTGCCCACCTGCCACCCAGAAACAGACACACACGCCCTCCACGGAAAGACGGTGACTCTGGGCGCCGCACCATTGTCCCACGGCGCTGCGGTTAGTTATTCATTAAAGGTAATGATGAATGTTCGCGGAAACGTGGCGAGCTCGCACCGCGCCCGTGCATGCTCACTTTTCTCTTTCCGCCAGAGGGATGTCCTTAAGGGGGCACGGGCGTTCAATAGGCCTCTTGCATTGCACTTCAAACGGCACAGGAACGTGCTAAAACTCGCACCGATTGCAACCCGATGCGATGCCGACGACGGTTGGTTGGACCGGATGGCCAAAGGAGTATCATGTTACTTGCTCCCTCTTCCATCAACATATCAACGACACCATTCCGGGATGGGATTTCGCGCCATTTTCTTTGCGCGAAACCAGTGCACTAGTCACTTGGTTTCTTTTTTTTTTGTTTTGTTTTCTGCTGTATCGGTCCACTTCATACACACACATATGGGCGCGCGACCATGCAGCTAGTCTGTCTGCCTGTCAGTCTGGGCGAGACAACAGTCTGGGATAGAGAGTTGCGTTTTTCCCCCATCGCGCCGACACGATCGTCTGTTAGGGCTTTATGTCCGCACCACCGTCAGCACGCCCGCCGAAGCGTGAAGCGCTGTTAGGTAGGAAGTGGAAGGTACGTTCGTTGAGTTGACAACGAGCGACACCGGCACCAAGATGTTTGCGAACAACTGGTGCAAGGCCTCCTCCATTCGGTGCACTGCCGGTTTTCAACGCCACGCAAGTCCATTTGTGTAGCTTCGTTTAGCAGCGGCGCATTTTCTTTCTTCTGCACCAGCGCACCTTTGCAGTGCTCGTGTGTCTGGGGCTTCTAATGTAATTATTTAATTAACATTTTTAATGGAGGTCTGCGCCATCGCGTCACCCCATCGGACCGAGGTCCGTATTTGCCCATGCACACCTCGTGAGTGCGTGTGTACCAGTGTTGCCACTCGTCCATCCAATGACCTGCGAGTGCTTGCAAACGAAGGACTTCAGCGGTGCAGTAAGTTGGACTCACTTTTTTGTATTTGTAGTGCAGAAGTCATACGGCATGAAATACTAAATCAAACATCAACAACCGACCGACCCAGGCTGCGTAGGTCGAAAGATGGAACACCAAAAGACAGCAATGCGGTGCTGCTTATTAAATATGCAGCAGCTGTCATCGCTGAGTTCGTTCATATCGTTGAAAATGACGTTTTCTTTTTTTTCTTGTTTGTAGTTAAATTTAACGTATTGATTTGAATATTTTCATAAATAGCACAACGCACTTTGTGGACACCAACTCACGTAGAAAGGTACAACATTTTTAAAAAATAAAAAAAAACGATCAACCAACTGTTGCTCAAACTCACCACAACGACCTCAAAGTTTTGCGAATCTTTGATTCGATCCTTTTTCTTTGGAAATTTTCAAACTGTTCGCTGAACTAGCATCTCCCAACAGTAGCTCATCGATGACTCTCAAACACGCGTCCGCAGCTGTGACGGTTCGAGCTGAATTAAAAAACTTTACTTCTCCACCCGAAACTTGCCTTGCGGGAAACTTTAGTTATTGCTTCTTGTTACATAACCACACAAACGTTTCGTTGGCAAGAAATAAATAAAAATAACCTTAGGTGCACGCAATGTGGCCAAGACAGGTTACTATTTAATTGTAAGAAGGGCTGCTAGTTCCGTTAACGTATAAAAAAACTATCCTTCTTAAAAGCTACAAGCGAAAAGTTGTGTTTCCCTTGTCATACGATTCGGACACTAACGAAAGGTTGAACGAGGTATGGACAGAAAGTTTCTTTTTCAAACAACCCGTATCGGGAAATGGCACTTTCAAATAGCGGAAGGGTAGTATGAGGATTTTCCCAGCAGACAATCGGGGGATAAAATATTCTCTCGATCAAGAAAGAAGAGACACGTGAAGCTATCAAATGAACAGCATTCCACAATTACAGGTCAATGGTAAACGAAACAAACGGTAAGAAAACAAATTGAAAAAGAGATCATAACCAAACCATGCGATGTGGACCGAAACCAACCGGATCAAACAGCATCCACCGAAACTCCGAAATAAAGGTACACGGAGCAGCGGCGAAAAAAGGACGAGTTAATGAGATCATCGAATGTCGGGGTCCTCGTATCCGGGGGACAAGACCGCCCTGACATGTCAACTCGCTTACAGGGATCAGCGCTTTGCTGACTTATCATCCTGTCTCACCTTCACCAGCAAAAGATATCCTACCAAACAAGAAACAATCGATAAAGAATTCGCAAACGTTTAGCAAAAAAAGAGCAAAAAATGATGGCCCAAACCGGTTCAATTTCAATCCCACCCAGCATATCGCTCTTGATCTTCCAACCCAGTTCATGGCCGAACCGGACGGACCACCGGTGAATGGGTTCGGAAAGCAAAAAGCGGCATCATCTACGGTAACTACCGCCCAGTCATGCACCGGCACTGCTTCCTCCTTCTCCGCCCGGGTGAAGTTGGTGATTGGTGTCTTTGTTATCTTCCGCCTGTGTTGCGCTCGGCGTTCACTGCTAGAAAAACACAGGAAAACAGATCCTTTTTCGGGAAGCTCCATGTCAGCAAAGTTTAAAGAAAGAATGCTTCACTGACCGCGGGCGCATAAGAAAAGCCGAAGGCGACATTTTTGGGCCCAACGCGCACCTTAATTAGGGCCCTAACGAATAAGCACCTTCCAGCGGTCTGATAGAATTGTAAAAATTGCTACTGAAAGGGAACGAAAGGGACAACCCCGGACAACCGATAAGCGTCCGAACGACCAGATCGGGTCCATTCGCCCGGTTTTACGGTGCGCTTATCAGCAGGCACATTAAAATTCGACCACCAGGGACCAAATTCTCTGGATCCGGGGTGCGGTGTCTTTCGTTTTGGAATTTTATTAAACACCGCGCGTCACGGCCGCCCATGACTCATGCACCGGTGCACACCCCGTTCGAGATCAATTAGCTGAATGTGACATTTCAATTTCAGCTACCATCCGCTTCGTGAACGTTCCACCGTAACGTGGACGCATTCCTTCGCCAGCAGACCGTTTATTACTGCCACTAGTCGGTGTGGCTGAAGATGTGTGGTATTTTCTCATTAACTCGACCATTCCGGGACCACACGTTCGTTGGTGGCTTTCTTTGCCGTGGCCGATGAGGATGCCCAGACGGCTGCCTGGTAATGGACGCTACACGAGATTGTCGCCGTCATCGTCTAGGATGCTCTTGGTTCGTTCCGAATGGTGAAAAATAGTTCCAACGATAAGCGTTTCGACGGACTAATTAAAGCAAGCGCGTCCGCGAAGATAGCACACACACTCTTCTCCCACTCGACTCGGTAAGCTGCAGTAAGAAACATTCGAGCTTGTGCTTCCATCCGACCGTGACAAGATTGAGACACAACCGGAGCCCAATCGTACGCAAAGCAGGCAGATTAGAACGACCGTTTCCTCTCCGTTGCATGATTTATCAATGCCCACGGGAGGGCGATAATTTAAGCTAATATTATTCCCCGCGGGTGATTACAGACAGGATACGGGGTTTTCGAATGATCTTCGGTGGGTGCGGTGAACGGAGGCAATGCCGCTACCCGCGACCCGTGCGAACGACGAATAAGGTGCGTTAAATAAGTTAACGATTCGATAGCGTCCGTGATCAACGTGATCCATTTACGCTGCAAGCAACCTGTTATCATGGAGCGAACCAAGACGAATTTCTTTCCTTAATTTAAAAACTCTTCTGAAAAAAAATACAAAGCAAGATAAATAAAAGTGCGGATCGCGCAGGAAACCACTATCGAACGCTCACCATCGGAAACACATTTATCTTCTTCGCTCGAATAAATCCACGAAATATCAATTTAGAGCGGCTTAAAATCTTTTCGGCCAGCTTTATTCGCAGCTCATTCCGCTCGGAAGAGAAAAGCTTTTACGTTCGAGGTATTGTTTCGGGTCGATATTGATACACTTATACACTTTAATGCCGTTGTACATCACAAACGAGCGCCTACATCGTTTTTCTATCGGCTGAACAATTATGCGGCTTCATTGTGACAGTTGGAAGTGTCCGGGACACCATCGCTGACAACCTACGCACTTTTCTCCATTAGGGTGGTTGAAAATATTGCGCTTGGTTCGGTAAATCGATAATTTATGATGAAATAATCGGTTCCTCTTGTTGCCAACACTGTACCATTTCACTTTCAGACAAACACGCGCCATGCTCATATACTATTTGAAAAGAAAACGGGTTCGCACTATCCACTAACATGAATGTATTGTTCGAGCACTCATAATACTTTCACACACCACTGCCTACTAATGTGTCAATAGGAATCGGAGCGGGGAAATAGAGGAAAATTTCGCGTACATCTATTTCGGCCCGGGAAGAGATCAGAGCTCGACACTAACGACATACCGCATCAGTGAGCAATTTTCATGTGTCGAAAGTGGATTCCCTATGCTCGTTTTCCAGAACGTTTCAGCCAACCCGTTAATGTATCATTTCAACAGCAAATCATTGCCCACTTGAATCACAGCGGCTCGATAGAATGGGCGGAAATACATCATGCTATCCAATAGGTTTTTTTACCCATTCGTATGTCCCTAATTTTGGACCCATTTCGGTATCCAGATGTCGTCGACAGGGTGCTATCGGATGGGGAGTGTTGTTGTGATCGGCGAGGTGTCGAACCCGCGAGAACATGCTAATGGCATGAACATCACAATCGATTTGTGATATACGCCCCCTTATGCGTACTCAGCAATCGGCTGACTTTCACTTTGTATTGGGGTGTGTTGTTTCAATCGTGTCGTTTATAATAAAACGAAGCTCGTTTGCTGCTCTGAAAAAGCTTTAAGTGATCCATTATTTATCCTTTAACACGGTAGTTTGTCATAAGCATAATTTATGAAAAGGCAATGTATTTATGACATTTTGCACTTATGTATAATTCGAATGTTGCAAATTACGAAAAAGAAATTTGCAATATGTACGAGAGAGCACGAGAGTTATATATAATATGAAAAAAACTGATATCTATTGAACCGTTTTTTGGCAAAATTTTTGGACCGTTCCACATCGCTTAAGCTTCAGCTGGAAGAATTATTCTACAAATCGTTTTTTTTAATTTAATAAAACAGTTTGAAATATTTAAGTTTTGTGATCAAGTTGTGATTCAAATATTTAAGTTTTGATTACTCTATTAACGTAATAATAGTCATTTGAATAAAAACTCTAATCACAATATAGAATCAATACAAAAATTAATATTCAACTGCAAGCACGTCCTCTACTACAATTTCATATTCCTAACCTTCTGTTGCTGTTATATTCCCGCTAAAAAACAAAAACCAACAAAACATAAAAACACGCACAAACTCACATGCCCCGAGGTTAGCTCATTCTTTATCCATAACTATCCTGTTGCTCGATATGTGGCATTGTTTTTCTTCACCACGCTAAGAAAGAAAGGTTTTCCCTTTCCTCCAGAACAAACTACCGAGACCAAACGTTCGCTTGCTATCGACAGGACGTGACTAACACCATCGGGCGAAAGATTTATCGAACAGGTAAATTCGGTACACGTGCGGTACCGCCCTGATATCCTGTTTTGCCCGGTTCCTTTCCAACCAGCTGTTGTGTATGCCGGCTCCGGATATCATCAGCCCGACGGCGAAAACCCACAAACAAGGAGGTATTGATTTGAAAACTGCTTCGTCATCCTGAATGATGCTCCATTAAATGTTAGCAATATTTGTGATGTTCATTGCCTATTCCATTGCCATCATCGTCATCATCATCATGATCCTTATAGCCCTCATCATCAGGCGCAAGCTCGTCCCATCAACACAGTGACATTGCACTTTTCTCTTCATCGACAATAACTCCTTTTTGTATGTTTTCCTCTTTTTCCTGTCAACGTTCAGCGAACCACAATTTTCCCTAGGAGCCAATGTGTCATAAATTTTCCTACCAGCTTCCCTTGTCCAGCAGCGGTTAGGTTTTTCGAAAGCAAATTTGTTCGGACACACTTGGTGTGGCATGATGCCGGATTCGGGATTACTAGATCCGTAACGTCCGAGAGAATATAATCCTTCGGCCTTACAGCCTCCACCGGTTCCGCCAGCAACCACATTCGCATGGAATAGAATGATGTTGTGCTTTGCAACTAAAGCAGCTCATTATCAGCATGTTCAGACCCCGGCTCGCAAGGCAAGAGTAATATAGACAGGGAAACTAGCACGCGAGGGACAACCGAACCGACACGATGACACATTGAACGTTAATTTAATGACAACAAGTGCATCATACCGCTCCAGCCATTCACCAAGTTCGGCGTCGGTCATCTGCACATACGCACAATCGTCTATTCATTTGCTGTCGGGCCTAATTTCAGACACATCTGCACTTTATTAATGGGAGAATTATGCAGCAAGAGAAGCGACAGCATACTGGAACCGGCAACCGCGTCAGCTCCAGTACATGCGCCCATAAACCGAACACATGATATGCTGCCCCCTGTGGCATGATATTGCATGCACTTACTCACCAGCTCAATGGCCGCTGGCTGCAGATTAAAGCTGATGGATTTGTTTCTACCCACGCGCTCCTCGTAGGGGTGAGTAGATGATAAATTATCATCTGGGATTATACGTAACGCAACTATAATGATATTCAATTTACTCGCTTGACCGACTGTCTCACAAACGAACTGAAACGGAACGTTATTTCTACGTGCCAGCTAATACGAAGAAAAACAAATAAATACATTAGATCGATCTCGGAGAAAGAAAGCCAATCTTCTGCTTGGTGCACTAGAAAAGGAATCAGCATATCATTTTTCTCGTTACAATTTTTCAAAATACTGACGGCATTCCAGCATGATAGTAAAAACATTCAATCCTTTAATCTATTTTTCCCAAATTACTGCGGTATGTCGTAGCTATCGGGTTGATAAATTACTTTTCGAACAGAAAACCACCCAACTTAACCCAACGGATTTGTCTCGTCCCGGGTTTCATATACCGGGCAGCTCATCTCCTTGAACTTATCCGCCTACTTTGCCCTTCTTATCAGCCCCTTTTTGTTTTTTTTTCGGGTTTGTTTTTTGCTTCACCAAACTACTGCGACCAGTCCACCGGGTACGATTTGCTTTGATTAGCTTTCAAGCGACCGGCTTAGGATTGTAAAGCATGTTTTTGTTGCAACGATTGAAATGGAGAAGCCATCGTCGTTCTATGAGTTTTTGCTCGCACTTTTTTCCGTGAGAACGTCCTTCATGTTCTTCTCGGCGATATTGCGTGATTTTCAACGCACATTTCTCCAGGGAGAATTTTTCCTGCCTGTACGTACTTTACGGTGTTATCCTTTCGAGCGAGCGGCTTACATCGTACCCCCGGCAACCACAATAAAAACAAAACCAAACGCATAAACCCAGCCGACACAAGATAAAGCTGAGAGCGTCATCCGTATCGTTTGTTGTTTCGTTTTTCTTTCCGCAGGAAAACGGCCTTACTCTGTAAGGGCGTTGAAAATGGAACGAAGAATAAAAACAAGCGTCAGTCGCTACGGCCCCGGTCCGAAAGGAAAATCCGTCATTGATCCATCATTGAACACGTCCACGGTGGAACTGGTCGACAACACAAAAAAAGCACATCCAATGATTTCGGTGTACGTGTATCCGGCCCCGTCAATCGCTAGCACAAAAATAACACAAAAATAGCACAAATCGTTGCGAAAAAAGATTATGCCTCACTAAACAGCAGATGATGCCGCGCTGATCGAGATGTTTATCGAAGCATAGCTTGGATTCTCAAAACAGAACGACGTAAGCCGTGCAGATAATGTAATAAAACTGATTTTTCCAAATTAAACCAGTAATCCATTCCTTCGAAAGCGTCTCAGCGATTTCGAGTATGGCGAAGTAATCGCAGCAACCGCATAATCACGAGTTTGGGGCAAAATGACGCATAGGTGCCAAACACCCGAAGCAACCACTATAAATTAAGTCATTTACCACGCCATCGCATGACGACCTTACTCGATAAATAGCAAGCAAAACCTTTCCCCGTCACACCACATCAAGAAGCCGTAGCACAGAGCCAAGCACACATATGGTAAAAGTGTACGAAAATACGTCTCATCGACCGCCTTCTTCTTCTCCCGCCTGAGATGGTGTGCGCACTGCGAACACCACCAAACTGACAACTAATTTGTCTATTTCGGGTAATTAACAATGAGCTGGAAACCGAAACGCAAGACGCACCACCCGACGCATGGCAATTAATTAGTTTCTTAGTTGGATTGTCTTGTGCCCCGAGTTCCCACTGTTTTTACGACCGTCGCGGCTGAGAGTGGGAAGACTTTCCCCTTCGCTCACCCTAAAACTAGCTGCAGGAAATTTCGTGCCAGTTTTTCGACTTTTCTCGCCATTCCTTCCTGCCCTCTGCCACCTGACGCGGTAAGTCGTTGTTAAAACGTGTTCCAGTTTACTAGTCTTTTCTCACTCTGTCTGCATTCGCTTTTTGTTTGTTTGATTGATTGTGGCCAAGTGTGCCCCCAAAACTCTCTTGATGCGAGGGGTGACCCACCAAGCAAAGGGCACACACATTCTTACCACGCGTAGAGCGTGTAAAACCCGTTTCCGACCGTCCGCCGACCGCAGGGCTACGATTTATTTCTTTCGCGAGCGGAACGGCGGAACGAACAAGTGATAAAATAACAGCTTAAATCAATTAACGAAAATTAATGCAGATGAGAAAGGCCATCCCAACGCAGGGAAACTCAGCCGGCCAGTGGCTTGCGGTTGCAAGAAGCTCCAATGATACCGGTTCGTGACGTCGAATTCCACACTCCATTCCAACGCTGACTGAGGCCAAACTCTAGCCGTATACACACACGCGGCTTTTCTTCATCGTTTTTTCTCTCCTCACAAAACTGCTGCTGGGGGCAATGCAGCGAACAAATCAAAATATTTGCTGCCAAAAGAATTTAAATTTCGAAAGTTTTGTTTTCGGTTGCGCCTTGGGTGAGCTGCACAGACGCATAGGTTGATAGGAAGAGGGCGATCGAGATCTAGATTTGTTTTTAATCACGATGCCTCCAGCTGGGACTGGTTTCGTTGTTCTCACTTGCACACGTGCAGACAGGAGACCGGTCCTTTGCGAGGAGGTGTAACCGAGACCCAAGCAGGAATGTTTCAACCCCAAAACGGTTGTCATTGGCATTCCGAAAAGTCTTGTTGCAACCGTCAACTGCTGGTGCAGTCATATGCAGCTGTCCCAACAGACAACAAACATGCTTGCCACCCGTTTACAGCATTTGCATGCACCCGCGTCCGAATCTAGCCGAGATTGTCAGCGCGATCGTAAAATGTACATTCCATCACTTATTTAAACTAATATTTAAACTTTTTAGAGTAGGATCTAGATATTTATTTACCCATAAGGTGGAACAAAAACTCCAATTTTAAATGTATCAATTAATTTAATTTAACAAAATTTTTTATAAAATTTATACATTTATTGATATACATATATTCACATTTATTAAACAATTCAACGTGTCACTTGACAAGAATCTATTAGATTTATAATGATCTGACAACAGTAAAAATTTTTTTACTGTCATTTGCATTTTACATTATTCACATTACATGCAATTTCGCTTTCACATGTCTGTATTTATAAAAATCATAACAGCATGAGATGCAAGAGCACCACCTGATCCAAAATGTTTCACCTTTGTAACAGGGTTTGAAACAAACATGTTGAATGATATAAATCGAGAACTTTACTACAACTAGAATTTTCTTGCAAAAAACTGTTTGGTACAAAACATTTTTCTCCACTCACAATCAAAACTCTTCGTTTTATCCTATTTCTACAGCGTTTCAACAACATACGTCCCAAACAAGCGTTTAAGCAATTTCGTTGCTACCATCACTTAGTGAACTTCATCGGTTAGTGAACTCGTGCAGGCGGTTTTTGGAATGGCTAGAACGGAGAACAGCCGCGACGAGGACATTACATAAGTCATCTGAAATAGCTCCAGAGACACGAGCCACCGGTAAATGGAGAACCGATTACCATCCAATTCCGTCTAATTAAAGACGCGCCCACCGAAGAAGACCCTCCACCGAATCGTCGCCACTTTTCGGGTCCAACAGCAATTATCATCATCCCCATCGTCTCCCGGTTCCACCAGCGCAATCCATTGCCCCGGCCCATTTTCAACACCCCAATCCAACGAAATTAGGACCAGCCAGCCGGTTCCAAATCCATCCACCGTTTCCGGCCAAACCCACCGCCGCTACAACGGAAAACAGTGATGGTGACGCAAAATTGTACGCCATCGGTTGCCATAGCTATTCGCGGTGTGCACGTCTTTCCTGGCAGCTCCGGAGACATAGCCCACATCCACCAACCGTCGTTAGTCTTGAACCGACATCAAACGCGCGTTCGGCTACCCCTCTCATCGCTCTCCATCGATGGCAATAAAATAATGGAGAATTATGCTGCACACAATGGTAATTAACAATAAATTTTAACTGGCTAATTAAGCACATTGAGCGCAGTGATTATTATAATTTGAAACCCGTGTTCACTTTTCCATCTGCTGCTTCAAACACGCTGCTTTTTTTAATATTCCTCTCGGCTTTAAACCACACATACCGGAAGAAGGGATAGCAGAAAAGATTGATGAGGTAGGGATTTTCCAGCATACTGTTTTTTTACGTGATGTATGGTATGCTGCAGAAAAAAAGCGTTCCCTTAGGGACCTCTACCCAACGTTTGCAATCGTGGTGCAATATGCGCCTCGCGTGCAGTACGTCGTGCATTGGAATGCCTCATTGTGGTAATTAGCAGTCTGTTTAGTGTCACATTAAGCATCGATCAAGTAGAACGCATCTTTAGCGGCCGCGTATCTAGGACGGGAGGGCTTGACGACATTCCACTGCCATCACAATGTCTTTTGCGTTAGCAGTTGTTAGTTGGTCACATTGCGGAAGCTCGTTAAAATGGTTTTACTCAAGTCGGTACAAGCAGTTGAGCATGTGGCGTTAAAATTTCTTCTCACATCGTACTACTGCTTTATTCTTCTTTAGGTTTTTACAAGCTATGTCAAACACTAATCATACAAATAAACGTTCTAATGATTATTCATCACGATTTAAAAAAAACTAGTAACATCCTCAAATATGTTTTAACAGCTCTTATCTTCAAAATAGAAGAACGATGTTAAACAAGAATGAACTATTTCGACTAGTTTTACTTTCACCTCCATTGGTTACTTATATGAAATTGTTCTGGATCCAACTCATCCTGTCCGTTTAGAAAATAGTTGCCAGATTTAGTCGTAAAGTCGATGGCTCTACATTTTTTACGATCGAGAATTGCTATTTCTCTGGGCTAGTACCATCTAACGGTTATTCTCTTCATACTACAATCCCTGCATGCCCTCGACTGTCATGATTAATTGAAATTATTCCTAATGCGATCAGTCGCCACTTGCCAGGACGAACGGCTCGCTCCTGGAGGTTAGGTTTGACACAGTCGGCGCAAAGAGAAAGAGCGAAATCGGGCGCTAGCTCCAAAGTGATAATTATGATTAATCGCTCCGCAAATCCCACGACGCCTCTTAGGCACTGATTTCTTCGCGTCCTGTTTTTATAACCTCCTAACACTATCAATCCGAAAAGCTGGTATTTGCTTCACTCCTAGAATGGCCGGTTCGTAGAACCTTTCTTATTCATTTAACCGCGTGTCGCATGCTATCTCCTTCAATGGTTGGATGCGCAGCAATGCTCGTGTACGAAAAAACGAATCACAGCTAGCGACGGATTCCAAGTGAAAGCTGGCGAGTTACTGTTCACGGGAAGTATAAGAACCAGCGCTTGCATTTGCTCATCTATTTTCCGTCTCGTAAATAATTCTTTAGCAACAACAGCGTAGCTCCATCCATATCGTAAGGAAAACGGCCGAAGGGGAAGCAAAATTAAATGAGAAAATAATAACCTTAGCGAAAGCTAAGATAATTTGCCTAAAACGATAGCCAAGCATTTTGATTAAATTGTCCTTTATTCATTCAGCTCCTTTGAGCCTCGGAAGAAATGTTGAAGGTACGGTATAATTCTTTGTTTTGGTCAAATGCAAAATAGATCACCATTGTAATGAGGAATAAAATATCCATTAAGAAACATTACGAGGTAATTTAATTACTCACATTCACCACCAATAACATTCATTCTATGGTGTGCAATGGGCTGAATGCTCATTGATTAATTGTTAAGCTCTGGATCGTTTGCTAAAGAAACTGATAGTAATTATAGAACCTGTAGACAACATCATCACTGGAATCATCACAAATGAGCAGAGGAGTTCGATAATGGTTCTTATCGGTGTCAAGAACTAACCGCAAAACACCATTTAGAACGGTTAAGTCGTTCGGATGGAGTACGTTGCGGAGTATTTTACTAATATTTTCTCGCTGTAATGTGCTAACAACTACAAAAGCAAACAGCAAAACGGCATGTAATTCAAACCGCCGTACATTCATACGACATAAAACCACGTGCGAATTGCGTAGACACACATTACGAATTGCAAGAACCTACTGCTAGGTTCAAGGGATAACTCTGTTTATGCGTTTCTTTTGGTTTCCTATTCTCCAGATACGTTTTCGGAGCCTAGTGTAATACACGTTTGCCACACACTTTCACACATGTAAGCATAATCCGATTAGTCTCGTACACTAACACATCCAAAAATAAATGACAACGTAAAGGACCATAGTACCAATTGCACGTTCGCATTCAATGATAGCCTCCTCCTAAACATCGTCGCCAGCAACACATGCACACTAGAAAAAATATATCTAATGAACCGTCGAAAGCAGCAATGAACCAACCAGGCAGGTATGGGCGCCCTCGCTAGGCAATAAAGTGCAATTTACCCTTGCAACTGCAACCAACAACGAAGGGAGAAAATATTCTCCATTGTAATGAGTCGTACCATGGACTACCCCGTAGACTACGGGACAGATCATGCTTGTCGAAATAAACGAAGCCGGAAATTTCACACCCGCCTCGACGTGAGGCTGCCATCTGCCCTTCTGTCCCAAGGGCGAAATAGGACGGGTCGGACAACAAGCAAATGCACAACACTTTGTGCTAGAATTTATGGCCGCTTTTCATTATCCACTGATTTCGTCGTCCCTGTGTGTCAGCTGGCGGTTGGAGACAATCATGCTTTGGCCGGCATAAGGGCTGCAAACGTCACGCGTGCGAGAAAAATCAAATGAAGAATAACAATTGGGTAGGATAAATTGCGGTATTTTAAATCGTTTTTAACAAACCCCTAACGAAATGCCCATTAATGATGACAAAGTTGGTCATTCTGGACATAAACTGAGATCAAATAAAAGTATAAGCAAAAAAATTATCTTTTAAAATTTACATTTCTTATCCAACGTACAGTAAACTCAACCTATGGCTAATTATTCTCTATAACACTATGACTTAGTTGGGCATCATTTTCAAATGAAATGAATATGTTTAATTTGATGATTTTCGACGGAAATTTAATTTTATTTGTTTTATTTTTTTTACTTTTTATTTCAATCAAGTGTCGAACAAATGATTAAGTTTTATGCAAAACGGACGGATGGATTGATTTTCTCTAAAGGAAAAAATAGTATTTAGACAATCTCTATGATTGTCTAAATACTATTTTAATCAATCACCAGTGCCAACCTTTCTTTGGTGTTTGCCGGTATTTTTTTCAATTAAACCAGCACCGGTAAAGTTTTTTCTCCATCTTGGTTGAAATAATTCCACGCAGCTGTGCTTTTATCTGCAAAGGAGTTTTATCAGCAATAACTTGATTAACTTGTTGCAAAACAAACCAACCATACAAAACTTTAAAAATAGAACAGCATTCACTCGTTGTACCAGGTTACGACTAAGCAGAGAAGTTTTGCCGGTGCCCTGGGTTGCCCCTGTTTTTCAGGCACACCAGAAGTAAAACAGAATTACAACTCAACGAAACTGGAAATTTGCAAAAAGCAGCGACAAGCTACAAAAACACAAGAACCGAACTCCTCTCACCGCGAAGAAAACCGCTGACCGTCAGAGGAAACATTCCGAAATTGAATCCAATTAAGTAAATTATTTAATGCCGATGTATCCAACACCGGATAGCAGTACGGCGAAACGATGACAAGCAGTGCTACCGGACCGGCCACTTTCAAAGCAGAACTTTTGCGAAACGTGATGAGCGGTGAAGGAGCAACAGCACTCAAAAAATCTCCCAAACCGGACCAATGCAATCCATCTAATATAAACTCGACTTTACGATCAATTATAAAAGTAGGTAAACACGCCACCACCGCGGAAAAAGCTACATTAATGAAGTGAATTTCATGTGGTATTTCCGGCCCCAGCCTGCGCCGGTTCAGGGACTCATCTTTTTTTTGTCCAAAAACAGCGTCGGATCGGGCGAAAACAAATCATTTAATTAGCAAAGCTAAACGCGAACGACACGCCAAACACGGCGAAAAATTATATTCCACACTCACTAACACGCAGCTAACTACAGCACTTCGTCCTAAATACGTTTCTCATGTTCCCCTCGATCTCGGTGGATGGAATCGAATATCCTACGCGAAATTGATTTCTATTTAATGATAAAACAATCTTGCCACGTCGAACCGGCAAAACGAAAGTGGATTCTGGGTGAGTACAGGGTGGGTGGAAGGTTTGCGTTTGATTAAAATTTAATTGCACCGATTTGATGATTTTATTGGCCGAGCCTGGTGTTGACTGAAGCGGAGAAGGAGAGAGGAGGAGTGGGCGAGGATGAACGAAAAACAGATGAAATTGATTGAAATATTTATCCACCCTGCGTACCGCTCATTGGGCTCCTGGTTGCCCTGGTGGCAACCCTCCCTCCCAAGCCCTAGATCCGACACGATGCGGTCAAAGTTCAAAGCGCTGTCCGCATTGCTCGAGCTGAGGCGAAAATCCGCTTCGCTGCTGCTGCCGTTGTTGTCGGACGCGAACGATTGAAAGAAAAGCCCGGCACGGGAAAAGCTCTTTCATCTCCACTTCGTTCGGCGGTGCGATGATTATGCCGGCTACCGCGCGTGTATGTACGATGAGAGTGGCCTGCCCCCGTTCTCGGTGATTCTTTGAAGGATTCTTCCACCGAGGCTAATCGAAACTCTCCGTTTCTGTTGTTTGTTGGGTGCCAGGAGTCTGGACCACACACGGGCGGAATCAAATTATTTGCACCGCATCATTCCCAAGCGGAAGGAACCGGCGGTAGATGAAGTGAGTAGGAAAGAAAACCGAACGAATACAAGCTAAAAAACACAGGTACGAGAATCCGAAACGGCACAAAAAAGCATAAGCGTAACGAAAGATTATTTCCTCACCAGCTACCGCCCCAGCGCCCGGATGACCTTTCGGCAAGTTCTACGCTGCACTGGCCCACGGTGGTCCACGATGGCCCACGGTGTAGTCGTAAGGACCTGTTGTCGTTGCCGTTGTTTTTACCGGACGCATCGGAAACGGTAGCAGCCAGTGAGAGCCAGAGTGAGAGATCACCTTCAAACCAACCCGCAGCAGCAACCAGCCCAGCTCAGTAAGCCAGCTCAGACGGGCAATCAGATCAGAAAGTTGACGAACCGCCATCATCCGCCATTACCGTGGGAACCGTGTTTTAAGGAAAGACAAGATAAATGATCAACCGCCTTTGTTGACGGATTTTGCAGTGTGTGACGCACCGAGTGCAAAGAGTTTTCCTCCATTGTTACGTAAACGAGCCGGAGAAACAACACCGTCCCAAAAAGGCCGTATTCAAATTAACGTATCGATTTCCTCCCAACCGAGGCGGGTGGAGCCAAAGCGGCGCAAAAAAAAAAACACTCGCACACTACATCCGAACCTTCGATCCTTTTTAAACCAAAAAAGTCTCCTAATCTCGAATCCTTGTCCTGTTGTCCTGTTGCTTCGGCAAGACCTTTTTCTCCTATCCTCTCCTGCACAAGCTTACATCACGGAGTACATATCCGTTCTTTTCCTTCCTACAGATCATGGTCGGCTTCTATTTGATCATACCTCGTCGTGACGGCAGCTGCTCCAACGTGCTCTGGGTGTAATATTTTGGGGCATTTTGTTATTAAAATCCCAGTTGCACGGACGTACACCCTCGGCTAGGGATCGGGCTCTTTCTTTCGCTCGACCGTAATTATTAATTCCATCGTCTGGCGCTCCAACAAGACACATAAAAACTCTCGAAAAAAACGAGATCCCACATCGCCAGCGATGAACGGACGCTGGTGCTGTGTGTTAGCGTTGGCGCGAGGGTGCTGACTTTGCGATAACCTTTCGCGCTGCGTGCTCGGTAGCGGTTTGTGCTCATTTCGCGGCAATCACACTGGACGTGCGTCCTTCGCGCAAAAGGGTCGAGGGCAAACATATGCAGCAGCTGATAAGCATGCGAAATTGATGCTACGCCCGGCTAATATCTGCTGGCGGCGTTCGAGCAATCGACACTGGTCCACGCATCCATTTCCTACTGTGACTTGCTTTATTAGATTATGGACCTGGTGGTGATGATTTAAGCTTAGAACACAAACTGGAACATGCCTTCGTTGGAAGCTATTTGATTCAAATGATCCATTAGTTCTTGTCACTTCCGATCCCTGGCAGTAACTAATTTTGTCATCTATAGTGAGCAAGCAGAAATCAGTTAAAAAAATAATTTATAAAAAAAAAACATTTAATGAATTGCTCATTTTACTATGCAGCAGAAACATAATTTCCCTATCATTAAACAATAACCTTACCGCAAACCCATTCCTGCTACCTACAACCGTACACAATCACTATCGATTCGCAATAACAATTTCAAAATCGTTAGCCCCCAATATTCCGTTCTTCCAGCAGCACCTGGAGCCCAATAATGGTTTTACTTTCGTAAAATATCACCATTCGATTGCACGTGGGTAAATGGTCGGTCCGTTCCTCTTCGTATGTGGAAACCCGTGTACGATTATTAGTGAAAATAGCTTTTTTTCGTGCAATCTTTTTCTCCTTCTCTTACACAAACACTCTTTCCCGTGTTTATTTTATACAGCGCCGACCTGTTACCTAAGTTTTTCCTACAGCCAAAGTTTCCTGACCATCCTGATGCCCTCGGTTACAAACAGCCAAAAGCAACCCATCAGAGCGTCCTGGTTGGCACACTGCCGCAATTGCTGTCTCTAACTGACATGCAAGATAAAACGCCGGGAAAAAGAGAACGAAAGATATACGCACACGAACTTCCACAAAAGTCCTGCAGAGTCCACGGCACAAGCGTACTTAACGGAAGTGTACCAGAGGAGCATGCCGGAAAACCAAATATAAAAGTCACAGACCCCACCGCGGAGTCGCAAAAGTTGCAGTCTTCGTTGATTTATTTTTATGATACTCTCGCTCCGAAATCGCTTTGCTATGGCATTTCCTCTCGCGGGGCAATTTTTCCGGGCCTTCCCGGCCTCCCGATGCGAGAAACCCTTTTCACAGCTACCTTTACGTGGCTGTGTTGTAGGTTTTATTTCATTTTTTTTGTTCGATGTGTATGTTTGTTTTTGTTTTTCGTTTTTGCCTGCAGGTGCTTGCCGCCCGACCGTTGTATGTCTCAGGTCACTGTCGTTTTACTTGAATTTTATCCTCAAGAACATCCACCGCGAGCCCTTTCCTACCAAAGACAAAGACGAGCGTATCTGTCTGTAAGGTACCGCCAAGCCCTCGAGTGCTACAGCACCATCACATCGAAGTCACATTCAGCGTGTGGATCCTACACAGAGCAAAACAAAAACACAACCAACGCCCCGAAAAACCTCAACCCCGAACCGAACTCCAATCGTAAATTACGTTTTATTGCATTTTAGTACAACTTGTTCTTCTGCCGGTTCGGACGTAAACGTTTGCATTTTCTTAAGATCCAACCCCTGCCAGGCGCTCGTTGAAATGGTTATTCCCTTTCGACCCCTTTCAGCATGTACTGGACGATCTTCGTGATCTCTCTAAATTGGGAACTCGGTAGCGACTCGTTCCTTGATAATGGTCCTTCCACAGAACCTACACGAACGGATGACTGCTATCAGCATGGCCTCGTAACTTGATGTTGCTTTTGTTGAACTCACCTTCACACGGTCGGTACATTAGCAATGAAAACTACCTTGCTACAACAACCCCCACACATCAAAGCTTTAATGTTGGGGCACCCCGCAAAAACTCGGCAAGCGAAATGCTAAGCGTGGACGTATCCAAATCCTCACTAATTTAGTCAGCTTTACTGGAGACAGTTGACAACGATGCCGAACGAAGCTGAATAATCATATCCCGATCTTGTCAGTAGTGGAACGAGGCGGATTATGCTAATGCCCGCTGGACCTAGAGCTCTTACCAAACATCCCAGACGATCTAGCGCCACCAAAGGTCCTGAACGCTAAGGTCGAAGACGCTGGTAATGACGTAATAAAAAACTTATTCCAAAGCCATTTGCGAGTAGTTCAACTTTACCCATAACCAGGATCATGTTTGCGCTGGCACTACTACTAGTGCCTGATGTAATGCCAACTGTATCCATAATAATTTGCCCCACTCTATGGCGCATCTTCCATGCATGCGATAAAACCGCACGTTTTGCACGAGAGTCGTAAAAGTTTGGATACATAAAAATAGCTCAGACTACCAATATATTTATGGAAACCAATTTTTTTGTGGAAAGATTTTGTTCAACACTTTTCATTTGGCCGGGCGCACTCGAACTAATCAGTCATTGGTTTTGGTACATGAACAACATCGGCTACTCGGTTCATCTTTCACTGCAACACCAAACCTCTTAGTTCATTGAAAATGTGTGTCTAGTAAAGCAGCTGAGTTGAAAATTAAATTGCGAACAATTTGTCGGATGCAATTAAAACTTTTCCAAAAGCACAAGTAAAGACAAAGCAGTGCTTCAACAATAGTAATTCTTGATTAGATATATTTTCCATTATTTTGTTTTTTACAACGTAAACCAAATATAAAACAAATGCAACTAATGCTACTAACTAGTTGTGCAACTAATGCAAACCATATGAAAAAAATCAATAAAATTTCTGAGAAATTAAACATCTCAAAACTTTAACTAACCACCGGTCAACTCACTTCGCTACATATCGTTGTTGCTGAAGGACGTTTTATCCGCTGAAAACCCCTTTTTACCCCTTCACAACTCCACTGGAACAAGTTCCAGAAGTTCGAAATGTTTGTAAAAGAATTTTAAGCTTCAGCGTGAATCGCCAACAAACAGGGAACGCTTTCAAAAGTAAAGAAATCGGTTCAGTAGAAATTGGAAAAGTTTCCCATCTTATCAACTCTACCAACCCAACTTTACCAACCAAACGGAATAAAGCAAGGTTTTTAGCTGTTAACTTTCGACGCGAACTTGTGAAATAGAGATTGACGGTTAGGTGCGCAGTGGAGTTTCTGTAACATCTGTGTTTTTTGTATATGAGGTACGATGAGTTCCCAACAGTACTTACCGGTGTAGAGTACGGATGTGCCGTCAGGCATACGCCGTCCGCCTTCAGCTGCTCTTGCAGCAGAGCCTCCAGCTCGCTCAGCATTAGCGGTGAACTGTCCCGCTCCAAGCTGTCACTGTTATCCGACAGCAGTGATTTTGGGTCGTTCAGCTGGAAGTACACACTGGCCGCGCCCTTCTCGCGCAGTAGCCGCACACTCTTCAGCAGTTTGCTGCGGTGGGCCGGATTCTGTACTCCGATTGCGTCCAGATCGGGATCACCCACCTGCTTGCAGATCTCCAGATCATCATACCCATTATCAAGGAAGCTCTCAGCGTACTGGCCCAGCCCGAGGGCGCGCAACCACTCGCACACGATGTTGCTCACCGCCATCCCGCGGCCAGTACCTTCCTCCCTGTTGGCAGCTAGAAGGTTACCACTGTCGCCCCTACTTCCGTTTCCGTTATGTCGAATTCACCCTATGCACTGTAATCACTCGGTTGCGATCGATCGTCGACGATCGCATACAACGATAACCGGGAAAAGGGCGCTTTATCAAGACGCGAAGTAAGC
Organism: Anopheles farauti; assembly: GCA_000473445.2. Taxonomy (NCBI): domain Eukaryota; kingdom Metazoa; phylum Arthropoda; class Insecta; order Diptera; family Culicidae; genus Anopheles; species Anopheles farauti. The sequence continues at coordinate 2,111,165 of KI915046.1, forward strand.
TTTCTCGTTCACTACACAGCAAATCGTTGCCACTCATCCATATGCACGCACACACATCCAATACCACCTTATTGCCACATGCACTTACGCCGCAAATAAAACTTCACTTGCACTGCGGCCTTTTTTCCCTCGGGAACCTACAAAGACGAAGAGCATATTTTAACAGCCAAACAAAAAAACTGAAGGTAAACATAAACGTTTAATTAAAGCGGACTTTTGCCGGTGCCTCATCCCCTCGTGGCATCCTCGTGACACACGCTCACACATTCGGAGAAGCCTACATTTCTACATCCCTTTTCAACTTCTCCCCATTTGCCTCTCTCACTCCCTCTTCCGTCTCACACTCTTGTACCAGCTATTTTGTTCCGTTTATTCGATCTCTTTTGTTTAATGATCTTTTTCGATTACTTTTACCTTTTCAACTTGTCCCTGTTCCGTTTTCCGTTTGCTGTCCCTCCGGTCGCATCCCACTGACTGTTTTATTATTCCCATTTTTCTCTCTTCACAACCCTCACTACGGCTCGGGGTCGAGTAAAAGCTTTCTGCTGCCTTTTTGACAGTTTAGTTCTCTTGGTCATTCGGTCGTTCGGTGGTAGTTTTGCCTGTACATGTTTTTTTTGCTTCATTTTTTTCATCTTCAGCACTACCTGCTCTACATTGCACAAAAGGGCTTTGCGCTTCAGCCCAAGGACTTTGCCCAGGCTGAGCTAGCTGGCTGACTGAGTTTCGTTTTACGACGCTTTCCTTATACGTTTTTATTTTATACTTGCAAACTGCTTCTACTCGTTCCCATCGGGCGTATCGTCTGTTCACGTCTGTCGCATTCCGCAGGCAATGTCGCTTGCATGCGCATCCCGTCGTTTAACCCCTGGAAATCTCCCACAATCCGTAAACTTCCCGCGCGCGCACTGGAATGCTCGCACTACGTGCTCCGTGTGCACGTTCTCCTTTCTGGTTCCCTTGAGGTTCCTTAGCGCGGACGAACAGCCATTGAAGAACGAGCGCAATTACCAACACGGAGGACACGGGGTTGTCGCCGTCGCGCGGTAGCTCCTCTTCACTTTTTACCGATAAAAAGCTAGCAGGTCTACCGCTGCTACGTCCACCACCACCACCTCCACCAACATCGCCAGTTTTTCTTGTGTCGTTCGTCTTCGGAGCACATTTTTCCCCATGATCCGGGACCGGCAGATCGAATCAACCTTAAAGGCGCAGTGTGATCTAGAGAGAAAGAAAGAGAGCAGAAGCAAACAAAGTTAACCATTTGGAATCGTGACGAGTTGGTTAATGATGATGATAAAGATTATTATTACACTGGGGCCTGTTCAATCGGTGCGCACTCGCACACGCTCGCTGGTTGTGCTTTTAAGTGCTGCCCGAACATTACGGAGAGAGAGAAGTAGGCGAAACAGTACGACAGCAACAACGGCCTATCTGCCCGCGGTAAACGGGACACTCGTGCTGGCCAGCATCGTCGTAAAACAAAAAAAAGACCCTCCCTCGACGTTCCGTGGGATGCTGATCTGTTCTAAAGGCAAAAGTCGAGCTGAAGCTCTCGAGCTCTCGATACTTAAGCACTCGCCTGCGCGAACTGCTTTCGTTTCGGCTTCGCACCACGCTGCAGCCACTCACACTCGCCCTCCACCAAGCCCTTGAGCGGCATAATTTTGCTGTGGCTCTAAAAATTCAAGAAAGATTTATGACGGGCCACAAGAACGAAATCACACAAACACATACACATACATACACCGAAACACATCATCCGACGCGAAGCGACAGCACTCACATGCCCGTGGTGACCTCTTCTTTCTCTCTATTGTGGGTTGTGGGGCGCACGGTCGCAACGGGAAGCGGAAGGAGCGAGACAGTTCGACCTTCCGTCCGCCCCGCAACCCGTGCGGGGAGGATTGAAAAATTTTCGTTGACAGATTAAGATTTATGAATGTGGCAATTAAAAAGAAACGTGAAGATGGCTGCCCGACTCACCCCATCCCCGTTAGGCGGCGCTGGAGCCCTATGGAAGGCCCTGCTTTGGAACGACGAGCACGACAAAAGGTGCGCAGCGACATCACCGCACCGCACCGCATTATCGTATGGCGCGCGAGAGGGCGCGCTAATGGAAACCACTGTCGTTTGAAGATGAAGATGATGATGACTTATGAAGACAAACAGCGCGTGAAAAGTTGTGATGCTGAAAGGTGATCGTTAGAACGATTTCCCCGTAAGCGCACCGTGCGAGTGCGGCTTGGCATTGTTCGGCGGCAGAAGCTCTGAGGAACGTGAGCAACGCTAAACAGCTCGTTGAAATTTATGCTCATCCACTCATCATCGTAGGTTGCGCGTGGCAAACAAACCATCTAGGCTGGGCTGCGGAAGGCTTATTGCTTAACTTCATCTAACCACGTCTTCCCAACAAATGGTAGTTTGGTATGGTGAGCTTGGGCGATACCCGACTCCAAACACAAGAACATGTACAACAAACCATACAAAAAAAACCGAAACAAACAGACACGTAAAATCGGTACGATTTTGCTACCGCGTCTAATACGTGAGACTTTGCGGAAGATTTCACTGCTTTGAAGAGTCTACAGCATCAGAAAATCTCCATGTTTGTTTATGTAAAATCCCAACACCCAACATTCCAGCAGGTTTCCTTTTTTACACGAGCCAACTGAAGAATGCAAAAACCCGGCACTCGGTCACATACACAACAATGTACACAAGAACCATCCTGCCGCGATGCACGTTCGAGAGCCCGCAAACAAATATGCATCACCACCTCCGTTACCACTCTCCGAGGCTCCTGGACGGACCCGGATGAATGAATTGCAAAATGAATGTGAAATACCCAAGCCATCGCCTTGTCTCGCTGAAGGTCACACGGCTAGGAAAATCCACGGTCGAAGGTGTAAGAAAGGATCCGTCTGGCGACGGAGTAAGGCAGGAGTAAAAGAATAGACGCTTGGAGCGTCCTTTTGTCGTAGTTTCGCAGCCATGATCCACCAACCCGGTTGCTACAGCAGGTGGTGGATTATTTTATTTTTCTCCGCGGCAGGTTTTTTTTGTTGATTTCTCCATTGCCAGCAGACATTGCCTTCAGATATTACCCACAAACGCACAATCTGACGATGGTACAACCACTAGAGCACACGACGGTGTCGGTCCCCCGTTGGGTAACCATATTTCTTATCCACCATCTTCGGTTCAATTTCGGTTTTTGCGGAATAAATTACACCAAAAACCTAACTAAAGTTACAGCGGGTCACACGGAACCGAAACGGATCGTGTCGTTCACCTCAGCTACGTAACGAATCTGCCCCAAACTCACCTCGATGCGAGAATGGTATGTTTGGAGAAATTCCTTCAATGTATTCTGCGAATACCTTGTTGTTCGTCCACTTTCGTCGACTCCATTGGCTGCGATGATGTGTATATGCATTCAGACGTCAAGGCGTGAGCCGTTTCCTAGGTATCCTTACTGGGCAAACTTTGACAGCAACTAGGTCCGGCCTGACAAAATATGCAAATGGGGCCTGCATGCTGTCGTAATGTTTCATCGTAACAGGATGCAAATCCTTGCGAAGATCCAACCAAGATGACCCGCAATGATTCTCAGACAAAATGAGAAAACAAATCACCGGTCACTAACCTCGCGACCCAGGGTTCTACACCGGCTCATTCATCAACAAGATGCTGAAAATGGTTGGTAGACAGCGAAAGGTGAATGGTGAAATGGACCAGAAATTAGAATAAAAGCCATAGAAGTGGCCATTTCTAGCAGCACAGTAAGGCTCATTTTATACTGATAGTGATTTTCAAAAACCTTACCGAAAGGATTGTATTATACGGGATAGGTTAGAATGACCTCTCCCATCCTGCTTGGCCCTACGCTTTAGAAATTTGCATAGTATTTGCAAGTTCTTGGAACGTGCTGATGTTTTGCATCGATTTTAGCTTTAAGGTTGGCGCCAAATTTATTCATTTGCAATGGGTAATCTCGGGCCTTGTATTTGTACGGGAGGATACATGAATACTACATGAAAATTGAGACTTTTCGCTGTCCGATATACCAACAGGACTTAAAACAACACTCATAGTTCCGTCTCATGTGGCGTCTCGGCTCTCAGCAAAGTGTTCTGTGCTTAAATACTTCGTAGATTAGACATACAACAGCCGTATACGCTTGTACACTTACATTGGCTAAAGCAATCTTTCCTCGGTGAAAAGCCCACCACAGATTTTCCAGTGTCCAACAATCCCGGCTCTGCTAACTCGATTATCTTACACGACCATTCAACGACCACGAGGCGTTAAAATCTCCAAACAAATACTCTCGAAAAAAACCCAACATCCGAACTAATAACAAAAAGGCTACTACGGACTTTGCCCAGCGTTAACAGAAAGGTTTCCCACTCTCAGCGTGTGCTCTGTTTTGAATATTAAATATTTACGAAGTTGGTCCGCCAGTTCCGGAGTTCCACTGTTGGCTTCGGATGAGTACCAGTACCACTGGCACTTGCTAATTGGGTCCTTCGCTGACGAAAGTTTGTCGTACACCAGTGTTAGTTGCTGTAGCGTCCGTCACGGACCAGCGCGGGACCAACGGATCATCCAGCGATGGAAAGAAATTTGCACTTCATTTGCATACCGCGAGCACATCGTGGGCGACGAGGGTATTGAAGTTATGTGCTACAAGCGTACAAAAGTTGTGCAGATATTTGGTACCTACTGGCCAGTTTCTGCCCATTTTACATTGCAACCTACATCTGCACAATGCACAATAAATCTCGTTCATTGCTACCGGAGAGCTATAATGCAACAAACGTTAAATGTTCCAAAATGACCATCCAGTTTGCATTTATTCGCAGAAACAAACGCTTTTAACGTTTTTTTTTCAACGATTTCAACGGAATGTGGAAATCAATAGGGCGCTCCATGTAGACAACTTTGGTTGATTGAAAAACACAAATCTAATAACGCTTTGCCGCCGACATTCCGTTCCAGTGCGTGCCAAATTCCATCGAATTTTTTTTACGTTTTATTCAACTCCCTGCAAAAACACATCAGCGAACTCGAAACCGGAGTTTTAGATGCTTCCAGTATGGAAAGGGTTGTGTCTACCTCGTTTCGTTTCAGCATAGCATAAATTTGTCGGAAGAGGTTGCCTTGTTTGCTGGATGGGGATATGGATTTAAATATTCACTTTTTTCTAGCTTTGAACACATGCAAATGGGGTTGGTTTTCCACTCAATTGATAAGCGCATGGGATATTTGTTTGTTGGATAAAACAGGATAAACATGAATGTGACCACTAACCATCCGCACGACCGTTTACGGATGGGGTGCTCCTTGCGAGTTGCGTGTTTATTTATTCGGCACACTGAAAAACACTTTCCGCACGCACGTTACAAAACCGAAACGTCAAAATCAGATAAAATAATTCTGCTCCGGGGCTTAAGCGGGGCTTACACCTAGAAAATGGTCTTGTTTAAATTTTATTTATTTTATTATGTTTATGCTGCGCAAGGCACACCGCACCGCGTATTGTTCAACCCACCTCGGATAAATAATTCTACTTCTCATTTGTTCATACAAAATTCGCCGAATTATTATCTAAAGCGTTCGAAATTGTTTCTGATAGCATCGATTACTGCAAGCCCACGCTCACTCGAACGCCTGGTGTACAATTACATGCTCCAATGATTTCAAATCCCACCGCTCCAACCCCTAAAGCTGTAGCACAGGAACGAAGAAACTCGAAAAATAAAACTGTCACTAGCATACGACCCAGACGCAGCGTCAAAAAGCGTCTTCGATCATTGATCAAACAACGCCTAATAATCAATAGTCGGCACCCACCAGTATAGCGTCGTTCGCAGAACCAAAAACCTCCACCAAGTTCGTCGTGCACCGTTCACCCATCGAATGCGTGCATGGAATGAGTCGGAATGTGCGACGAACTTGATTTTAAAGCTACAGAGCCAAATGTGCACGCACGCGTCGCAAAACTCTGCCGACGAGCGGAGACTCTTCGTCTGACCTTTGGCAGCAATGGCGATGGCGCACGGGAGAAAATCGATTTCTCCAACCATCCGGCCGACACCGACACCTTCAGTCGTGAGCGCCTTCTTCCATCCGGATGCCCGAACTCGATCGTTCTGATGGCAACCCAGCAGGGATCCTTGCCTCATTCGGATCGGTGCCCGAAATCGTAGTCTCGAACTCGAAACAGAAAGAACCTACGCACTCCCGCACGGTATGTCTCCAACCAGAAGACAACGGTTACTAAGGTGCGTCTTATCGGCCTCAGTGTCCTACTCACTCTTTTCCCTCCATCTATTCCTCACTCATGACGGAAACCAAACCGAACCGTGTTCGGATAGAATTACTTCAATCATATTTCATAGCCATCCGCCTGTGTGTAGGTCGTTTTTCCATCGGGCCACCCAAAAAAAAAGTGAAAAACAACGGAGAACTGGTACTGTAACCAAACTGAACGTTTTACACCCGCCGTCCACACCGATTTTTCAAGGGGCCCTCCATTCCCCAAAATGGTCGAGGTGCTGCAGCAGAACCGGACCGACGAGGCATCGAAATCGAGATTTGATACTTTTTTTCTCCGGTCGATCCATCTATCTTGATCGCACTTCTTCCTCACGTGGCCTGTGGCCGTCAGCTCCAATCGGCCAACCAAACGGGGAACGATTTGTCTCTCGCTCGCGTTTTACGATCTTCCCACCGGATATCCATCCCCGCGACGATTGTGAGCGCTGGTCCGGTCTACTACGCACTAGGCGTGCGTTTTTGGACAGGAGAAAATTAAAAAACGCACCCCCAAAAACCCGTATCTTTACTAACTAATAGATCTTTTCCGTTCTGCGAAGTGTGCTTCGTTCTGTTTTTCGTCAACCGAAGGACACCTAAAACCCCGAAACCAGAAGGAAACAAAGAGAAGCCCACCCAGGGCTAAGGGTTGCGCTTTAGGTTCTAGTTTTTCTGGTACGGAAATAGCTCACCGTTGATGACGGGTCATCGAAGGAACCTGTCGTCAAATGGCGCGTTGATGCACGCTTGTAATGCACATCCTTTGCCTAAGGATATAAAGGTGAACATAAATGATAACCACTCACTCCAGACTGACGCGCCATGACCCTGTCCGTGATCGGTAATCCGATAGCGGTTGATCCCTTTTTCTTCACCCCGAAACCGAAACATGACTGATGAGTGCGCAAGGTTGAGTATTAACGAAATGAAACGACACACAAGCAGAGCACGAATGAAGAGATTACGAGGTTCTTTAAACATCGTTTTAGAACAGTTTTTCTCAACAGGACTGCAGCTCTTCAAGACAGACAGCTTGAGTATGCCATCAATGCTGTACTTTAAGTCCAATGTTGTCTTGTTATGCCTACCGTAATCGTTAAAACAAATCCAACCCAAAGAATCCCCTCATCTGTTAGCATCGCAATGAAGGGAGGGAAAAAACAAAACCTTTTCATCCTTTGGAAGGATTCGGAATAATGTAATCAACATGAGGAATTATTTGTCCCATCGGGAACGCACGGGGTGACGCATTCCCCGGCCCGTCCTGCAATTACTCGGCCTTACCAGCTGTTCGATTCGGCCACCCTAGTCGGTGCGCTACGACAGTTGATGGTTTCGTTCGTAACATCAGGGAGGGTGAAGTTCCCCTTTTTTTTAAAAAAAACGTTAGCATTCCTGACGTCGCCCATGACAGGTTGTGTCATTTTTGTCGCGCTGTCAGTGCATAATCAAATTCATAAAGGGCGTTATTAAACGGGATTAGGTTTTTGTTATTTCAAAGCACATAAACATAAAATTTCTACCACCACATTGGGCGCCTGATTCGGTTAACATATTTTGTTTCTAGAAAATACCCCAGCTCTCAGGTCGCAGGATGAATGCCAGTCGATTAAACCAAAGAAATGAGTATGGAGGAATAAAAATAACAACGTATATTATTTGAGGGCAAGGTAATCAAAAACAGACCTAGTCGTCTCATTTAAGTGACACAAAAACGGCATTTCCTAATATCGTATGAAAATCATTTCGTGCCGCTTCTGTCACAATAATCATAAAATAACCGTTAAGATAAACCAACCAGCTGAAGGTAGAACGTGTTTGTCGTATAAAACGCTCCAATGCAAACCAACCCACCTCTAGCGCGAATAGGAAAAGCAAAAGTAATTCGTAGTATCCCTACCGAGATAGAAGCCCCCAAATTTAACAATAACACCAAACCTTGCTGACAGCATCCCTCCTCGCTCTGCTAGCGACTCCGCAACGACAATTGAATATTTCAATTACGACAATCGAAGTTCGGTTCCGGACGCACAAAAAATACCAACAAACCTACGGCAACCAAAGCACCGGGATCACCAGCGTGTAGCAGGCTATAAATTTTCACGAATTAAACTTTTGCCCTGCTTGCGCGTGCTAGTAGCATGAAGGACCTGCTCGGAAGATTTGCTCCGGCCAAAATTTGGTTACGGCATGAAAATACACCCAAGCCCAACAAACAACGCTAGGTGTACAATACATGGGCGCAGGCAGAGAATATTTAATTGGAAGGATAGAATTTCATTCAGGATCTTTTACGGAGTACACATTCGTGACCAATACCGCCTCATCCCTCGGCACGTTTTCGAGGGTCTCGTGGAAACCTCCGCTTCAATACAGGTTTCCACCTAACCGAACGCCTGGTACGCTGCTGCAGACGCGCAGGTACCGACGTACGAGACACTTCACATCCACTCGTCGATGATGCGGTGGCTGCGAAAGGATAACGGAAACCGAACGGGCACCAACACTAGGGATGTTTAATTAGGTGCTATTCGAGTTCAGTTACGCCCCAGTTCCTTTTCTGGAGCTTCTTTGTTCCATTATTTTCCGTTGCTATCGTGCCGATCCCCCTCGATACTTTTACCGCTTGTGTGTAGCATGCAGATGGGAAAGCAGTATCCTTTGCTGCTTACACACCTACCGGATTTAACACGGATGGAAAGTGAGAAAGATAAATAAGTGCCTTTTCCATCGACCGTTCCGCATCCGTTCCATACAGTAGCACTGTTTCTCTTTCTCGCGCTCTTTCTCTTTTTCTCTCGCTCGCTCTTGCAAGTTTGGAGTACCAAAATCTTTTCAGAAAACTTTAGGAATTTTGTTTTCCTCAGTGTTTCTTTTTCTCTCTCTCCTGCCTGGCTTAGACACGATGACGGAGACGATTTCTGTTCGGGGCAGGTGTAAAGCGCACCCGGTGGGAATTCAACGATATGTTTTCAGGCAAACAAACGCGCTGGTGTATTTTTTTTTCCTTCCCTGAATTTAAATTTACGCCAACACCAACGAGACAGCGTGTCAGGTGTCATTTTAATGAAAATACATTTCCGTTTCCGATCCGACGCGAAGGACGTGGTTGGGGAAGATTTTTTTTAAATAATGTGAAGAGTTTTTACGTTGAATATTGCATTCGGCAATGCAAATCTTTTTTCCTGCATGAAAATAATGCATTTTTTAAGAACTCGTTTTAACACGAGTCCTCCGCGGTAGACTCTCCATTAAACGGTAACATCAACAATATCACGGTTTATTTATTATCTTATGCCGATTAAAAATACTGTCCCACCAGCATCCCATATATTTTCACCACTAAAGCGATCAATAAAGCGGCGATTAAAAGAATCGTCATTAAACATTAACAACGTCAAATTAAATTTAAAAATAAAACACAAACCTCGTGAATCCGATCCCTTCCAACGTCGCAGGCAGTTGAAGCATCGCACACAGTTCTGCGTTGGTGAATGGGAAAAGTAAAACCGTGCGCGTACAACACCGTTTTGGAGTTAATTTCTCCGCGTGTGCCAGACAAATCCAAATCCAATCTGAAGTGGTCATTAAAGTGCAATAATCATCGTCATATCGATTTTAAGCGAACGTTCTTCGTTTTGTTTTTACACTCGCCACTCGAGATGAGCAAACGATACACGAAAGACAGAACGGTGACGAAAGGAAGAATGGAGAAAGAGTAAAGGAGGAAAAAAGAAAGAGCTTTCGTTCGCGGTGGGACATAAATTTTGCTATACGATCACATTAAATGCACATAAAACCATCCATCCGAGCCTTAATACGGCGACGAAGACGGCAGTCTCAAAAGTGGTCCCACTATGGCTCGAGGACGATATGACGGCGATCGTTGGCCGCGATTTGCGCGAAGATGTCTTGACGCTCGATTTAATTTCGTCGTTTTGCTCTTTTCTTGCCGGCAGAAGCACATCAACTCCAGCCGGGAGAGATCGCATCAATCGGGCCCCGGTGTGAACTGCAGGTGGTCTGACAAGCCGCTTCGTTTGTCTGTGTTAGTGCACGGCGAAATCTGTGTTATTCAAGAAACCAAACCGTACCTCAATATGCACGATCGTTCGCGATCTTTTCGACAAGCGAAGGCATTTAAGTCGTACGAACGGGCAACAACGCAGTGTAGCTGCCATTTTTTTCTTTTTTTTTATTCAACTCGCATCACTTTGTCTCGCGGGAACACACTCCCCGACCCACAACTCGATATCAATCTCTTGCCTTTGACAAACCTATCCGGCTCCCTATCTTGCGTTGAACATCGACGCTTCAACCGCGGTAGGAGCGATTATTGACGTAGCAGATTTTAAACCACCTCCCGTTAACCCGCGAAGGAAGAGTAGGATCCCACACACACACACACACACACACACACACACACACACACACACACACACACACACACACACAAGTACGCGCGCGCACAACGGCACTCATACCTCAACCCATCATCGGTGCTCTGGAATGTTGGAAACATTCCGAGCCGTTAGAGGCGGAGGGCCCGCTAGAAACAACGGAAACACAAACTCAAAAACGGCAGCACCCAGCAGCCTCATCATCGTCAGTGTGCTTCCCGGTTATCACCTATCCTTTCCCTCCCACCCTTCGCTGCTCAAATGCTCAACCAAGGTTTCCTTTTTATGTTGCTGTTGCCTCTTTGTTTTGATTAATGAGATTAAAAACGAGGCAAAGCTCATGCTAAGGTCATGTTCATCTCTTTCATCTCCGGTTGCGCGGGTTCCAGAACGGAAAAGAAAGCCCGAAGTGCCCCAAAACGTGACTTAACCCTGTTTTGCTCTGGAGCGTTGGGACCACACGGACGACCGTGAGCCACCGGGATCATTTATCAAAAAACCGCCAAAATTCTATCCCGACCAGCGGTGAGAGTAACTTTACGAGAGAAAAACCTAAACTTACCTTATCGATTAGCAACCCTGCGTTATCTTCTGCCAGCGGTGGATTTGATATCTCAAGATTTCCAGTATATTACTCGCATCGGTAGGATTTTTATGCACCATTCATTGGGTTATTTATTGGGCTTGCACTTAATCCGATTTGTTTACCGTTTATGGCTTATTATGTTCCTTCTAACGCCACATAACACATTTAGATTCTCCACTCCTTTCCTCCTTAAAATTCGCATTATAAACTTCACCTATACTCGTTGTTCTGAACCATTTTGACCAGCCTGGACTGGTTTCTTTTCTGTCTCAAAATCACAGTATCATGCCACTAATTGGTGCGCATCCTAGAAACCTTCATCCCTCCACTAACTGTAAATATTAGTTACAGCAACGCAAAGAGAGACGACAGTACCTAAAACGGCCCTAACCACAACAAGAATCACCGGGCAAAACGTAACGAAATGCATAAAAAGAAGATAAATCCCAAATAGATCCGAGTGAGCGAAGGAATTTTGCAACATTCTCGCAAACGGGTAAACTTAAACCCCGCAAGAGCCACTTAATCTGCAATCCCGGCCGATGATGCTGTAAGCTCCGTTCCGTTTGCTTGTCTGTCTTTCTTCTTCCGTCTTTCCGTGCTTTGCGTTAGTTTTGTCCTTCGTTCTTCGTGTCGCTTAGTAGTTTCTCATTTCGCTTACATGTTTTCTCGTGCGTTTTCGGTGCTCTTTCTCGTCGCTTTTGCTTTGCGTCCGTGCTTCACGTTCAGCGATTGCACAAACACTATCAACGCCGCGGTCAACAACGAACACCACCACCACACAGCAGCTGATGGTGGTGTTTTGTTGTGTTCTCACGAGCAAAGCTTCAGCGGTCCACCGTGAGCATGATGCACTTTTTCAACCAAACCAGGGACACTTCAACGTTTTCGTTTTCTCCAGCGCTTCCGTTGTTGCAGCCACATTCATGCGCTCGTCGCACATGCACACACTTATTGATGCTCGGTTACGCATACATCACCACCACCACACAAGCCATCCAGCGCCACACGAAGCTCACGTTCCCCGGACAGCATCCATACGGGAGAAGAAGCAACTGCAGCAGTAAGTCCGAACATGTCACTCCACTGAAGTTTACGTGTGAGTGTGACAGGTAAACTAAGCAGACCCAGCAGAATAGTGTAAAAGAATATAAAAAAGCACAACACGAGGTTCGACCAAAGCCCTGCACTACGCTAGAAATGTTGAGCCCAAAACGTCGAACGTGCGGTGAACGAAAAACAAAACCGGAAAGCAGCAGCCACCATCGCCGTTGCCATGGTTGCTCGTTGCTGTTCCCGCAACCTAAAGCTCGAAAAGCGCCTCTTCGGAACCGCAAGGCATGCAGGCTCTTCTTGTTCGGTCTTCTCAAATGTTCGCCTATGTACACGGTGTGTGCTTCGCCTTGCCCACCGGCCAAGAACAACACCCCTTGTGCCTGTATGGCGAACGACGCCAGCCGAGGTCTGCACACAGGTTGCTTTTTCGTGCTCGCGGAACTAGCGCCAAACCACACTCGACGTGAATAAAGCCTGCCAATGCGAGATCTTTGCCATGGGGAGTGGGGAGGCTCTTGTTACATGGAGGCTGTGTGTTTGTGCGCTCGTATATGTATTGGGGAGAGAGCGAAATTGAGATGAAAGAATGAAGGATGAAACACGCCAAAAACAAGCACTAAGCGTGGACCAACATTAAAAAAAATCGTGGCGCTGTGGGAGCCTCCTTCTAAATCTCTAAACACAACAACAAAGTGTGCACATCACACACACACACACTCACACATATACGCACATGAGAGCTTTGCACTTCCATTCGCGCCACACCGTATAGACACATTTGTTTTGTACGCCCTCACTGCACAGCTCATCCACCCCTGCCGGTGTGAACTCGCGATTGGCCGCTTTTTTTATTCATCACTAGGATTTTTTATTATACTTTTCTTCTACGATTGCGGTCGCCGCTTCTTTCATCTCCACTCATGATGGGCACCTTGCACTGGTGTGTGAACTTCACTGACCCGTTCCGGCCTTAATTTCGCTAGACAGCATCACACAAGCACACAGCGGTAGCACTGGACCAAGGACTCTTCGTTTTGACGTTTCACCGATCCGGTCAGACCACACGAACCCGGTCGAAGCGATTAGTGTACTATTCCAGGCTCCTGCCACGCGCCAGCAGTTTTACTACCAACACTCACCGTACGCCTTGCTGGATTTGTGCACAATGCACTATCTATCTATTGAAACGATTTTCCGGCCGCGAAAACTTTTCGTGGACTCGCGCAAACGACGAAACACATGTCCACACGCTTCGAGATGTCAGAGAGAACTGACAATGGTATGCTCTTTCATGCTTCGCTATGTCTCTGTTATGCTCTCTTATGCTCCTGCTGCACATAATCTCACGCAAACACGTGAGACGCGAACGCGTGAGAGAGAGAGAGAGAGAGAGTTTTGAGGGAGATAGAAATAGAGAGAGAACACGAAAGAAACACGAGAAAGCAAATGAACTTGCGCGATAAACATAGTAAAATTATAAAAAAACACAGACTAGAGTTATTTCAATATTACTAGCAATGCAAAATATATCAGCTTTCAATTTTCATTTATGAATAAAATTTTATGAATAGCAATTAAATTAATGCAAAAATCCTACCACTGTTTCATATGCCGTTCTTTGAGTACAAAAAGAGAAAAAAATCATATGTGCATCACGATGTGCATGAAATTTCGTGTAATTATATTAAAAATATCAAAACAATGCAGATAGTACGTATAACATATTTGTTATAATATGTATTACATGAATTAGATTGTGTGTATAAAATACAGGGAAAGACATCAAACTTTCAAGTATAAATCGACTACTTTTAATTGTATTAACTGCAGGTTAAAGAATTCATTCAATTTAAGCATACTGTTTCAAGCTCATTTAGCTCATAGTAAAGAGTACCCAATGTACAAAATGGAACTTATTAAACTATCTCAACTAACATCCAATAAACGATCATGTATTGTACTTCAACTTTGCATGACTATTTTTTATGACAAAAGACATAGTGGGTTTGAACTCATATATAATTACAGAAATTCATTTAATTCGATTTATGAATTTTAGAATTTGGGGCTATCGAAACATCCCTACAAATAATTAACACTTTAGCCGCCTTGCCAACTGAATTCCATAAACGAATTTTGTTATCCAAGAGAAAGTTGACTCCTGTTGCTCATTCGTTCTCAGTGCAGAAAACGGCTATAGAAAAACGAAGGTAAAAATATTCCCAACTCTCGCCTCTCTCTTCGTCAAATGCTTTATACAGAACGCCTAATATTTCGATCTGGAATCAGGCGGTTATTTTTTATTAATAAAATATTTAATGAATTATCCTTTACCAAGCATCAAGCTGTCTTTCTAAAAGATTTAAAAAGATTGCTTTATTTATTTCATTGAGTTCAACAAATGAGGCTCCATCAGAGGAGATTTTATCACGGATTAGTTTGATATAAATTCAAATAATCTGAAGCAGGCATTGTATTAGATTAATTTGATACCATATTCCTTTCCTGAGAATAAAATTATAAAACTGCACAAAAATTTTCCGTAGAGAATTAAAACTAGAAATATTCAAAAACAAGTTAAGGTAAAGTTAATGACAAATAGTACAGTGCAATGATACACTTGAGCAATTGTACAACTAACCTTATTGAAAAATAAAATCGACTGGACCATAAGTTTCTATTTTATAATGGTAAAACTACAATTGATAAATAATGATATTGTGGCAAATACCTGAACATCGGACTGGAATTATATTTCTATTATATAGAAAAATATCAACAGCTTACTAAAATCATATCCGAAAGCTACTAAGGATGTCCTAGAATCGGCAGATTTTAATTGTACGTTTTTTGAGCATATAGAAGGTTTATGTTGTAAATGTATTCATTCCTCGCAGTTGGTGGCTTGATGTGCCCATCACTAGCTTCGGAATCCGAGAATCACCCGAACCCGGCCGAGTGTACACACAAATATGATGTGGTGGGCTGCACACTGTCCCTGTCATTTCAAAACTAGTCTCGAGCCAACCAACAAATTGAAATATCACAATATTAACATTTTGTGTGGTTTTTGTTGAGAAAATATTTTATTTCATACGTGGATGGATTATAATGCCTTTACTGCACATTACCATTAAAAATAGATATGATAAATCCATTTATCCCAAATAATACATAAAAAATATTAATTCTTCCACATTTATTTTACATTTTATCAGAATTTTTTTACGTTCATTTAAAATAAATCAAAACTGCTTCAAAACATTTTCGAAAGTAAAATACAAACAATTGATCCTGAACAATGAAACGCACTTCAAATGCGAAACATTATCGAACATTTTCTATTTTTTTTTCTTCCAGAAATCCAATTAACTTCCACGTCCCATTCTATTTCAGTAGCCATTTATCCTGACCGAACACACATATCCGCAAACAACAAGCAGTACCAGTACAATGGTCACACCATTCCTGCCGGCTGCTAACCATCCAAAGGAGACATTCGAAGGTTTGGCGATGCCTTTTTGCACCTCGTTTGGTCATCGGTGGAGTCAAATGTTACTAAATTATTCATCATCGTATTAATTTGTGCTGTTCACTGCTTTGAGTTCGAAAGAAGTTAGCTCTGCGTTTGACTTGCTCGCCACAAAGTTAAGATTTTTTCCTTCTTGGAAAGGGCGTACTTTTTTCATGTACATGAAAGCAACGTTAATTTTTGGCATGGGAAATCAAAAACAAGAGAACCATTTGCAATACGTTTCGTGTGATTTGGTCTTCATAAACCGACATTAGACATTAGAAAAAACAAAAAAGTTCGCCATGCGTAATATTCTTCTGCATCTTGTTATTGATATTTTCCAACTAATTCAACTTTCCCATTGACTTGTCACAGACATTAGAAAAAATAAAAAACTTTGCCATGCGTAATATTCTTCTGCATCTTGTTATTGATATTTTCCAACCAATTCAATCTTCCCATTAACTTGTCACAGCTTTTTATCGGCTGGTTTGTTATGCTATTCAGTTTGTCCGGTTCACTGAACTTTTTCGCTTTACAGAGCCTTCGATTCACACGAGATCCTTACGAGTCGATGGGAGACAGTAAAATATCAATTTAACCAATAGTCCTTAAGCAAACCTTCATGACCGTTCGGGACGGATCTGAACGTGGGACGTTGCGTTCATAAATTTCAATAACTTCCTCCCCACCGCTACAGCCGGAAGCGTTTCCTTCGTGATAGAAATATGTGCAAATGCGTGTAACCTTAACCGAATTCTTGTGAACACAGGTCACTAGGATGTGTTCGGTAGTCATTTTCTCTTCTCCCACTAGTTTTCATCCTCACACAACGTTTCAATGCCGGAAGTGTGTGAACACTTTGTTCACATCATTTTAACAAACACGTACGATCCCATTCTCGATTGACCATCTGGCACGGTTCACATCCTTCCGCCATCTATCCCCCCGCATCGAGCGCTTTTATTAAAAGCCTGCGTGTGGCGTCTAACATCCTCTCGACCGTGCCCAACATGTATGCTCGTATTTTTATCAAACGCAATGTAGCAACAAGAAAAGCAAAGAACCATTTTCGCCATTCAACCACTTCGATTGGAATGACGAGCGTGGTAACAGGAAAGGGGCATCACTTTTACCCATTAGCAACACAGACAGCGACCGAATAGGAAACAAACCCTGCAAAGATGGTCTTTTCTTTGTTATTGCAAACATTATGCGGAGGGTGAATGATAAATCAATTTGTCAATAGCGTTGATGGACAAACGGCATAAGTGCGCTTGACCGGGGTTCAGCCAATGATAGGTTAATTAGATTTTTGACATACTATTAACGTGTAACAGATTCATCGTACACATATGAGGTTTAATTTATTTTTTTCTGGTGATAACGTATGTAGTAACATGTCACGATAAAACATGGTTATTTAAGATCGTATCGCAGGTCCGACCAAAAACGATTTTTTCCGATTTTAGAGAAGTACGTAGTACGTAGAAGTAGTGGTTGTATACTTGTAAGACATGAAAAATACTTGTCCTCAACGATTGTTTTTAAGCTCTTTAAAATACTTGCATTTTACTTGCGCATTAAAATACTTGCGCTTTGGTCCCTGCTTCAAAAGAACTGACATCCGCAACCTTTTGTTTCAGCAAGATTTTGCAAATATACATGAAAATCGGGTGTGGTTGATAATGATAGCAAAAATATTTACTTCCACTGGATAAGCATAGAGCACGCTCGTGATATCGTCGGTACCTCTTGACTGAGAGTATGGCACTCGTCAAAATGCTTTCCCACCACAAGGGGATACAAACTCCAATCACTTATCACGATGAGTGGCAGGTTTTTTGCCATTGTTTTTTTATTTTTTTGTGCAAGCCATTTCATACCGTAAACCTTGCATCATCAGCAGTAAGGCAACAACTCAATGGTGATTGCATATTTCGTAAGCCTGTTCAACCGTATAAAAAATTAACCATCTTCAGTAAGGCGAAATCCAGAATTTCATGCATGCTTAATCATAAAAAACATGTAAGAAACGCATGTCTTCCTTCAATTGTTTTATTAAACTAGCACAAATACTACCACCGGGTGTGTCTGTGCTTGATCTCTATATATTCAGCATCATCTATCTTTGCTTTCCTTTGGGCGAAACCAAATCCGTTGCTATGCAGGCGAAATACACGCTATCACCAACACCTCCGACGGTATGACGACAGTAATAGACTCACGGTTCACATTTCAGGCAAGACGGTAAACTTTTCTCCAAATTGAACTCCACTGACTGGTAGTGTTAAAAATGCACCCAAATAGGGCACATGCAGCCTCATGTGCTTTTTACGAGGACGAAAAAGTTAACCTTTTAGTCGAACAGCTGAACACGCAGTCATTCACCGTCCTTCGGATAAGTCACTTCGAGAGAAAGAAAAAAGAAATAACTTAAACTATCGTGTCAAAATTCCCCAAAAACGTTGCTGGAGCAAAGTTTGTTGGTGCATAACCTCAGTGTGAAAAAGAAATCAACCGAGAGATGTTTTCTTTTTTGCATTACAAGCGCGAATAGCTTTGGGTTATTATTATCATTGCACCTTGACTGGGTTACGTGTTTATTTTCAACCGAACCGCTCACTCGCAATCGTTAAATATAGCTTCAACAAAAACAACAACGGCTCAATGGTCTAGGGGTATGATTTTCGCTTCGGGTGCGAGAGGTCCCGGGTTCAAATCCCGGTTGAGCCCTTGGTTACTTTGTAGAGAAAACCAATCGTTGTATTTTTTTAAATATAGTTTAGCAGAAAGTAGCCTCCTGACTATTACTTACCTTAAATATTAGCGTTCCTTGAAACAATTCTTCCAATCATCCCAGCATCAACCCTTAATATTCGAACCACTTGAAAAACCAGCTTATACCCAACGAATATGCATCGATCGAAGCAGCAGTATTTTTCATCACCGGTAGCTGTTTTCTCCGCCAGCTGGCGTTTGATACCACGAAGCAGCCACCATCTGTCCCGGAGGCGGTACGGGCACGTTTTGATTGAAGCAGTGTCAATTTTCCCATTAAGATGGTTGCTGTCGATAAATTTCCAATTTTCCACTTTCCAAACCCACTGTCAGCTACCGGCAGCTTCA
Organism: Anopheles farauti; assembly: GCA_000473445.2. Classification (NCBI taxonomy): domain Eukaryota; kingdom Metazoa; phylum Arthropoda; class Insecta; order Diptera; family Culicidae; genus Anopheles; species Anopheles farauti. Next base: position 2,130,174 of record KI915046.1, read on the forward strand.
TAGCATGGTGGCGCATCCACCCAAACGGGTACCACCGGTAGCTGCAAAATACACAGCAGCTGTTTCAGCACCCGAAAGACGTCACTCAGCTTCGCCCCGTCTTAAGTGGGTGATTAATTTGTCAAACGGTTTCGCCCACCTCCGTACGCCTACTTCCATCTGGCCGAGTGTTTGATTCTGGGTGGCCAATCGAAGGTCGAAGCATATACCAGTCCATCGGAGATGTGATCCTATGTCGCTTTTCATAGAGATTTTGAGGAATGCAATTCGGTGCACACTTCAAAGGCTGGCCAATGCCTTGCCAACCGGAGGATACCACAACCACAGCCTGATTGAACGAGAGTCTTCTCTGCTCAGGTTTCGGAACCTTTCGAAATCCGAAGCGTAAGCTTTCTTTACGTTTCGTATTGATTTTTAAAGACCCTACGTGCGCGACACAAACATTTCATATGATTGCACGAACGCGAAATCTACTAAAACTACTCGGTTTAAGGATTTGTTGTCCTGCGTGCGTCGAGTGGAACTTGTGCATGAGTGGACGAAAAATGAATGTATTCAGAGAGTACGAGCCATTTTAACGAAATTTTGAACTGTTCCAAAACAATGTATGATTAATTTCCCTTCAATATCTGTACAAATTCATATCCTCGCACATACTTAATTAACCAGTGACAACTAACCAAACTGACTAACTGCGATATATCTTACGTCTCCTTGTAATCAATGTTTAAATCCAAATTTTAAACCAATATTTTCCACCCATCGAGTATGTTAACATCGATCGAATGAGTAACTTTCTATTTTCGGTCCACATTTGACCATTCATTTTGTAACGAGGCTGCCACGCTGGTCCAGGTCCACTATAGACGAGTTATTCTAACGCGGCTGAAGCTAAAGTCCGCCCGCCGTACATCGCACCGATGGTTCATTGTCGTGAAAGAAAAGTTGGCCAACTGCTTTATTTTTCGCGATCTTTCCTCGACTCAGCCAGCGTCGGCCGCCATCTCGAATCGTCTTTTATGTTCCGCTGAACTCCAGCCGAAAGTCAATAACTCAAATTGACTTAAATTATGTGAACAAGATAAATATTCGATTCGCTTTGGAATCGGCGTTTGGTTTTTTGCCTTTAGCTTGTTTTTTTCCTTCATGGCACCCTTCGCGAAGCGGCTATGCTGGCCAATCCTTTAGTGTGTGTGTGTGTGTGTGTGTGTGTGTGTTTGTTTGTGCTTATTCGCTTTTCACGTTTCAGCCAGCGGCTATTTTCTGTTCAACCTTAGGAAATGATCTCCGCAAGTTGGCTTCCGAAAGTTCGGCCTTATGATGCGTGCACGTTTTTCATCCGGAAATCTCAAAACTAGTTCTTGCGCCAGGTTTTATAGCCTTCCGGTACCGGATGAGGGGGAAACTTGGCTAAACTTGAACGCCTTTTTTGCTGTTTCTTCCACTGTAAAGTGTGAAGTGAGTCTGGAACGCTCGGAAAACCCAGAGAAAGGGATACAACCTGAACTTCCACCACCGAGACTGGAGAACTGGTCAAACGACAAAAACTCCGGTCCGGTTTTTGTTGCTCCACTTTAAAGTATAACACATGCGGATATTTAAATCCTTTGCAGAAGATAAGAGGTTTTGCTGGTTTTTGCACTGTCTCGCTACCCGTATTAAACCTCACCGCCCGGCGCTGACGTTGACGGCAAATCAGATAAAAGTTCCCCACCAACCAGCCAGCCAACCTTTACCGTCCAAGTTAATCGTTCCTTCCGTTTCAACGGAACGGAGCTTTCGGAAAAACTTTACACATCTGTCGACGTGTGTATCGACGCCGAGCGGAAGAAAGTAATCCACTCTACAGCATCGAAACCGGCACACACGGCAAATCTAGTTCAAGGCAGTGCACTGAAGCGACCACCAGCTTAACACAACTCCCCTTCGAGTTAAGAAAATTCCGAATTCTTTTCCGATGTCGAAACCAACTCAAATTCGATGCGCGTTCGAACACTCGTGCAACCTGCTAGACACCAATTCCTGACGAACGGCCTGTTCTAGCAGTGGTAGCAGTTCCACCGCTGAAGAACGAGTGCGTACGCCCGCGCTCCCTTCTGGTAGAAGCGAAAATTCAATTTGTTCGTCTTTTGCCAACTTTTCCGCACCCGATCCGTGGAAATTATTGACATTTCGTCTACGGCGGCGGTGCACGAATGGCCCAGCCCAGCCTTAATCCCACAGGCAGCCAAGCGTCACGTACCTATCACGAGCCAACCATCGTCCATGTCCCACCCGCACGAGCCTGCCATGGGCTGTCAAATAAATGGCAACGAACACCCGGTTCCCCGGCTGGGTTCGTCTCACCGGGTGACTTTCTGGGCACGGATCGCTTCCCCATCCCCCGCGAGACACTTGCCGGAGGGGAAGTTTTTGGCAGAGCGCCGGTGAACCGTAGCGAATGGAATAATCATATTGATCACCATAAATCATCGCCGCGCACTCCTATTTTAGCCAACACAGAGCCGACGGCAGACGATTTCATTATTCCACTGCTCATCCTGATGCGCTGGTTGGTCGCCACCGACTGACGTCTAATATCTTCGGCAAATGGGGCAAAAAGAGCAATAGCACCGAGGCACGTGCAAGCTCACTCACTATCGACCTTCTCCGGCACACCACCGGATCGGCTTGGTGGGATAGAGAAGGGGAAAAATGCTTAACTCGCGAGAATTTGTACATCTCAAGGACGAAGGGACAAGCTTGCGCTTCTGCTCGTTCGCAATTCCCACCGTGGATGAGCTTCGATAGCATAAAATTGGAGCTACTTAATTATCATTTCTGCAACATGTTTCGACACTTATACGGGGCACCTCCAGCAGATAGGATACCCTTAATCTTGACCGGTTGCGAGAAACTTCGTCTCACCCGGGATGTCAGGCAGTTTGTCGAAGCTGCGAACGAATCCTAAGATGCAAAGAATAGGGATCGATAGAACGAAACTAACGCAGTCCAACGAAGAATGTCGAGTATTCTGACAGTTCAGTTAATTCTTTTTCATTTCATCCTTCGTATCTTTCCCGGTGAAACCTGGCACTGCCAAAATCGGAAAGTTCCAGCGCATCGGATACGCTACGACACTGTCTTATCACTTTTGCACGCTCCTTCACCATATTCGAAGCGCGCTGCTTGTGGATTGATATCACGTTCGATTCCACGGTATTAGGTAAAAAATGACGACCGTGACAACGTCCAGCCGTCAACCGGTATGGCATTCGTGGAAGCGAGAAGTGGCAAATAAAATTAAGATGTTACAAGCCCCCACCCATCACCACCACCGTTTCAGGATCGAGTTTCCTGCGTGCTGGTGTCTAACAAACAACGAACTTACATGTTCTGCTCTTGTACCCATCCGGAAAACCCTGAACGGAATACACAACCGAAGCGTACACATAATTTATTGTTAGTTCATAAATCAAATCTCATCGCGCGGTAGCACTGGCCCACTAGTGTTAGTGCGCGCCCGGTCCGAAGAGTGAAAATATTCTCGCAAAGCTGGTCGCCCTTACCCTTCACACAATCAGCGCATTCGGGTCGGAACGATGGAAAATTTCATTTCATTCATTTTTCATTTTCACTTTCACGGATCGGGGAGTTATCTTTGCTATTTTCACACCAACACCGTGATTTTCGATCGCTTCTCGGGCTTTTGTTTGGACGATGTGTCGGAGGAACAAAACGAGATATAATATTTATGCTCACACTATTCACGAAGCGGGTTAAATTATCGAGCGATCAAGCTTTTCAATGATATGGTGCTTGAAGCGACAATACAAGTATTTCAGTTTATTATATTCAATCGATTTGAAATGCTTATTGAACTCATTCGCGATGAGTGAACAGTTTGTGCTAATAAATTATTACTGCAATCGGAATCGTACACTGGTAAAACTATGCACAACTAGCCATTTTCGGCAACAAAACAGGGAAAAACACAATCGGGAAAACAGAAAATATGCAGGAAACCTTATCATCTAGATGTCTAGCATATGTCATTTATTTTTTGCTTGTTTAAATAACATCGAACTATACAGTTTTAACATAACATTGCACTAACCAATAACTGTGTTTAAAAACAATAGGTAAACCATAGAATTTAAGTGAATATGCAAAACATATTAAAATAACTTATAAGGCGAAACAGTCGAATTCTACCTAGCATATGCTAATTTAAATTTATTGTTAGTGTAAATAGTTCGTAATTTATTCCATTAGTATATTCATAATGTTTTTCAATTATCACTAAACCATTTTGCTGTTCAATTAGTAAGGACTGCAGTAATACAAGTATAATTAAATAAAACAAACTTGTGTAATCCTTTTTATAAACATGTTTTTGTTTATTAAAAGAAGATATGGAATAATGTTTCTTATTTTAACATAGTATTCATTAAAAACAAATACATCAAAAATTACACAAAACCGACATTACGTGCAAAAATTGGTGTGCTTCTTATTTGCTGTAAACAGCTCTACAAAATCCTTTCATTCCCCATTCCTCTAGATTAAATTCAATATTAACAAACCAGCCAGATAAAGTTTAACCTATCCCTCAGTTTTGCTCACCACACGCATACTCTACCGACCCGAACCAAACCTCGACGTTACTAGAAAGTGCGTAAATCGGTAGGAAAGTTCTTGCTTCCTGCGGTTTTATGCTCACAGCGTTCTATCCAATCACCCCGCTGAGCATTCATTTCTCAGCCCCAGAAGCAAAAGTTTGCGTTACCTTTTGCTCCGACATGGGACCAAGAATCGAAAAAAATCGAGGATCGCAACATTTTCCGATTTACGACCCCTAAGAAAACGTCGATGCTGCTGCCATTCCGTTCCGTTGTGGTTGCGGTTTCCCATTATCCGGCTCAATACCAGCTAGCTAACCCTCACGGAGGTTGATGCCTTGCATAAACGGGATGGCATACAATAGGATACGGTAGTGTGTTAGAGCTTTACCGTCGGTTAGATCGAACCCATACCATGCACAATCGATTTGTTTCTAATCGATGTGTGGTTTTACAGCTTCCGCTTCCGGGCGAACCGTATCTCTCGCACCATGCACTAGTTATCATTGGATTACTTTTGGTTGTTGATAAATTCCACTACCACAACATTCGACGAGCGTTCGGAACAGGAAAGCTTGCTTTTTCCTGGAGCTGAAAAGATCTAGTCGATAGGAGTATCAGTAATCTTAAGCATGGACTGCTTGGATGGTGGAACTTGTAGAAGAATTAATTCAAACCTGTTGATAGAGTAAACTTATCCGGCATCTCGATGTCGTTCCATCGGTGAGTTAGCAAAGGAGATGCAAATCAATTTCCCTAATTGATAAAAGAGATTCTCATGATATTTGAGCAGCCGCAGTTTTTCTTGCACAAGTATTTTACAAACACCGAAAAATCATGCCATTGAGCACAACAGTTCTTCCCAAAGCTGATTTGCATTACGAATTCCTTACTGGCAGTTTTCATTTTATCGAACGTTATTGAATTTAAGCTAAAAGCACGAGACGAGACGAAATTTTGTGCAGAGTTCGTGCAAAACACACTCAAACACACAAGGCAAAGCTCATACTCCCAATACGTTGCTCAATCATCGTTCGATATTCAACCAATTTGCGTGAGAGATAGAAGCACAGGCAGACATGTCGTGGTTTTATTCAATTTCTTTTTTTTTTCGCTCTCACCTGCCCTCTCTCTCACACACATTTACACACAGGCAATCATACTTGAAGTAAATTAGCCCGTACATCTTTCAATCTGACGACACCCTGAGATGCTGTATAATCTACCCAAGGCATTCAAAAATTCGCTATCTGTCGACTACAAATCATTCTTACACAAGAGGTTCACACGACAGACCCAACAAACTTTTTATCATTTCAAGTGCACACGTTTGCGGCTCGTTACGGCGGTCGAAGCAAATTAACGTTGTGCTTCAATCATCCCACCTGACGGGGTTTGTGAACAGATTAAAATGATTTGATCGATCTAACCTTTAGGTAAGAGTGGATGTATATCTTTGGGGAAATTCGTGAATAAAGGTACGATGAGAGTATTTTTCATAATCCAAAAAAGGTTCTGCTGAAACGTATTAAGAGAAAGTACTAATGTGTTTTATCGAGTCAATTTCACACAAAAATGCATGCTGGAAAAACGGACAAAACTGGTTTTATAAATTTCTATCACCATTTATAGATTGTTATTATTGTTTGTGGTAGCTTAACGTACGATAAGCTCCATTACCTCTCGTTGACAAAGCTACTTTGTTCCTTTTGCAAGCTTTTGGTTTTCTTTCATCTTCCCTTCATTTGTCTTCCACTTCAAGCAGACTGGAGCATTGTCCGCATACCAACCGAATCAAAGGAACACGTAGCGTGTAAGCCAAAACAAAATCCCACCCACTGTCGCGATGCAAACCGAAAATTTGCTGGATTTGATAATCAATACTAAGAACACTAACACTTCAGGATACTTGCACCAGCTCATACCGTGCTCGTTAGTCCTTGCCGGTGGTTTGGTACGAGCATCCTAGTCGAAGCAGTGCTCGACTGAATTAAATTATTGTCGTTCATTTTGCAACAAACGGCTCACTCTCCTCCCCAAACAAACTTGTTCCTTTGCTGGCGTGCCAAGGGTCGAAAAAATAGCGGACACATCGCACTGAATAACGATCGAAACTGGCTGGGGAAAGGAGAATACAGAAAAAAAACGGAACCGGAAGCACAGAATCGCTCCCAATCAGGCGTCCTTCCGTTCGGTGGCTCAGGGCACACCGATAATCTGCTGGCCAGCCCCACCTTCGTGCCCGGCCACAATATCGGCAGGATGTCACCGTAGGGATATTGTTTATATATTCAAATCACGCTTCCATACCGAAGCGCGAAACAGAAGGAAACTCCATAAATGTGCGCAGCAGTTCGTCCGGTTTTGGTGCTGGGGTCGTGAAACTTACGACCAAATCCACCAGCGTCTTGACGGGCGTCTCGGGTTCCGTTCCGCAGCCACCGTGCGCACACCTTCATCCATAGCTATGATCCAGAACAAAATCAGAGAAAAAAAAACAAAAGCTTCAAATTCGAAAACGATTCGATCGGTTCCGCTGCTGCTGGTGCTATGCGTCCCAATAAATTGCGTGGCTGGCGCACACTATGGCCATGGACACACGACATACCGCAAACTGTCACTCGGAAGAGCGATGGCGACGAGAGTCATCTTTCGGAGGCAGTAAATCATGGAGCGCATTTCATAAATTATTAGCCATTCGAAATTTATTGTGCCGTGGTGCTTACGGTACACAAACGGGCTTGGAGTACGTTTTTGCAACGCTAGACGGGAGAATGGAAGTGGAAGTGATGAGCATTTCCAGCTTAACATTGTAACGCCATATTTATTCGGAAATGGCGGATTTGATTATGTGAATCATTAAAGAGAAAAACAGTCAATTGAATCGCATACATAATAATAATATTAGTACCACGTGCCAAGTATTCTTATCGTTCGAAAATAATCGCAGGATTGACTGTTGGCTGTTCATTATTGTTGTACATATTTATAAATCAATCGTAAAAAATAACATTTTATGTCAAACTCGTATTATAACACATTTCATATCAAAACAATCACACAAATTTATTACAAATATTGCCCATAGAAAACTGGTGGGGGCTTAAATATACCAAATAAATATTTATAATAGTTTAAATTACCTAAAATTATGCTAAACCATATAGCTGTAGAACTTTTATTCGATATGCAAATAAATTTTGAAGTAAGTATTTAATCCATTATAATCTATAATTCGCTTATGCCAAAACAAAACGAGCAGGAGAATAATAGCTCCTCTTGAAAATTTTTCCCGAAAATGGGTTGATTTTAAAATTTTGGTAAAGTTTGTGTAACTAATGGGACCATTCCGAAATGCTACTAATTGTAATTTTACCTCAGAGCACCAGTTGAACGTACTGATATAAAATCCGAATTCGGCATCGTGAATAGAAAACAATTCAACAAATTGCATGTATTGCGCAGCTACAGTTTTTAGGCTGCCCGGATTTTTGATGGACATGAAGTTATGAAAACCCTTCGCTACAACCCTTGACAAACCTGGAATCTAATTTCAAGCACTCCAACCAAACAGCGACGTCATTCTGTGCAATAATGAAGCACGTGAAAACTGCCAACAAATTGAATTACCAACGTTGATCGCAAATAAAACACGAATTCGAAGTATCAGGAGCAGGAACATGAGAATTACTTGTTTGTTTGCTAGAAAATTTTTCTGTAGGATAACATTTGTTTTTTTTTTTCAAGTGACATATTTGAAGAAACGTTCGTTAGTCTGCACTAACACAAAATCATTTTATTTAAAAGAATTATTAATCAAATAAAAAAACTGCGAAAAACGCTCGCCAAGTCATTATGTTGCAGCCGAAAATCAACACATGTAAATCGTAAATCTAGTTGATCCTGGCTTTATCCGACATGCTGCAGACACAACCCGAGCTTGCAAGTTTGGTTGGATGGTGAGTTCAAAGCTATGCAGCTAAGCTGTCTAGTTTCACGCTACTCATGGTGCTGACCGTGGATCAAGTGGAGGTTACCGGAGGGCAGAGAAAACCCTCCAAACAAATTCTCCCTCCTGGATACACTCAAATGATCATTAATTTTGAGGAGCAAAGTTTTCCTATTAAAATAATGCTCCTGCAATCGGCAGTTCTGTTCCATTGTTGATCCCCACCCGTTCGGCTCGTTCGGTTAGTTTTTGTGTGCATGACCGTGTTTTAAAGCCAAACTGTAGTTCGCTGTTTTTCGTCATTAAATACTGATGAGAAAGTTTGGCTGCAGTTCGCTTAAACGTTCGAACTGTACTAAAGACCTAAAACAAAAACTTGCGCAAAACAGAGAGTGCAATTCGTTCGCGGACGTTTCGATCCTAGCGAGAGGTTATACGAGGGCCGATCTGTAATTTGTTCACCGGATTTGTTAGCTATTTTCTCTGACCTCCGCATAAATCTAACTTTACTCGCGCGAAACCAAATGTCCTCTCGTGGGAGCTCTAATTGGATCATCACATTTGTCCCAACATGACCAATGAGTAAGACATGGCGAGAGCAATGTTCGCGAGAGAGTGAATACAACGATATCTGACCCGAATCATTCCGAATTTCTGTCAACCAGCTTTATTTTGCTTGGCACTTGCAATCCCACCGGGAGGAAAACCATCGGTCTATATATGCCGGAGTTTATGCGCACGCGAGCGCCCAAATCTCGCCGTTCTAATGAAGCGATTAATTACGCCATCACAGTGAGTTGAAGTTTGCTCAACACGGACACCCGGAGGATGCAGCAGAGGAAAAAATCGCGATTCCGAGTGAGGTTTCAGACCACCAAAAAGCGGCAGGGACAGACGGAGGACAGAAATCATTACCATACCGTTCCTCCGTCGGCGTTCGGTTCAATCCTCTGGGATGGACCGGTACGCGGTTCACATTTCATCGTGCTAGTTCGGTCGCAACGGATGGTACGACCACTTCGGAAATGTGTCATCATGTGTCAGGAACGCACATCTGGACCGGTCATGTGTGAATTTATAGGCACTTTTCCCAAGGGGGTGAAAGGAAAAGGGTCTCTCGTCGGGGAAATTACTCTCCGTACTTACGTGCGGAGTTTCGTGGTTGGAAACAAACCATAGCCAATATGATAATTTCACAGCTTCAGTGTGTACGACTTCCACACCGAGAAAGGCATCATAACTTGAGGAAAAAACTGACGGAATAAATGGGTTAATAAATGTGTTAACTGTATGCCTTAATAATTGAACCATTACGAACATAGATAGGACGTATCCTAAGGACGTAGATTAAAACGGCCCTATTAAGGCAAGTAGGCAAACAAAAGAAATTGTTGTCTTCTTAAACTACGTGTTAAGTTTTATTCATGTGTTGGGCAGTTGATGATAATCTAAGCCTTTCCATCTTCATCATTAGCAAAGCAAGGTACTCTAGATCAGAGTTTAAGGACATAGTCAGTTCCAAGCGAGAAGCGATGGTAACAGATTCGACGACGTGTTTCACTGCATGACATTTTCACCATTTCAAGTGAATGACAGAAGATTTCATCAGCAAAACATTTGAGTTTTGCACAGTTTACCAATCCAACAAGCTACTCAATTCGAAACACTTTGTAAAATTCGATCCTATCGCTTCGTGATTGGTCATGAACGTCCTCGAACGTTATTAGGTTTTTTTATTCGACAAACCATACTGAACACATCAAACGATATTTGCACGGCTGAAGTGGTCCACTCTTAACTATCAATAGATGCTGACTGCGTCATCCTTGATTCACATTCACAAAGCATCGACTTTGTTGCAAAGCATTCTAAAGCTGCAGTGTTCCGTGAAGAATAGCCAGAATCGAGAAGAAAAAAGAAACACTGTAAGCTCTTCCCTCAAGCTGTCGGAAGCAAACGAGAGCCAAAAAGCACGATGACGCTACTTGAAAAGTGCAACCATTAGTGGTCATCCGGAGTGACAGACGCCACTCGATGGCAGTTGACGTCCACACTTGTGCTCTTTACTCTTTTCTTTCTTTGCCCAAAACGACTTGGATAGTGTCAACTTCCGATTGTTAGCCTCGGTTGGTCGATTGCACTGAACGGCAGTAAACCGTTTTGTCCGGTTGCATCAGTCACCGCGCACCTTTCCCTTCGGTTCCGGCTTCGTCTTCTTTCAATATTTCTCGATACCCGTGCTCCATCGTGTACTGTACCATCCACCCTTGGGCGCTGTTACGCCCATACCGGGTCCTTTCGATGCTTTCAATCGTATAATTGCTTCTAATTAACAAGTTCACTGTCTGCTCGCAAGTTCAGCTGCTCGCTCGGACGGAAGGTTTTTAAAAGCCAAGGGCCCGGCATACGTACGAACGGGATTGAAAAGACGTAAAAACAAATTCTGGAAAGGAGCGAATCGTACCGGTACAGCCGGTCATTCGTAGCCCGTAGCTGTGCAAAGACATGATTCAGATCAAAGAAACGGACACCGATCCCTTATTTCTAGCGGTGCGACAAAAGCACTAATTATTCGTCTATTCAACTGGAAAATAAAGTTCGGTCCATTCGACTGGGCAGGGCGGGTTGCCACTGCCCTGCCAGCCCCGTGCGACCAATCTATCTTCGTTTATCGAACGGTACACTCCTGTACACAGCGAAGGAAACGAAGCATCAAAACGAAGCGCAAAATGGGTAGCTGGCCTGAAAGTAAGGGTAGAATAATGACAAAAATTACTCATTGGATGCGGTGCGGTGAAGCAAACGGCGAATGAATAATTTTGCAGTTTGTATCAAATTCCGTATGCAACTGGCCAGCATTAAGACAAGTGGCCCTTGGCCAACGAGGGTCATTATGTTTAATGCTTTCTGTGCGTGAAATATAGTGCCATCTGCAAATGGAAACGCCTGGTATTTTGTGCAACAGTTGAAATGTCTTCCGTATTTATCGCTATTTTCCATGAGTATCTTTCCCTTCTACATAAAGTAAGATTTGCTGTTATGTAATCTTTTCTAAAATATTTTGTAATGTTAAAAATTGTGTGTACAAACTCTCATAATATTGAATATAATTGCTTTCCAAAACCGAAAATCAAACCTACAAAACTTCGAACGAACAAAGGTCTCAAAATTTGTTCAAAATGGATGTTTTTATATTATTTTTCACACATTTGGTTTCGGAGCGACAATGATAACGGCTCTGGTTGCCGTTGCGTCTCACCACGACGATGATGCTAGAACAAGACAGCAAACACAAATACGCGGTAGCACACAACTCCCCACGCTCACTCACACACAAAGTTTGAAAGAACGGTAAGCAATATAAAAAATCAGAGGTATTTTATGAATTTTAAATGATCAAAAAGCGTGAAATTGAATTCCGAATGTTTATGAAACATGCACCCCGCCTGAAAGCAAAGTCGAGAGCAACGTGTCGACGTGTCGAACACTCTGTGTGTGCTGTAGATTTTATATGAAAATCTAAGGTTTTTTCCAAACATTTTGTACGACGCGAATAGTTTACATTTTATTTTATACCTATTCGATGTGAGCTGTACTACATGGTTGCTAGCTACTGAAGAATTGTCGTTAATTTTTTTCGTGAACATAATAATTTAAAGATAAAATAAAACCTTTGTACACCTTTTTTGATGGTAAATGGAAATGGTTGGGCATATAGGTTCAGCTCACTACTATTTTACTTTTAATTTTTTTAATAGTAATTGTGTTACTACTCAACTCCAGAAATTTATGGAAATGAAAGCTAAACAATCCTGTAGCGAGCAATATAAATTTAATCAACACATATCCTTCGTGGTTCTATTCCTGTTCCTGGACATGGAATATTAAGCATTATTATTACTAAACAAAAAAATATTACATTGTACTTCCATTGAATTTAACTGTTTCATGAATTGATGAAAAACCCATCCAATTTCACAGCAGACAATCAATATTGTTGTCTAACAAGCAACTGTTGTAAACCGATGTATTAGAACAGATAAGCCCAATTGGCGCTCATAATAAAAACAATGATTTTTTACCCAGCACCGAGCTGTTATCCATAAAAAAAATTATATTGGATTCACAACACTCGGGTCAGGCCATTTAAAACAACAACAAAAAACAAAGCAAGAAGAAAGCCAACAAGCCGCATCCAAAATTGTGCAACGCAGTTCACTTTTCACCAACAGCACGACGAAAACCCAAAATGAGAATGTTTTTCCTTACAACTACTGCACTCCTCTGAACTGCCATTATCGTGCCGGCCGTTCCCTTCCATGTGCTACCCGAAAACCCGGGGCAGATAATAAAGCAAGATCCTAGTGGCGCTTTCTTACTATCGCTCCGAGACCCCTACCGGAAACTGCACTTTCGACCAACTAACCAGTGACCCCGCTGAACCTCCAATGGATCCAATCGCTTGTGGCACTAGGTATGTGTGTGTTTGTGTGCTAGCGGAAGCGCAAGTGGAAAAGTTAAAAGATTTTAATGCCAGTTTCATAGTTTCACTTCCACTGCCGCTGGGAAGGAGATTCCGGTTTATGATGCGCCCGGAGCCACCGATTTGCCCACCCAGTTTCCTGGACTCGGGTGCGGGTTTGCAAAGGAATAGTTGGCAGTAGTGCACTACGGGGAATGTAATTTATTTAAATTCATAATGAGTTTCAAGTTAATTTATTATTTAAAAAGCAGAAAGTTTCTGACGCCGGGTGCAAAAGTCCCTCCGGTGTTGGGCGCCGGTTACTAGTGAATGGGTAACGCATATTCGATCGAAGCATAAAATTGAGAATAAATATGTGCGTATCTGCTGCGTGTGGTGTCACCAACACAGCAATGGGAAAATGATTCGTTATACGAGAAGGGGACCGCATACTTTGGATTGACGATTTAGTATTATATTTTGCATTGCTATGATCTAAAACCATGTCAGACTTTGAAAAACGAATGTAGTACAAAAAAACATACAACTCTTACGAAACGTTTTATAAAAATTCTTCGCAAAAATTAAAAAACATTTTTGAGTTCAAGTTGGGTTAAGTTTAGCATATATCTTAGGTTTGCCACGCAAAATATGTTAAGTAACAGAAATTGCATGTGATGTGGGTTTTTGTTTGCCAAATTTTCCCACTCTGTTTTCTAACACCAAACATCTTAAATTAAAGTTATTACAATCGACAAAGCTAACTGAAAAACCATTGAAATAATGAAACTTAAACCTCCGCACAGTGGAGGCGCATGGTACGTTGTAAAGTCATTCCTTTGCATCTTTTAGTTCGAAACTCCTCGTATAATTTCCTCTCTGGGCACAATGAGTGCGGAATTTGAAGCACAATAAGTGCGTTAGTTTAAACTGTTAATACACTGATTTTTTAAACAGGCAAAACATACTTTTTAAATACGCAGTATTAAACATATGTTCTTGTAATGTTTTATACCCAAAGATATAAGATCTAACGCAGCAACTAACGTTTTCCATGTAACTATATTAACATACATTAACAATTTATGCCGTTAATCGCCTATGGATCAATCAATTATCTAATAGTTTCAATAATCATAACAATATCAAAGTAACCTGTTTCAGTTGTTTCGTTTCTAGAAATAACGAAGAACATCAAAATTGAACCACCATCTTCTGCCGGTAAGCAACACAAACAAAACTTTGACGCCTGTTAAGCCCACAAAAAGTGTCAAAACGGGTCCAATCGAGTTTGGCACCGTGGTTGCCACACCAACACCGCGGTTCGTTAGAGACACGGGACGGAAGAAAGTTGTCCAAACCAAACAAACAGAAGCGAACACACCGCATCGCCTCACATTCACGCCGGGCACTTAGCTAATGATGTAAACAGGTGGAAAACGAAAAGTGCTGACTATGGTTCACGCCACTCAGAAGTTTTCTGCTTCAGCAGCGCTCCGAAGTGTTGCGAGCTGCACTTCTTCACCAACAATACGCAGACTTCACCGGCGTCGGCCATTTCCGCCTGTTGCGAGCAGAAAGATTGAGGTTATTTGTCACGTAATTTGTCTGTCGTTGTGGTTTTGCGACCGGTGGGTATCATACTCCGCTAGTGTGAGCTTCGGGATGGGAATGAAACAAATCGCACGACCTGTTCTTATCGCAAACAACGCCCTGCAGAATGTAGACATTTTCTTCGTCACGCTGGCAGTCACACTTGAGAGTTATTTTTTTTTTGTGTTCATTTCAAATCTGCTGAGCCTGGATGTTTATTTCAAATTTGCTGAACAAAGTTGAGAATCGTTAAATGATTTTCAAAACCCTTTCGACTCGATTGTTCCAGATTGGATCGGTTTATTTACGTCAACACAACTGACAACATACGTACGCTACAAACATCAAGTTATCTGATTTATATGAAAGACTACGTTTGTTTCACTTAGAGCTGACATAAGATACACTAGCAGATACATCGTCATCAAATCCCAACAAATTGTACATGCTCTACAGGTTTAATGATCTCTGTGTTAATACGTTCTTGTAATCGTCTCGCCACGCTTAATCATTAACGATGCGCTCATCTAAAGTTGTCCTCACTAGTGTCTCACTATTTATACGCCTTGTGCTTAAAAATAACAAGCGTTCAAACTCGTCAACGACAGATCAGACACAATTTGCGCGCGATTTCTTCATAATTAAATTTTACATAATTGCAACCACCAGAAGAGGAATCCTACCTCAGATAAATTGCATCTCCTACACTCTCCACGTTAGGCATCATAGTGAACGTTACATATCGTATAATCACGATACGCCAGGTAGCAGAACCAGAATTTGGTGTTCTTGAATTCTTCGGCATTATCTCGAATTGGCGGTTCCAATTAGGCGTTCCTTAGAAGTAAGCTGCTTTCCCATGAATCCGCATGTCATATTCAAGTGCTGGCATAAATACATGCGGCATTAATTTTCAACTGCAGGTACGCGTTGGAAATAATTTGATACATCGTGTTCAAGATCTTCATTGCCCTCATCATCATCGCTGCGCACATGTGCGTTCATCAACCGTGGTAGGTCGTTTTGTTCTGCCAAAAACATACCAAGCTCCTTTTATCAAATCCCCGCCGGTAGCAAAACCCGCCTCCAGAAGGATAACGCACTGTTTTTTTTTTTACATCCAGTGTTTGCTGCGGCCAACTCTTGGGGTTTCCTTTCACGAATGTCAAGATAAGAACCGCCAGACCCAGAAAAAAGATGCTTCATCTGTTGAGGACAGGCTATGGAGGCATTTGTGTTTCTCCTGCCGCTCGTTCCATTTTTCTTCTTTTGATCCTTAGCCTTACCTTGGTTCGGCGGAATGTAGGATTAGCGAACACCTGCCCGATGATGCTCGGTGCGACAATAGGTAAAAAAAAGCAAAAGAGAGAGATAGAGAGAGAGAGAGAAAGAGAGAAAGAGAGAGAGAGAGCAAAACGACACATAGACCATTTACATCAAAAACACAATAAAAACGCGGGTCGTCCAAAAACGCTCCAAAAGTAAAAAAAAAAACTTTGTAGCATTTTTAATTACTTTTATACACCGAAACCAACGGAACTGTATGTGCACGTCTCTACCAGCCCTTCGAACAGATGATCCCCAAAGGACGGTGAATGCCACCCGTTCTGTGTGTTCGTATTCATGCTTAACCTCTTTATGGTCTACCGAAAGAGGGTGCGTATTTACCCCTCGTCTCGTTGGATGTGCTTTTTGCATGATGCTTTCGACTACCGCTGCTCATATGATTGCACGCCGGCCAATTAGTTGACGTGCGAGCTGTACGAGAAGCGTGTTTTTAAAAAAAGTATAACATATTATTACTGTCCCTAGATACCGCTCACCATCTGGGTGTTACAAAGCATCGGAGACATGACACATGCGCTCGCCACAAATGCACAGAACATTATTCGTATGCGTAATGAAAACAATAGGAAAAAAGGATACACAAACGCAATAAAAGTAAAACCACAAGCTTGCCACACAAGGGTCCTGCGTCGCTGTTTTAGGGTTAGTTTTGCTTAACATAATCCGATTCTTTTGGTAAAAAAAACTCTCCGGTAATACTCGGTCAAGCAACTAATGAGGGAAAAGTGTTCAGGGTACAATTTTATTCGCAAACGTGAGTCCCACAAAGCACTTCTCTGACTCCGCTGGCATCCACCTGTCCCCAGAACAGCATCTCCCGCCTAGATGGAATAACCGAACTGCCCAAAATCATGGTACTGGAAGCAAAACATCTAAATTTACTTTCTACCCGACTTTAAATAGTAAATTTACGGTACCGGATGTGTTTCCTCCAACCGGTTTTCGATTCAAGGATTGTTGTAAAACTTTCTTCACCCGCACACAAATCCCAAAAATCCCCGTTCTCCTCACAAGCTGCTACCGGCGTGCGCCCGGAGGCAAGAATCTGTCAGCATGCACAATTAAATTTGTTTTTATTGCATTTTAAGAACTAGAAAGCGTCTGACACTCTGCCCGAAGCGCTTTGTTTGAGGAGGACATTTAGTAAACTGCACTTTTGGCTCGAATCTACCACCACACGTCCAAACGGTGAGACTATTTCAACCCTTAAATTCCTGCAAACAGGGTTCCGCTTTCGTTCCGGTCAGGAAACGATTTCAGTGGAAGCTGCCACTGGGAGCAGGTAACGAGCGAGAGAAAACTCACACAAATTCTTCCTGACGGGTTGCAAGCACTACCGAAACGAAATCAGACACGGACGACACGACCGGTGTCACATGTCACTGTTGCGTCGCCATTCTTGACCGCCCACGTGCCCACGTAGTTCAGGTCCTGCACTACTATGTACAGCCGGTGTTTCGGGTCCGGAAAGACGGACACAAACCCACAAATACCCATTGGCTGCCCAGTGTCCGGTGAGAAAGTTAAAGAATTTTTGCTCTTCCCAGGACAGCTTGGAATTTCTTACGCTTTCATCACTCGGCGCCTTACGCCGTGTACCGTAGGCGACGGATCGGCGTCGGATTAAAAGCGACAATTTATTGGCTTACTTTTTTATCGCCCACGCTGTCAGCGGTGCGAGTGTTTATTGTTGGGTGCCATTTGGTCTCCGGGTTGGGCTAACATTTTCATAGTTTCCTCTATACCGCTTTCGTTGGATGAAAGTGGGCCATTGGCTTGAATCTGATTATGTGATGAGACTGGGGAAAGTTTTCCTCTAGTTGTGAAAAAAATTACATTACTGTAATCCTTTTATAATCTTCAATTGTTAAAGTTTACAGTGAATGATGAGCGGTTTAATTTATAATGCTGCAACAAATGAAATATCCTTCCAAAACTATATTACTTAATATATTAAATAGCTTCAGAAGTATTTCCCATGCTAACTAAACCTCTGTTGGTCCATACTTGGTTTTCTTTTTGTTTTTGATATACTATGAACTATAATGTTATACAGTTTTGATGGAAAATGATTTGTCATCCCAAAATTCTAACCAGTTCAATCTGAAGTATCTCTCTGAAGTATCTCTCTAATGCAATTGATGTGAAAAGTTTTCAGAATACGATTTAAAATATTGCATTTTATGTGGAATAATTAACTACTTGATTTAGCGCTAATTAATTTACTCGCAGTGATTATTTGACTAAAAGTTAAATGCTCAAGCAACAATCATAAGGCATACTGCAATTTTTACAAAGTTTTATTTTTAATTATTAAAATACCCTGAAAATAATAACACATGTTTTGTGCATAATTAGCATCGAATACAAAAACATTATCAACTAACGATACGAACTGTTGTATATTACCATATTTTAATAATAAATTTAAATTTAATGTACATGGCTAACTATGGTAAGCGAGGGATATCACAATGTTTAATATTTTTAATTTCTTTTTTTTTATTTACTAAAATTTTATTTATTTTACGTATTTTTAATTAAGCGTAGGTTACAAACCTAAACATGTTTATTATGTATTATGATTTTATTTCTATTTATTCCTCCTACTAATTGAAATTGAAGTAAAAACGTTTCCCCACCAGCTGCCCGTTTCGAACCATTCACACCATCGCTATCAAAAACCGAACCAGTTCTGGTTCGTTCGTCAGCGTCATCTGCGTTGCAACCAAGTGCATCCGAACCTACACATGGTCGAACGAAAAAAACCCTAAACAATCAGCGTGTGCTCAGACCTCACCAACACAATGACACCACAGTTGCTGTAGTCGGTTCGACGATCGGGTTGAAATTTATTTATCGCGGCAGCACCCTCATCCGAATCCGTTCTCGCGCTCACAATTCACGTTTCCTCCACCGCCACGGTGCCACAGATCTTACAACTACAACGTACGTCTTTGGGTTAGCGCACAGATAGACGACGGTGTCCGCTGATGAGCGTGACTGTGCGAGCTGACACTTCAAGTCCGTCAAAGCGTTGGTCGCGTCACGATGTGTTGCTTCGCAGGTTAATATGAAATAATGTGATTGTGATAACGCGCCGACGAAGTTGCCGGTAGCGTGTGATATCAGTGCAATGTTAGTAATATGCTGTGCGGCAGAGAAAATTACCGCAGTAAATGTCCAGGTGAAACACTGTGTTTCGGTTCACGTGCGGGCAGGGTAAATGATGGCTTCCCAGGAAAGTGAAGCCGATGGATCGGACGCTGCATTCGATCGTATCATGGAAACCATTGGCAACGATGGCCCATTCCAACGACGGTACAACATCATCTTTAACGTGACGGCGGTGCTGTTCTTTGCTATGTGTGTCGTAAACGTGTTGCTCGTGCTCGCCGTACCGGACCATCATTGCAGTATTCCGGTCACGGCCACTCAAATGCACAACGCAACGCACGCTGGAGAAGCAAAAGAAAATGTGTATCCAATGTAAGTGTTTCAGTAATTCGTATCGTTTACTAAATTTGTCATGACAAGCAATGACAAGCTTTCATAAAACCATTGATAAGAAAACTAATTGAAATCCAAAATTACATAGGAGATAATTTCGTATCATACATTAAAGATTCGTATTATAAAGTGTATCCTACAGCAAAGATTCGTATTATAAAGTGTACGGATAACGGTATCGTGCAAGAAACAATTGTGATATCTTATCTAAAGCCTTCAGTTTGTAATCACGCAAAGTTAATTATCTTGCTCCATAATATAAACGCTAGCTGCATGCGAATAGTGCATGATAATAAATAAATTAAATCCGAAGTATTAGTATCACTCAACCGGCTCGTTGTAAACTATAGCTTACACCTGAACTTACTTCACAACCTGCAGGGAATTCAACAGTCGTGGTGAGTACGTTCCAAGCTCCTGTCGAATGTACGATATGTCCTACGACCACAATGTCACCGATTTTGCTCCACCAACGAATGAAACCACTACCGTCGCATGTATCTATGGTTACGAGTACGATCGCACGTACTACGATCGCACACCAGTCACCGAACAGGACTGGGTTTGCGAACGAGAACTCTACGGCATCAACATATTCTCCGTCGTGCGCGTGTCGGAGGTTTGCGGAACATTTATCTTGGGCCAGTTAGGAGATCGGTAAAAACCCATTTCCAGCATCCCAACACCCAGTGCAGATTTTATTGATTAGTTTCTTTTTTTCCTTTTAGCATCGGACGTTTACCGGTCTACGTCTTTAGTATAGTAACAGCTGTGGTCGGACGTGTGTTTTCCGTCCTTTCCGCACATCACTACTGGCTTTTCGCCGTGCTCGCCTTTATCGGTAGCTTCTCGACCAACACATCCTTCCAGTCGCCGCTTATAATTGCTATGGAAATCTCGAAGGATGCCAATCGAGCCGCCTTGTCTCTATGGCAGCTGGTCGGATGGACGGCGGGCGTATGTCTGGCGCCACTGATCCTGTGGTGGATACGAGACTGGACCTGGTTCATGATCATCACCTCATTGCCCTGTCTGCTTTTTTACTGCTTCCCGGGATACGCGATCGAGTCGCCACGGTGGCTCGCGAGTCAGGGCCGCTACCGCGATTGTTTGGTTCAGCTCCGAAAGATTGCTACCGTCAATGGACGTCCGTTCGAGTTGACGGAAGCGCAGATAAAAACCCTTGTTCCCCAAATTGAATGCGAAAAAACGTACGGCATTGCGTCGCTGTTTAGTGGTTGGCACATGACCAAACTGACATGCCTGTTGCTGCTGAGCTGGATCTGCAACACCATTCCGACGTTTACACTGTTCCTGCTGAGCCTTCAAATGGGTGGCAATCCGTTCTTGAACAACTTTTGGCAGGGTGCAGTCGAACTTCCGGCTTACCTACTCGGGCAGCTATGTTGCGATCGCGTTGGGCGACGGTTTACCAACAGTGGAGCCTTTCTAGCGGCAGCCATCGCTTGCCTGCCGGTAGTGTTGCTTATCCATCGACCCGGTACCGAGCTATACGTAACGATGCTCGCCATTGTAGTGAAATTTTTCGTGTGCATCACTTATTTCGCACTCTATCTTCAGTCGGTCGAAATGTACCCCACGTCCCTGCGGCAAACGGGGACCTCGTTCGGCATCATCGTGTCGAACGTGTTCGGTGCAGTAGGGCCCTACATCGTCTATCTCGGTACAAGCCGAGACCTTCGCCTGCCATTCGTGGCGATGGCGTTGATTACCGGGGTCGGTGCGCTCAGCTCCATCTTTCTACCCGAAACGCTCCACCAGAAGCTGCCTGAAACAATGGAGGAAGGCCGTAGGTTTGGACGTGATCAACACTTTTGGTCGATTCCGAAGGGACCACTAGCAGCAATCGCAACAGAAAACACCCGGCCCCTAGAATCTGAGCTACAGGAGCTACAAAAACTCCATAAACCGTCCACGTAACAGGGCGTTCGTTCAAATTATGTACTATGAGCTTTCAACAACCTGCTCCTTGCGCCGTTCTCTCGGGATAGGATGGAGCGTGATGCAGTCCACTAGAAACATCACGTGCTTCTGCTAACGAGAACCTCAGGCAAACGCGGTTAGTGGGAATTTTTTACGTGAAATATTTTATTGTTATTTTTTATAATCAATCCTCCTTCAATCTTCTGACCATAGCCAGAAGCACGGAAAATTGTGTTCTCATGTTCGTTTCGAGCCGACAATCTAGATAACATGTATACCAAAACACAACAAAAAACTGACTGTATTTCGAACAATATGGTCACGGAACTGATGTTAAAAAACTTCCAAAAAATACTTTCCGCACCAGAGTGACTCGCGGGACCCCGATGAAGACGTCTGGAATGCTTTTCAAGTTATCCCGACCGTACTGCAGAATGAAACCTGCCCTAGCACCCATGTTCAGTCCCCACCACAGTGAAAGTACCAAAACAACAGACTTTGAATAATTTACATTCCACGCGAGTGAAACCGAAAACCGAGCTGCCCGCGAGAAAACACCGGAACACTGCGAGCGCGCAGCGCTGTCGCATGCATGGGATTTGGAAAATGTGAACTCATCCTCGGGACGTGGACAGGGAAACGATCTGTCCTGGTTCCCAGCAGGAAATGCTAGCGCTCGGTAATCGAAGCAACGATGAGGATAAGGTAGAACAACGAGATGTGGTATGATGCGGTCGAGAACGAAAAAAACAGGACCAAAACGACATCTGCTTTACCGACCGGGCAAGATGTCGGCAAATGGAAAATAAATAACTCCTAAGGATAAAAGTCCACCGGATAGGTAAAGCTGGTTGGATGTGATGCGTTTTGCTGTTGTAACTACGGCTGCACCGTAGGATTTTCATCTCGACCGAATCAGCTCTTAAATGGTATATGTGTAGGATTCACTAACAAGACACATTTGTCGCGTGTTTTTCTGCCAACAAAAAAAAATGGCCCAATAGAGTGCACCCGCGTCGTCGTATATCAATTTCCGTGCCATTCCCTGGCGATGAGTGCACAGCGTACCAGGGTTCCTAAACACATTATCTCGAAGGCTGTTATAATAACCAAGAACAAAATAATCACGTCATGACGGAGAGCTGCATAAGCGCTATCGTGCTTCCGGCACACATGTTTTACTTTATTTGATATTGTATTAACTTTTAGCTTAAATGATGCTTAGCTGGAGTTGAATGTTCAACCAATGAAAGGTAAAAATCGCAACTTTACATTTACATTTACACATAACTGATTTTCAATTTTATTTGTATTAATATCTACGATCCCCGATTTGTGTCCGATCAATATTATGTGCCAAAGCTCATAGCAGATTGGTTGCATCCTTGCAGTTACATTAGTACGAAATTATCCTTATTGGAACTGCTATCCGAAACACTCTCTGCACCATCTATCGACCCGCTATTGCACTGATGCATTAGCAACATCGGATCATCGGATTGCTAGCACACTCGCGTACACGCTCGTTGAAATAATTCTTTTAATAAAATACGTATCCTCCTTCTGGGTCATAAAATTCTCCCGAGGATCGTGCCGTTGCGCGCAAGCATACGCGAAATGCGCTACCGTTTTCGATGAGGAGAAACGCTCAAAGCACATGACCATTATTTCCGGTTGCATCGGCGGAGTGCTGCCGGAATGTATCTCGGAGAGCGTGGTGTTATATTTCGTGTGCATCGTTTGTTCTGCTTTGCTGCATTGGGATCTCATCGTTTTTAGTGCCCTTGCGAATCCCGGGAAAAGAGCACCGAAATATGAATTAGATCTTTTTTTTTCTTGTGAACATGACCAGGCGTTGCAGAAGTGCACTACAGTTAGACACATTTTTTCTTGTTACTGCATGAGGTTGTTATTCATCATTTAGACAAGGTATGCTTATTCTGGATCAGATTATGATTCAATTTGTATCATGGAAAATCGCTGCGGATCCAACAGAATTCGGATGTAGTTATGTTTTGAATGATTAAATTAATTAGCCTACTGACTGTGGTATTAATAAAGATTTCCTTACCGTTTCATCAGGCAAATTGATTGGTATCAATTAGTACAAATTGACTTATTCCCAACCTCTTCCCAACAGCAGAGTTTACCAGATTAATTCAAGCACATACGATAGCTAACTGAGGCATTCTTTTATTGCAGTACACCATATTTGATTTGAACGTTTTGAAGGCGTTTCAAAGTGCGGCACGCAGGTGACACCAGAACGATATGTGTTACAAGGCTGGGTTTATTATTATTTCATCAACCTGCAAACGAAATGAAACGGAAGACGTTAAATCGATCCATCATGGATTTGTAACCGGTTTTATGTCGTTTCGATTACCCAACCACAAATCAAAGTCACTTGAAATTCGATACGTTGTTACGTATATACACTTCGTTTTGATCAGGTCTTTCAATATATGGAACCAAAGCCTTCGTGTGACGCCTGTTGAAATGGTAACAAAGTTTTACTTACTCGAACTTCTGGCGGAGTCTCAAGGCAGTGCATGATACTGGCGGTGATATCCGTAACCTGTAGCTTCGGCAATCGTTCCGCTAGCTGAGACTCGAATACCTTTATCATGTCCGTCTGAACCATGCCTGGATGAACGCTCTAAGCCGGGTTATAAAACGTGCACACAAATCATTCAACAATCAACTTAAAAAAGGCTCTCTAACCCATACCGTAACTTTGATGGGTAACTTGAGAAAATTCAACTCTTGACGCAAAACTTCCGTCAGCCCAACCAGTGCAAACTTCGAAGCCGGATACACCCCGAACATAGGCACCGACACATCGGGAATCCGTTTGCCCAGAATGCTATTCAGCAGCACGATGTGACCGTAAGACTCCCTGGCTTTCATATCCTTGATTACTTCACGAACGAAAATGCATGTTGCCAGTACGTTTACGCTGAACGTGTCACGAAAGTCTGACGTTTCACTCTCTAAAATTAATGGGTTCATTAAGAATTTCTATCGTGAAAAAAGAACAAATAACTCACGAGTAATGAAATTATACCGGAAAATACCAGCATTATTGATCAACACATCAACTCCGCCAAACTCGCGCCGAATCCAGTTCAGCGTTTCCATGATTTCTGCCTCGTTGCTCACGTCACACTTTTTGGCGAAGATCTTACCCGCCCCGGTTACCTTGGTTGATATCAGTGTAATCAACTCAGCCCGTCTAGCAATCCCGATCACCACCATCCCAGCGTTGGCCAGAGTGATGGCTACATCCTGACCGATTCCCGAGCTGGCACCTGTTACAAGTGCAATCTTACCAACCCACTTTTCCATTGTAACGCAAAGACGATCGAACACTGTCAAATGATCGACGAAGACTGGCAAGATAACTCAATGCATCAACGAACTTAAATAGGGCTTCCCGTGGATTAAATTAGTAGAAATGACAAAGGACATGTTTGGCTAGTCGTGTAAGTTTACTCGAATCGGTACGAATCGCTAGAGTCACAAATATTGCATTCATTGTATTTAATTTCGTAAATGTATGATTTTACAGTAACATCAAATTCAAGTGGAAATATTTGCTCGTAATATTTTTTTCAATAATTGCATTTTACTGCAAACACGTGTTATTATTCATTTGTTATACTGTTATACACCGTATGAAACACCAACACATAGAATTGTTCTAAAATGTACGTAAGAAGATATTCCTTTGCAACTATTATTAAGGTGTTGAAATTCAATAAAACTTCTCAGTCTTTGTTCGATTTTCATTGGTTTGATCCTATGTTTGTATTAAATAATGCAATTGATTTAACAACCAACAGCAGTTTTTTACTCATTTTTAAAGTTGGTTTGTTCTAAAACAGAGTTTGTTCTAAACAGCTGATCAAATGTCAAAAGGAAAAAGGAATCGACAATACGTCAAAACAACTAAATGTAAACAAAACAAAGGAACTTTACTCGTTCAGTGAAACATACAGTTCTAGTTAAGAATAATATAATATTTTTAATATATAGATACCTACTACCATCTTTTAACGTTGCGGCAGTAGTTTAAGTATTCATAGCAGAGAAACAACGTACTATAAAATGTTGCTCTAGTTATTGTTTCGTTGCATAGCATCATTCTGCGCTAAAACACTTCTATTAAATGAATATTGAGATGATTATCTAAATCTAAGAATTTTTGTTTGTGATTTAACCCTGCATGGTATTCCTGCAATTAGATTTCCCCCTATCACTGTCTTAGTTTTACTAAGGCCCAAAGTTTTACTTTATTTTCATGGCATTAAGCGTTAAAGTTAAACCAACTAAGAGTCGAAAATCATTCGGAAGAGGTACTTGTAACATCCTTTTTTTCGTTTTTTATTTCGTTTACTGATTTTTTTTTTTATTTTGTAGACCCCACCATCTACGACTATGCAAACAGTCTTAAATGCTCCAACCGTGCATCGAAGACTAGCAACAAGCTAACCCTGTCCGAGATAGAATTAGAGGCGGAACCACTTGGCGAAGACCTTGAGCCAATGAGCGAGACTGGACGGACGGGAAAGAAACATCCACCAGAAGATCCTTCCTTGATCGTCCCCTACAACGATTATCATATCGATGTGTGGTTCCTCGTATCCGAATTTGTCCGCCCTGAAGACGTCTGTCGGTTTGCTCTAATTTGTCGCAAAACTGCGGAAGTTGTGCAGAGTGGTCGATTCTGGACACAACTTTATCGAACGCATTATGATCGAAACGTGGAGATGCCACCACGTTTTCAACCGGACAGTATGGTACGGCTACGAGGATTACGTTCTGCAGTTATACGATCGATGTACTATCTTTATCCACCGTTCGTAGAGCGTTTGACGCTCGGATATTCACGGAACCCATACCGTGTTGTTGGCCGACAGCTGATTTCCACTTGGCACAAGCGTACAAAAAACTGCTGGACGTACTGTTTTCGACTAAAGGCTTCCTTCAAAGCTGGAAGCAGGCCTGCACGATCAGCACAACTACAACAACAGAAAAATTCCCTCGCATTCATGCAGGATATCTACATGAACCCGGAAGAAGGATGTCAAATTTTGATGGTAAAATACATCCCAAAGGTGAAACACCCGTACCCCTACTCAATAGCTCATTTTTCGTTTGCAGATAACAACCGACTTTCTCAAAGTTATACCGATGTACAACGAAACGCTGTTTGTGAAAAATCTTACTCAAACCCTCTCCCAAAGCATGATGAGGTACAAGGTTCGTCTCGTACTAGGAAACTACTGCGGCAAAGCAATCGATGAGCTTGTTTTCGATCCCGTGTGCAATTTAAACGTATTGGATTGGTGGATGCCGGAGTACTATAAGGAAATCGGTGCTTCCACGCAGGACGAACCGTTAATGGATGAATCCGAATGGACGGACGACTCTGACTGGGATAATTAATTGGATGGGTGGGAGTTACAGTCACGTGTGATCATGCTACGCTGTACGATTAATGTTTTTTTTTTTATTTTCTACAAGTCAAAGAGAATATATGAAGAAAACAATGTTGCAATATATTATTCGACTTGTGTACTTTATTATAGCTCTTGCAGTAATTCACTCACAACGAGCACATTTACACTGTTGCCAAGCACTCGATAACGTTGTTTCAGTGTAATCGTCCCGGGAAAGTTAAAATATTCTGGAAAGCTCATCAGTCGGGAAACTTCCTTCGGGGTGAAATAACGCATACGCAATTTTTGCAACACTGTCAGTTTGGTATCATCGTCATCAGCATTCATTGCACGGTTATAGATTGTGTCGAAATCCTCCCTCGATAGAGGACAAAAAACTGAACCCGTCCCTTCTGCATATTGAGTGTAGGCTTTTGTGAAACACATCGAGTTCGTTGAATCTCTCGTACAAACATCCATGAGCGGAAGATATTTAAATAATGTAGCAGTTTTCAACAGATACGGTTCAATATCTTCTAAATCTTCTTCCACTATTTGGCCGATACTGATTCCCTTAGTAGAGAGTTCTTCGGCAGGATTGGTAATTATTTCATTACTTATTCGCTTAAAGTTCATACTTTTCCGTTTTGCTATGCAGTAGTACCGGTATCTGGTGTTTGGTACACCAAATTGATGTGGCGACAAAATGTACTCCTGGTAGTGAAAGCCCGCTTCATTCAGCCGGCCTTTAAATATCTCGCAAGCCTGTGACTGTTCGAACCCTTTCACATTTTCCATCAGAATAAAGTCTACCGTAGTTATTTTATCCAGAAGATCGCAAATGTGTCTAAACGGGTCGGTTCTTCGATCGTTTATATCATTGAATTTGCCATTTCTTGTAAATGGTTGACACGGGGGAGACATCAATATCACATCGATGTTTAATTTACAAATTTTATCAGCACTAAGACTCAGTATGTTTCCATTCCTGACTGTTTTTACCCCAATATTATGACTGTATACGGTGTTCGCGATCGGATTCACATCAATTGCGGATACAATTTCAAACGCCTTGCCAGTACCTTGAACAAAACAAAATATGAGTTGTGATTTATGAAATCTCGTAAACACTCAACATTATACTAACGCTCCAGTGCCATTCTCATCCCGCCAATACCACTAAATAGCTCCAATACTCTATGTGATCTCAATTTTGTGGGATTTTCCATGATTTAGCGAGTGTTAAAATTTTGCTTTCTGCCGGGAGCAAACTTAAACAAACAAGCCCATGCGTACACTGCTGTCAGAATAGTTTGACGTTTCACGTTTTTCTGTTTGTTTTCGTTTGTACTCTGCCGGGTGTGCTTTCTTTCATCGTGCGCTCATCCGTGGTTCGGTCAGTGAAAATATGTCCAACTCACATTTATTCCTTAAATCTGGCTTTCCACGAGCACCACTACAGAATGGAATCGGACGCTACGTTTGCCAGCTGCAGCGCATCACACTAAAGTACTGCAAAACCAGCGGTTCCAGCAAGGGCATGCGGGAGTTTCTGGAACACGAGCTCGTCGACTTCAGTCGAGCCAATCCGGGCGTAGTAGTGTACGTGAAGCCTCGCCGGCACCGGACGGCTGTAATGTCGGCCGAATACTTGAACGGCGAGCGAACGTGGATCAACTGCCGTAACAACAGCCGAGAAGAGATTTCAAAATGGGTACAGGTGCTGAAACAATCGAACGGCCGGGGAGAGGAAATGCGCTTACGTAAACACTGGCACACAGACGTACCGAGTGTGCAGGGAGCCTGGACTCCGTTCACCCACATTCATCCGACGGCCAATGTAACGGAATTCCCTTGCAAGCAGTTGTCCGAGCTGAAACTGACCGAACCAACTGCAACGGAGAAGCTGCTTGAAATGTACCTTGCACAACGCAAACAATCTTCCCCGAGCGAACCAATATCGAACTCAGAAGAAGCGAAATAGTTGTCATTCTGTTGAGTAGCTTAATAATAAACCAAGGAACAGTAGAACGCAATTTTGTTTCAATTATTTTTGTTTTCGACAAATCAGTTCGTATTTATGTTGATTTGAAGGAATTTCTCGAGAACTGGGAAATTATCTAAGAGGAATTAATCGTCAATCAATCATTATTAATGTTTGTTCAGTAAAATATTGTTGGGTTTAAAATTTATAAAAAAATATGAAAATTGAAATGAATGTAAACAAACATAAGCATAATATTTTCCAAAATGTCAACATTTTCCTGATGTCAGTTCCTTATTTGCAACACACATACACACATGCTTACAACAGCTGAGCTCGCGTCATAACAAATTCGTGTAAAATTATCAAGTGAAAATACATCCTCATGATAAGAACGGCAGGCAATTGAATGTGAATTGAGCTATTCTAAACTCAAAACAACCCATGATCGTCAAATCTAGCACAATGGATACGGGTAAACTGTGTGCGATAGTGACCTACTTACGCCCTCGTTTCTAATCTATCTTTCTACACAATCCCTGCTGCAGCTCGACGTACCGAGGGCGATGGTATGGAGAATGAGGAACTCGTCGGTACGTTCACTGGGAAGCGAGCCTCAACGTCTTCCACCGTGTCCTCGACGCCCATGTCGTCGGGAGATATCAAACTGCCAGCAAACTTCTCCATTGAACGGCTACTACCTCACTCAGGACCGAATCCAGTATACCGACCGACGGAACTGGTCACCGGAGGCAATACATCGCTAGCGCCAGTCATACCTCGGGGTAAAGTGTTCAATCTGGTTCCACGTTTAGCGTCTTCGTCCGTAGGACGTTCCAAATTGTCCACCATGCATAGTAAAGAACCAAAGTTCGTACCGTTCGAGCCATATAAGGGTGCCGTTACACCGATCATCCCCGGTCGCAACTGCATACCCGGTGGTGGCAGCCGCGTGAAGCTTAACAACCGCAACAATCTGGACCTTAGTGTTCTCGTCTCGCAGATGTCCTCCATCACCGACAAGGAGCTGCGCAGTGCGGCCACACCATCATGCGACGACGAGGACAAACAGCGGTACGAAAAGCAGCTGGAGGAATTGCGCAAAGAGCGGGACTATTTTCAGGGTCAGCTCAAGTTTCAGGCACAGGTCAATGCGGAATTAAAGAATCTGCTAGTAGCCGCCGTCGGCGAAGATCTGCAGACGAAGGTGAATGTATTGACAGAAGACAAGTTGCATCTCGCCCGGAAACTGCTGAACTCCGCCGAGAATTTGTCCTCTCACACGGAGCAGATCGAGTTTCTGGCCGGTCAGAGTGAAGTGTGGCGGAGCAAGTTTCTCGCCAGCAGCTTGATGGTGGAGGAACTGGCCCGTTGGAAAGCGAGCCTTTTACAGCGAAACGGCTTACTGCTAGCATCAAACAAAGAGCAGCTTGAGGTTATTTCAAAAGTGCGCGAATTGACCATCGACGTATTGAAACACTTGCGCTTCCTGGCCAATACGAAGGAGCCGCTACAGCTACCATCGGCCAACGTGCTAGATTTGGCGTCTGAGTGCGTAAATATCGCGCAACAGCTGGCCTTGCAGCACTCTGCCCTGGGAATGCCGGACAATCTCGACGGTTTGAAGGCGCTGGAAAGCATGACGGAGGCGGAAAAACTGGCAGTTCAGGCACTGCAAAACTCACATCAATCGCTGATTCCGACAGACGAAGCATTTAAAGCGATCGTTGGCCAAGCATTTCCTTCCATCCACTCAATAAAACAGCAATCGGACTCGAGCTTGGATTTCGAGCTCGTAATTAAACCGGACAACGATTCAGTCGGCGCTGAAACAAAGTAGGGGAGCGTGTGTACGTGTTTTTTAAGTGTTTCTTTTTAAGTGGCTCTACGTTTCAGTGCAATCGGCGCGTTCAGAAGCTTTCAGAATCATTTTATACAAGTGCTTAGCGCTCTACATGGTAGAAAAAAGTCTAAAGCAATAAACAAATGTGTTTGAAGATATATTTCGAAAGTGTTTCTATTTTGACTTAATCACCCTGTGCCAGGATGCCCCCCGAAAATGACGTTTGCTTATCAACGACGTCGACAGCACATCCAATAAACAACGTTAGCGCTCGGTTGGAGAAATTAAATCAACTAGTGCCCCCTCTGCGCTTAGCTACTAACGAAACCGCGACGAATCGTGTTGCATAACCCCGTGGAACTAGCTGGACCAACAAATACAACATTAGCACCTAACGTTCGTTGACGAGCGAATATGATGGTAAAGCGCAACTGGTTAATGCGTAAGCTTTCTGCTTTTGTCATTAATATTCCGATTGAATGTTTTTAGCTGCGAACGATTGCGGTACGCGCAGGCCTAAGTCGATCGACGCGTGAAGTGATCGCACCGAGTCTTTGCCGCACAATGTCGTCCTCCGGGGATACCAAAAACAGCCTCGTGCTGACGGAAGAGGTTGGCAGTAAGGGTGTTATAACGCTCAATCGTCCGAAAGCCCTGAATGCCATCAACCTGGAAATGGTCCAACTGATCTACGAGGCGATGAAGCGCTGGGAGAACAGCAAGCATCTCGTGATCATCAAATCGGTCGGTGAGAAAGCTTTCTGCGCCGGTGGTGATGTACGTGCGATCACAGAGACGGGTGGCGAGGAATTGGCGAAGAAGTTCTTCAGCACCGAGTACCGGGTAAATGCGCTGATCGGTAACTACCGACCGACTTACATCGCGTTCATCGACGGTATCACGATGGGCGGTGGTGTGGGATTATCCGTGCATGGCAAGTATCGTATCGCGACGGAACGCACAATGTTTGCGATGCCCGAAACGGCCATCGGTTTGTTTCCGGACGTGGGTGGTGGCTACTTCCTACCCCGTCTCGAGGGCAAGCTCGGTCTCTACCTCGGCCTGACTGGGTTCCGTCTGAAAGGGCGCGACGTACACAAGGCCGGTGTTGCAACGCACTACGTTGAAAGCAAAAACTTGCCAGCACTGGAGCAACAGCTTCTCGCCACGACCAGTAACGAAGAGGTAGACAATGTCCTGGACCGGTTCTCGGAGAAACGTGAAGCAGGCGTGGAATTTGTTCTCGCCAAGCAACTGCAGCAAATCAACGCTTGCTTCGGTGCACCGACAATCGACGGCATCTTTGCCAACTTGGAACGAGATGGCAGCGAGTGGGCCCAAAACACGCTGAA
Source organism: Anopheles farauti (assembly GCA_000473445.2). Lineage (NCBI taxonomy): Eukaryota > Metazoa > Arthropoda > Insecta > Diptera > Culicidae > Anopheles > Anopheles farauti. The sequence continues at coordinate 2,162,203 of KI915046.1, forward strand.
GTTGCTGCAGAAGATGTCACCTACCTCGTTGGTTGTAACGCAGAAACAGCTCGAGCTGGGCAGCAAAATGGACCTCAAGACTTGTCTAAAGATGGAGTACCGTCTTGCCGTGCACCACGCGATCGACAGTGACTTTAAGGAGGGCGTACGGGCGATGTTGGTCGATCGCGACCAGAAACCACGCTGGAATCCAGCCAAGCTGGGGGAGGTAGATCCACGACGGATTGAAAAATTCTTTGGTCCCGTTCCGGACGGCAGTGAGCTGACGTTTGACGAAGACACTCCGAAGGCAGCTTTGTAAATCGAATCAGAAGATACGTCACAGAGCCATACCAAGTGCATTTACTAATGATTAAGATCAATTCCAACAGCGTAGCTGTAAAGTGTTGCTAAGCGATCGGTAGTTCACGGACCACGAGTATGCTGGTAATAAAGCGGAACATCCGTGCATCGAACTCTTCTAATTTCGGATCAGTTTTGCAGTTTTTGGGAGACAGTAGAAACAGTTCATTCAAAATCACTCTCTTCATCCATCGTTTCATCATGTTTGTTGTTGTTTTTTGTTGTTTCTTTTAGATCTTCAATGTTTTGTTTTCTTTGTTGACTCATTGCTTTCATTCCATCATTCCTTAAGCATTCATCCCTTCCCATACCGCGATTTTCAACTCTTTCTCAGAAGTTTGGTCGGTTTTTCGGTCGCAATAGAATGGTTGTTAACCCTATGTGCAGTTGTGGGCTGGGTTCGTAATATTTGCGTTTGTTCGATTGCTTCCAAGCAAGATTCCAGTTCTAATGAGTACGCGATGGGATTTGCTCCGGATTTGTCTTTTATCGTGTGCATAGCGTGGTTTAATGAATGATCGTTCAAACTAATGTGTGTATGTGTCTGTGGTGGGTGGCTATGAGCAACTGGAAGGCGAGTGAAGAAAGAAGGTAACAAAAGCTGGGAAGTACGGGACAGGCAAACAGCAAACATAACTCCCTAAGGACCAAAGGTAAGATCGGATATACCCTGCGGCTTGTCATTTAAGCCCCGTGAGCGAATTAAAACGTAAAACCGCGGGAATGCTTCTAGCTTCTTACTTGCCAGATATTTGATTTAAGTTGGCCATGATTTTGCAATTTTGGTGTAATTGATGAGTGCAGCGCACGATTCCATTATTACTTGTATGGTATTCAATTGGTTCAGAACACCATTCATGGGGCCAACTATATATTCAAAAGCACCATTTCCTGTGGTAGCAGATATGATGTAAATTTTCTCTTTACTGGCCTCAAGGCGCACTTTCGAAGAAACTAATAATATTGGCGATTTATCGATTCCAAGAAAAATGTATGTCTGTTTGTAATTCTGATCTAACTGTTCAAGATTATTCTTGTTGGTTTTCTGTTTTGTCTCTAATTCGCATCCCTTCTCCTTTTGAATGACCCCACACACATTGATACGAGAAAGAAGAAGAAGTACATGAAGGAGTAAAAAAACGAACCCACTATAACAGAGCACACTATTAGTCGATATACTGGGCCAACCAACGGAAACCTTCGCCGTAACCCTGTCGCTTCAACACGGAACACATGAACATCTCTAGCGGGCGGCCGGGCAGCTCAGAGCGCGTCACTTTGCCCTTGCCAGTGGTCAGCTGGTACAGAGCGAAGTAGTTTCGGAGTTCGTCTTCGCTCGCCGCGCCCGGTTTATCGATCTTGTTGCCGAGGATCAGCACCGGACAGTTTGATAATGCCTCGTCGGTGAGCAGCGAGTCCAGCTCGTTTTTGCTCTCTGTGAACCGGCTCCGATCCCAAGCGTCGATCAGGAACACAATCGCGTCCACCGCCGGGAAATAGTCCTTCCAGACCCGTCGTGCTAAAAGCGAGTACATATAAGCGAGGATTGGTTATTTTGCTCTCTTTTAAAACACTAAGTAAATAGCTTACCTTGTGTGTGACCACCCAGATCAAATGTGGTAAAACGCATATTACCTATCGACAGTTCTTCAGATGCTGTAAAATACGAATTGTTATAGTAGGATGTCAGTTTCCATTATTATTTCTCTGCGAGGTTGAATTCACCAAATCGGGCGCTACTTACTTGGGTGAAGCGTGGGCACATGCTGTGCCAGTCTGTCGTCCTTCAGCATGTGTAACAGTGTCGTCTTACCAGCATTATCTAGGCCGAGGAAGAGCAATTTTCCGGACTTTTTCCACAAACCTGCAGTGAAATGAAGCGCGCGATCGAAGTATAAGTGTCGTGTTCTGTTCCGGAAACACCACGTAAACACAGAACACACTTACCTAGGTAACCTAGAACGCCGGTGAACCAGTCCCAGATGAACATTTTGCCAATGTCACACTAGCCTGCTTTTAGCCTGACAGTATGCTCGAATACCAATGGGAATCCAAAAATATCCGCCTCCCCACGCTCAGGACTTGAAAGGCAGGAGAGTAAAACAAGCGCGACGCACGATGATGCACACTAAGTTGGCAGCACTAGAACAACCATGGAAACGGAGACAAGAACGATTTTGATTACAAACATTTGCGATCGCAACGATGACGATGGTCACCACGATGATGACAATGATGATAAAGCAAATTTTCGTGGTCACCAAAGGTTCTATGCGCTGGTGTGCTTTTTGAGGGGCGATTGATAAGGAGAATAAATAAAATGACCATACGATAGGGTTACTTCGCATCGACGGCGATGGTCAAGCGCGTGTGTAAATGCACACTTTGTCAGTGTGTACGTGATCTTAGCGGGCATGATTTGCTATTCCAACCTGTTTCTGCGTTATTGCCTCTAATGAACTTTACCCTTTTTCTTTGTGTACGAGAGAGCCCGCTCTGTGCGATTAATTTTGACTAAAAATGCTTCATCTGGCACTAATTTCGAGTTGCTTATAGCAGCCGCGACAATGGGTCACTAATGTTGGCCAGTATCCCGTTTTTGTGTGGCCTAATTTCCTACACTCGAATTCCCATCAGCACTCACGAATGCAAAGTACCGTCCAATTGTCACCTTGAAATGGATGGGAGGCTTGTTTGGTGGTATTGAACAGCGAACCTAGGCACTTGAACTTGAACAGCAGAAGCTATGCTGTTTCATTATCTAGAAACCTATCCTGACATACGTGGAATCAAAAAAGCACCACTAGGCTTGACGACATCGTTTCACACCATCAGCAAACCAGGGCCGTCGAGATGATTTCTCCCTCCCGTCGTTGACTTAACAACAGTTGCGCCTTATAAAATCGTCGAGTAACACGATGAGCCACACGTAAGTTTTTTATGCACTCGCGCGATCTGTAGGCCTCGTAAGCTTGTTCAATTACCGATCTCACCGAAAGCGAACGTGTCGCAACGAAACTCGAAGCCTTCTCCTTTGGCCAACGCAGCAGCGTACCAATCCCATTCTTCTACGAACGCTACTTACCCCGGGGGAAAATAAAGTCCGACACCGCCCGTGAAATCGTGAATCGTGCAATGTGGAAGCTGAACGTCACGCACACGCACGGTCTCGTGAATTTTTTTATTTTTATTTCACGAAGAGACACGACACGCACACAAGCGACACGCACTGCGGTTTCCCTAAGGCCCTACTACCCAGGTGACGTATTAGCCGCCATATTATCAAACCATTCTCAGCTGTCATGTGGATCGAAAGCGACCTCAACTGTAAACAAATGGAAGATGTTAAAGAAATCTAATGCATCGGTGCCTCGATCGATTTGTTAACCTGAAGAGATAAACTAGTGGATGCACTAATAACTAGTTAACAGCAAACCAGTGAATGCATAATTGCTGTCTCTAGTTCATTAGCACTTTCTTGCTTTGATGTTATACAGGTTTGGTTTATCGAAATGAAACTTTGATTGCAATGTTTCTCTTTACATTTTTACATCATTCTTTCAAGAAATATTTCCACCGTTACTGGAAAAAATGCTTGCCAACATATTGAAAAATGCCAACATATTGATATGTTTAAAGAAAAAACAAAATCATACAAATCAGTACCATTAATGTGATTTTTCTCAATTGATTAACAGAAGAGAAAACAACCGTTGGAAATATCAATTTATCTATGGGGATTAAATTTATCTGATGCTTAGGAGTGGTACGTATTGCTTGGCAAACGTATGCAATGGATAAAAAGCGCTATATTTACGATAACCATGATCAATGAAATATTGTTTGACGTAAGGGTACTAATATGGTGATAATAATAAATTGAACACTTGACCATGTCAATATAGACAACTTGGATAGATCATATTTGTATTAGTGTAGCAATTTGCTCGAATATAACGTGGAATTCGAGCAATTTTTGCTTATCAATTATCCATTCGAGCAGATTTAATGAAGCAAATTAAATTTAAACATTAAATTTAATGGTTTGTTCTGTGCATTTATTAAATATTAAACTAATTTTATTAGAGGAATTGTACCAATTTTCCATAGGTCAAATTAAAATATGAAATATTAATCTGTAATGCATTTGATTGATGTTTCCAAAGTATATTTTGCAAACATAATAACAACTCATTTCCAACAAATTTTACGAAATATTTAAATTTTTCTGCAATGTTTTCATATTAACTTTTAGCATTATTTTTGTGTTTTTTTTTTAATACTTGAAATAACTTTCTTGGCATTTTCAAAGGCCGATATATATAAATAAAAAAATTTTTCAAATTGCAAATTGCATGCAACGACTTTTTTCTAGTTATTCTAAAATTCGTAATAGTTTTCGATTGTTCGAAAACCTTTATAAATTTTCAGCTATTTCAAAACTATATCGATATTACATTAGCTCATCAGTTTTGATACAAATTTAACATCGGTGTTTATTAATATTAGATCAAAGCTGAATAAAATATCTCTTCTGATAGCAAAATGTTTCTCAGTTTCTAGCCAAACTATTCTTCCCGTATATTTTCGGTCCAGTTCACCAAAATTTCCAATTCCTTTAGATGAGCACAATCATGGTTTGTCATACTGACACCGCCTGCACGCACGACAAGAGCTAACCTTTTCCTCATACATTTTGTGAGAGTGCATGTGTGCGTATGTGTGTGCTTGCTTGTGTGAGCCAACAGCCTGTAAGTACGCAGCTCGCGTCCGTCGCTCCGCAGTGATAAAAGTGAAAAAAGAGGATCGTGCGTGATTGCACTGCACCAAATGTAAGGATAAGGAAAAAGAACATCCTTAAAGTTCGCTAGTCGTTAGTTTTCTCGTCTTGATACGAAAGGCTAAGCTCCTCCCGAATCCCATGCGTGGGTATGTGTGTGCGAATGTATGTGGTGTGTGGACGAGTGTGTGAAAATGTGTGTGGCGGCTCGGGGATGAAGAAAAAATGCCTACTGCGCCTTGAGTGATGACGACGGTCGCCGGAAATGTGAAGAAAAGTCGTGATGCGCTAATTCGTGTATCGGTTTCGGGGTGCGAAAAGGCTACTCTGTCTTTGAGCGGTGATAGGGGTGGTTGGGTGAAACAGTAGTTCCAGACCTTATCGATTGAATCCTCCGTGGGGCATGTATTGCATTGGCTGCCTAGATTCGGATTCCCATCATGTGTGGTTGATTTTCTTCTATAGTGACTGCTTGTCCGACTGCACAAAACCGGTTTTGCGGATTTTTCGTACAGAATACGTCATCTAGTCTCTTGCTGTCGTCGCTTGAGCGAATCGATATCGCATTAGGAATGCTTTAAAAAGGTTATCTTCCGTTTCCGGAAACGGAGTAGAGAAGAATAGTTCGTGAAAATACCGTCATATAGGGTGCGGAGTAGTTGGATTGAATGTGAGGTAGAAGCGGTGAGGGAGCAGCGCAGAAAGACGTGAGCAAAAGAATGAGTCAAAGAAGAGGGCAGCTGCGGTGCTGGTGTGTGTGAGAGTTCTCGTGCGCCATCTTTTATTTCTTTGCTCTTTCTCTCCTTACCAGTGAGTGTACCTATGAGCAACTCTTTTCCACGGCTCTTGTACCGATAATATCGTTTAGCTACTAAAACAGAACAGAACTGATTTCAGAACATCCCAGTAGCAGAAGATTGTTGCACTAATCACCATGGAGCACTAGTTTTATGGCAATACTTCGCCATTTAATTCTGCTGCATTATTGTATAATATCATTGCGTACGCCTACTGATAGAGCAGTGTGCGTGCGTGCTTTTGCTACAGGTCAGCATATCGTAGTGTTCGTGTGAGATCTAATCGAAGATCTTATGAAATCTGAGAAAAGAGCAGTGCTGTAGTATCTCACAACTGTGTGCGTGCAGGAAGAGCGCCTAAGGTAGCGTGCGAGAGAGTGAGAGCGAAGGACCTAGAAGATATGTATGGGAAGGTGTAAACGTATCGTGTCCGTGTGAGTAAAACGAAGTGAAGAGATGACGGCGAAGGATTTGTGCCGGACGATCAACGATCGACGATCGATTGTTCGATGCATTCTAACCTCAACCGGAATCACGAAAAACATCACCGAGCCAACAACGAAGATCGATTTCATGCTGACGATGCTGAGGAATTATTGGATATTTTAGAAACTGAAGTTTTGAACGCCAGAACCAAATTCTACAACGCAAAAGCGCAAAGTATGTTGCGAAACCATACGAAAAGGTGAGAAAATACATCCCGATAATTCGCTAGTTAGTTCGCTTGCTAGCTATTGCACCGTAGGACGAACCACACTTTTCCCTATCGACTAGAAACCAATTTCTCGCTTGTCACTAGTAGCAACGGCCTTACCGGATCGCGCACCGGGGTAAGGCAATCCGTGAAATCAGATATAGCTCGTTAAGTGGGCGATTTTGCTGCTCTTGCGGTGGAGGGATTCCTCTGGGTGAATATAAATTTTCTTTTTACAGCAGAGAAAGCGTTTTGCGCCGCGCTCGGTGCGCATTGTGGCCAAAATGTGCTGCGAGTGACGAGTGCCGGTCCGAAACGTGACGTTATGGGTCGTTAATTTTACTGAGTTTTTCACCGCATATTTTGTTGTTGGTGCTGCTGTTGCTTCTGCGCCTAAAACCGTGCGTCACGCTGGCCTGGGCGTCGTCATAAGTCGGCAGGCAATTTGTTTCGCTGCCGGTGTAAAGAATATGACCCACTGCCTAAGTAAGCGAAAAGTAAAGCACCACCGGGGTAAGCCTTCCAATCCCGGGTGACTGATCGCTCTAATCGATGCTTTTAACTCGTTGGTAATGTTTCTAAGTAATCTGTATAACAAAGCGATGGATTTTTTATCTGTATGATAGGAGCAGATTGAACTACCAGAAAAAATGTGCACATGTTAGTCGTTTCGAAACAAATTTAATCTCTAAACTGCAACATAAATCGATCAAATCATCCTGCTATTATCCTTCAACTTATGATCCTGGGTATTTACCAAAAAAAAAAAAAAACTCATAAATCTCATCGCAATGTGTTCCTACGGCTTGAGTGTATTTTGGTTGACAAGCTCAAATAAGTTCAAAACTATAAAAATCGTTATGAAGCATATTTTGTATTAGAAGTTAATGTATCTTCAGTAGAGAAAACTGCATATACTTCTTGCTCTGCTTCGTACAAAACAATAGCAGGCAGGCACCAACCGAAAACTTGTGTACACTTGTTGGCTTATAATTGTTTCCATTGTCTACTGTGCGCCTGCACGAGGGTGAAGAAGAGTATCGAAAACATGCGCGCCCGTCACCCTTGATGGCGGATAGCCAGACATAAATGTTTAAGTAAATTGATTGTGGACACACCCGTTACCACTGCCTCCACCGACACCATCACTTGTATATTTCGTTCTGTATGGACTTGTACAACGGAAACGATAAATCAATGACGATCGGCACACCAAGTAGCAGAGTCAGTGTTTGATGACGCACACGCAAAGTGAACCAATGTACCATTTTCGATGCATTCTCGGAGGGTATGGAGAGATCAAGCGGTTTTGATTGGTTAGTTGGAGGGCACTCTACAAGCGCTGGTTATTGATTTTCGATCCCAACCTGACGGGTGTTTGAATTAACCCAGACAGCAGCGGCGCTGCTTACGGCCGGTGGTGAAGATTGCAATTTCGATTCGGGTCTCGCTTTTCTCCGGTAGCGTGTTCTAATAGCGCTTCCGCGATCGATGCCTACCACACACTCGCTGGTAAAAGACAGGGTGTTGTGTACATCATCACACGCACGCCGTGAATCAACGACGAACACGAACGAACCCCACGGCGGGGAAAAGCTGTCAACAAAGGCACTCATATCGTGAAATGGCCCCGCTGCAAAGTTCTCCCTTAACAAGCCCCTTAACAATCCCTTAACAACACTATTCTTGTTAAGGGAGCGAAAAGCTACCGTGAGCGAATTTGAGCGCTTTTGAGTGAA
>KI915046.1:2171549-2200918 GCA_000473445.2 Anopheles farauti
CAAAATATCGCTACCAAACACGAGAGCACGGAAAACAGTTAAAGAGAGGAATAATAACTCATCAGAGAGAGAAATTGACGATCGTCGGTAACAAAAATTTCGAAGACCCCTTTTGTGGGCCAGAGAGGGTAGGAAACTGGAGGAAGCGCTTCAAATTTGAGTTCGGCCACTCATCTGAGCGACTTTTTTCCGCGGGGGGGGGAATGCTGCTGTTGCTGCTGCACCCACACAAACATCACTCTCGCGCGCACAGCTCTCGAGAGCCCCTGTCATCGTCTATTTCTCTTTTTTATATCTCTCTCAACGACTCCTGTGTGTTCGTTGAACGTCATTGCCGCTGGTGAGAGGCGTTCGCGAGATGGATGAGTGCCTTTCTCTTTCTCGGTCGGGTGCTCCGCCATTTTGATTTTTATTTACATATTATTTTTTAGACGAACATCGGCGGTCGTCTGACTTACTCTCCACTGTGGCACTAGCTGGGAAACAGAAGTAGGGTAGGGTGCACGAAGAGGCGGACGCGCGGTACGTGCTGGTGCTGCTTTATCGTGTGTGCGAGTGTGTGTATTTTTGTGCGCTTGCTGTGTTGGTAGACAATTGGCTTATTCACGGGTTGTTGCAGAAAGCCTTCTTCCCGTACACGACGAAAATTGTTTCGACGACGGACGGCCACAGCACTGAAGAACACGACTCTTCCGCCGCGCCGCGCTGCAGCAAGGGTACAGTGAAAACCAACCAGGTTCCCACCCTGGTCGTAATGAAATGGTGCGTGGTGTAGTTTTACTTCCACTGGTGCCTTAGTTTTTGGTGTGTAGGCACACATACTCTTCCGTTTGGATGTTACAGGACGTATATGGTTGCCGATTTCTGCTTACTTCCATCGCGAGTAAACCGGTCGTGTGACACATGCTAGCGAATCTGTCAGATCTGGGTGAAAATAGTCGGGTTGTTCCGCAAGTTCGTCCAGGTTGAGAACAACCAGTATCCGGTCGACATGTGTGCTGTGTGCGGTAGTGAAAAAGGCGTGTGTGACCTGACCGTCTAGTATTCTCTGCGTGATGATGGAAGCAGAATTTCAGCCTGTCGATTATTGGGGCGTGCAAAAATGTGACTTCCTCGCTTTGCTACGATACACTTCCTCGGTAGTGCAGCAACCCCATCGATTGTCAGAGGAGTAGTTTTGTTGTTCCAGCAAAGAGGAGGACTACGTAGTGCAAACAGTATTCACTTAACAAGATTATCTCCCAATATGTGCGTTTGTGTTTGTGGGCTGGAACATTTGGCGAAAAGAAGGCCACACAACTAAACGAAATATAGTGTGTACTATTGGATGACTTTATTATAATGTACGCTACGTGCAGTGTAGGGTTGCATCGCGGGGTTGAAAAGTGTAAGAAAAATTGATCGTCAACGGGGAAGGAAGAAGTTGCCCCGTTAGTAAGCGTAGTAGTAGTGAGCGCTGTGTGTGTGTGAAGCATCTGTGTGCGTTTGTCGCTTTCGTCACGATCGACCCCGTACCGGGGAGGACGTGGTAGTAGTGTACTACTACTCCGCTGATTGGCTCCCGTTTATACGCTTGACCACATCAACCGTGTGTTTCTGCTGTCCGTCCTCCCAGCGTCTTCAACGACCCTACCCCGAGCACCCATCGGTTGAATTCGTGTGCGAGAGGACGATGAGGTCGTGCCTGAGAAAAACGAGGATAAAAGCGCCTTCTTCGATGAGTTCAACGCGTGTGTAGTGTTACAATGAGATGCGTGTGCGTATGTAATCAATACATCTATTAACGCAATAATTATATGTGTCATGTTCAAAATTGAGAACATTACCTGGTGAACATCCAGGATAAATTGTGAATATGAGTGCAGCAATGTTTTTATTTGTATTTACCGCTCATCAATGAGCCAATTCTTTCTATTACTGTAAATGGGAAGCATAGCTACTGTATGTTATACTGTAATACCCCCGATGGATTGTCAATGAAAGAAGCATCTGTCAAAAAGCATAACTTTGTGTATGTATGTGTTTGTGATTGCAGCACTAACACGCAGGCTCACCACCGCCCACAACTCTCCACCCGGTCGATCTCTTCTATCTGTACCGATTGGGAGAATCAATAGAAACAGGCGGTGGGCACTCATTGGAGTATCACAATGTCATGAGATCCGTTTGCCCCTTTCTGACAGTCAGAGTGGATAAAAGGAGCAAAAATGAACACACTTTTGCTGTGGGTAGTGTTGGTACTATTAGTAGTGTAGTAGTGGTAGTAGTATTCTTGATCAATTGACGAACAAACACACAGGCATGACATTTGTCAACATTCTTGATTTTATCTATTGATCACATCTTCCCCTAGCCCCGGTGAGGACGATCTTCTGCATGGAAAAAGGTGCTGTTCATACGCAGGGGTACGGTGTTTGCTGTCTGCCCATTTGCCTGCCCTGCTACTAGCGGTCGTTTGCGAATCTTTTCTGCAAGATTTTGTGTCCTACGCGCACTAACACATACACACGCAACGTTCTCTCAAGGTCCTCCCACGCCAAAGAAGCCCCAGGGTTCATGCGATTGACTTTGACAACAGAGTAGGTTAGTGTGGTAACACCACGGACTGCGCTGTGCACACATCCATTGGTTCATTATTTTCATCCTTCTCGTTGCACACTGCTGCTATTACTCTACTTTCGTGCGTCTAATTTGCCCTCCCCCCCCCTCCCCTCCCCTCTATCAGCTGTGCGTTGCATTTATGCGCTTTCTGCGGTTGCAGACTTCTTACCTCGATCCGGGGATGTATTCTGTGCGATGTGTGTTTACGAGTCCTTTTTATCAACTGTCACATTAATCCTTTTTTTTGGGAAGTTTTCACACACAACAATTAGCTATTTTATCTTGGTGTGGTCCTTGGCAGCGGTTTGAAAACATCTGGTCGATTGGGATGTTGACCAGTGCACATTGCCAATAAATAAGATTCCAATTTATGAACCAATAATAAAATGATCCACGATTAAATTCACTCCAAGACTTTATCCCTCGCAGCTAAATAATTACGGTTGATCCTGGGAAATTTAATAATCACTGTTGATCGGTGTAGATAGCTTAAAAAAATTGAAATTGATTTTACAAATTATACATTTGCTGCGTTTTTAAAGCAGCTAGAGCAGGTATATCTATTATTTGATTAACAATAGTTATCTTTCTGCGATCGTTTTATAATACGGGATTACAGGTTAAACTAATATAATTAATGATAGTATTTTCATATTTGAATAGTTTTGTTAGGCTTTGCGTTATGTAACTTACCTACTGCATACAAAAGCCGCCAACTGCCAGAATGTGATAGAGTGTGGTACTGTGGCAGCACAACCACACGGCAGTAGTGGCAAACATGTTTGAATGTTCTTTTTTTATCGCATCCTACGGCGACGGCGGCTTTAGTAGATAGCAACGCTCGGTGCCGCGTCCCTACCCGGTTGTTGGGGGAAGGTGCTGATTAGTGTCACCAATACATCCGTACTGCGTTACCATTTTCCTGTCCTGCCCGTCTGTCTCTGTGCAATCTTCCTTGGTGATTCAGTTTGTTCTCAAGCACCATGTTTTGTTTTGAGCCCCAAACTAAACACGATGAAATCTTCCAATCGACGCGTTGTTCTCGAAAAGGCAGCTCCCAGAAGTAGCCGCGGTTTTGCAAACGGTTTTATATGCTAATTATGAGCTTTAGTATGTTCAAAACAACCCTGTTCCGGGGCACATACTAAAAATCTTCAACGTTTCATAATATGGATTACATATAGAAACTGTAATTACGAATATCAGATTGATGTTAGTTAGGTAATGTTCGCGTTAGCATTGCAAGATGATCTTTTTGCATGATCGAATTTTGCCTTTTGCTTTTTGTTTTTAATTATTGCGATCCTTTTCAGCACCGACTTTGTGACACCAAACAAAGTCACTCGAGCGGGAACCAGTGAATATAGACTTTTAAGTAGCCGACTGTGAAGGTGGGAACGCTTGTTAGAAAATCTATTCAATGCAGCCCAGCACACCACAGCCCAGTGCGAGATTTTGCTACTATGCATTTGTTCTCATGCTGATGCACCACCTTTGCCTGTTTTGTAGGTGTGAGTGCACCAACAATACACAACATTTGTGTGTTGTACCGCATTTGCAACAAGCTCTGGGTGCTAAAAAAAGATAGAACAAAATGCACGTGCACCGGGGGGTGGTGACGAGATTCAAATTAATTATTCACCTGTCCTTTGTCACAATGAACACACTCGCTGGCTTCTTTTCTGTCATTTTATATGCGTATTCTTGCATCATTATAGGATGACGGTGGAAACTGGACAGGGAGCGCAAGTTTTAATGTTAAAATCCATAAAACATGAAGAATAAACGGGTATTGATCCTCCTGATAGCATAAACTAGGGCTTCACCTTCCCGTGAACAAAATGCATCCGTTGCAAAGTTCTTTATGATATTGGATGTACCAAAATGACGAGTAAAAGCACCTTATTTTAGTGCAAAATTGTTTTTATTTTATATGCATTTCATTAGTGGAATACTATCGCGCTCTATCCCAATTTGATTAGACTGGCTGGCCTAGAGTTGGGCGAACAAAGCTCCTCTCCCTCGTTACGACCTTTTGCTTATGAGAGATATACTATGTTGTGAACTTTTGTGTATAATGGAGGCGATGATAGTAGAGGAGACGTTATTATTATGCCCATGTCGCACAAGATTTGGTGATGCTGAGTGGTGACACATTTTGCTGTGTTAGAATAGCAAAGGTGTAGAGAAAACAGTGTTACAACAACGCCTACGAAACGTAGACATACACACAATCCGTGACGCTTTGTAAGGTAACTGAAGGTGATTGCTAAACCCGGTGTATGAGTGTCCTTGGTGTGGTGGTGTCTGGTCTAATCTGGTGCTGGGTGTTCAGAGTCCCTTCCGGAATGGTGTGTCTGCCGCCGCCCATTGCCTGTAGGAAGGTTGAACCACCAAAGCTTCAATCTTTTGAACTGCACTGTCGAGTCGTTTATTTTACTAATGATCATAAATAAATAGCTGCATTGAAATTGACAAAAAGATTTCAACTGTTAAATAACGGTATACATTGTGTTACGCTATAACGAGGGAACGGCAATTTAGAATGTTTTGCATAATATTTATGCTTTTTCACTATTAGTGAAAAATTCTTTCAAAAATTAAATAGTAAGAAATTATTTTGAAATAAATTTTTTACGCGTTTTATGATTTTTGTCATTGTTCATTGCATACGTTCGTTTTTCTGGAAACCTTCACTCGGCTGCACGTTATTATATATTATAATTGTTTCACCCCTTTTTAACTTAACACTCACAACACTCACGTCACGTACGGTGCGTTACGATAACCTCACGTAATTCATAGGGAACTTATACGTGCTTTTTTATATGGAGGAAATTTTATAATGAAAAGTTGTTTTGATTCTTTTGTTTACGATTGTCAACGACGTAACATTTAAAATTTTTAGAAAACATCGTACTTTTAATACTTAAATATATACTTATTATAATTACTTAACTTTTTTATACATAATATAAAATAGATAATGTAAAACAATGACAAATAGTTAATGTAAAACAATGATAAAAATTCTAGCTATAATTTTTCCAACAAATTCCAACATCTCAAGGCTGGTGTATTTGTTCAGAAAAAATTAAATTTGAAAATAATTGACCAATTTCTGTTGCAGTCGTTTTGCGATATGTGTCTGCAGGATATTACCGCGTCTCTCTGCGAAACACGTAATAATCAGGCGAGGAAAGTAGAATAAAGCAATTCCTGTGCCGCCCTACCCGGCACACCCACGATGAGGCACACGAAACAAGTTATAGAGACGGGAGAGAAACGTTTATTTCATCCCTACCCTTTCTGCAGGGAATTCCAAAGCTGATATGAAGGTAGCAGAGTTCACCGCGCGTCCGGGAACGGCTATTTGTTTACGGAACAGGGCAGGGAAAAGTTTCTCGAACCTTGAACCATGCCGGAAGGAAGATGCGGAAGAAATGTGGGATGTTATCGTGGCCCGTTTTTAAGTGGACGACTGCACCGACGACTCTTACCGGCGAAGAAAATAAGGATATAACTTGAACGTTGTTGTTGGATTGCTGGCCACCGCAGACAAATGGCAATTATTTTAGCTCCGTTCAGGCTCACTTGCACTTTTGCTCTGGCCTGATCTGCACTCTAAGCTATCCATCAAGGGTATGTGTTGTTATTCGCTTTCGTTATTCGTATGTATGTTATTCGATTGTTTTTTTTATCTATTTGCTGCTGGAAAACAGTAGGGCTGTACTATCATTTTAGTAGCCAGCCAGAGCATTACTATTATTCTATTCATAGTGAGTGGAAGAAATATGCTTGGTTCATTTAGCCAATCCGAGTTAGTCATTTGTAGCTCACTAAGTTGATTGGAGCGTCCATTAAACTATGTTTGAATTCAAAGAATGCATGTTCTTGTTCTGTGGTGAGTAGTGGGAAAGGAGCAAATGAGACACTGTGTGAGAAGCTGCAACTAGTGCATGTTATGGTGCATGTTCTCAGACAAACGGTAATAAATTGGAGTTTTTGCACAATCGAATACTATCTGGCTATACAATTAGTGAGTGTTATCCGTAGATGTTGGTAATTAGGTTGCAAACCGCCAGTATCACTAATGTTTTTTTTTGTTTCCATTTAAGTACGATTTTCTACACTCTTGCTAAGATAATGTTAGAGTTGGAAACTGTTGAGTGATGTCGATGAATGACTAAGTTACTGCGAGTTTTGTTGCTTGTGTAGGCGAAATTAGCGTAATTATATTTCACCAATCTGTTGTTTTTTGTGTAGCAGAGAGCGAAGCTGCCTAGAGAACCTTGTTGAAAATATCTACATTTTTATCTATTATTTGTACTTTAAGGTTCCCAAGATACCTCAAAAGAGAAGGAGAAATTGGGGAAAAGCTTCTAAAGATTTAAAGGGAACTTAAAAACGACAGTCAAATATGCCTGTCAAAAATATCAGTCCTAGTGTACATAATATTTTCTCCGAAATGTTTATTTGCCTTTTATTTTTTAATCATTTTTTTAGCGTACTTGATATATGTTTGAACATTCATATTATTCAATTGAGTGCCACTCATGTTAAATGTTTTTCATTCTTATAAAAAAAAATATTTTTAATTTTAATTGATAGTTTAATAATGAAACGAAATTAAAATGTCCAGAGAATCCATAATATTCACAGAATAACCCACCCATCCATAGGCAAAATGTGACACCGGTCCATAGAATAATTTAGAAATATTTCATTCTTTACCTCAATACATGTTTTAAAGACTAGACTGCTTTTTGGCCTGGAAATCGTGCGGGAGACCGTATTAACTAGTGCGATGGTTTACAAGTGGTACGTTGCGAGTCCCGTATATTCCTCCCCTCATCCTCTCCTCAAGCTATCGTTCCTATTGCAAACGATCTTACTCGTAGAATGATCGTTTGTGTTCTTCTGCAGCATGAATTTGGTGGTAATATTTTTGTACCATAGGTTCATTTATATTTAGAAGGCAAGTTTTCTCGTTGGCTGTGGTGTAGTTGTGTGGGTTCTTTCTCGAGACCAACACCACGACGAGCTCGATTTTGTTCGATACATTCATCTCACATTCGTGTTTCCTGGTTTCCTTGTGGGTGCTTTTCGTCATAGCATCACACTGTATGCGTGCGTGTGTGTGTTAAAGCGTCTATGTTCGTGTGTTTGGTAAAATACGGGTACTTTAAAAGGTTGTGTTGCGGTTTGTGATGACACAGAGTCTCGAGACTCACAGCCAGTTGCTTTGAGTTGAGTGGGCCAGGGTCACATCTTTGTCATATCGGTGAAGATCGTGATCTACATTGCTTGCACCGCTTGCTTAAACCGTAGGGCTGTCGTGTCACCATGAGTGGGAACAAACCGTGCTGCGTTAGCTGTCGCGAGGGCGGTACCCTAAGTTCATGGCCGTGCGGGGGCAGATTTGTGGTGTACTCCGCTACCTTTTTTAAGACCTTTTTTTTGTTGTTCGGACGCACTGTCGTATCGGTGTGAAATGGTGAAACATCTAGAGAAGAATGCGTAAATTAATTATTGATTTTCTCGTACGCCGCTCGCTCCCAGCTGTTACTATTATCGACCCACATAGTTTTATCACGCAAAGAGCTTTGTATTTATGTGCCGTGTGAAACAATTCCATGCAGCTTTTCGCCTCACAAATCGCGAGATAATCATGAACAATGGAAGGAAGGAAGGAAGAACAATGAGTCCCTAATTTGGAAATAGTTTGATACACGAACGTCGATAGAAGAGCTAGTCTCACCCAATCCAACCAACACCACCACCACCACCCCCACCGTTTACAAATCAAATGTGCACAAGCAAAATTCACATTGTGTGGTGCTTGTCGATGATGACGACGATGATGGGCCGATGTTGATTATTTGACGGCAGCAGCGCGTTGTTGATTGATGTAAATGCAAATTCAGTGTACTACTCCTGCACATACAACCGCTCTGTCTCTAAGCATAGCAACGTTCAGCAGGGAGGGTGGAGAGGGTGAGGGGCGCTTACGAGTCGAAGAAATTAGCTTCTACTATTATTCGAGAGCGTGTGTGAGCGTGTGCTCTTTTTGGTGATCGATTTATTTTTAGTACGTAAAAGTGTAGTCGTGTTTTGTCAATAAGTTTAGTCGGAAGAACGGTGGAAAGAACAGGCCCACATAATGGAAAAGATTGCGCTTTTATGCTTGTTGCGGATACATACACGCAGCGAAAAGATGCAAAATATGCGCTTTTTTATGTACGATTATGGATTTTATTTTTTTTTATAAAACAGTGATCAATTCTAGTCCAAATGTTCCTGTGTTTTTATTGTTATCATGACGCATTATGAAGCTACATATTTTCAGTTCTACGATGGATCTAGTTTATCTATTTGCAACAAAAATCTGTAGTGGCTAGTGACTAGTTCGATAAATTTTCAATACTAGTGATGCGTCTAAGTATATTAAAAATCATTGACTATATTCTACATGCTGCATCTTCTAATACTTGGGCTTGGATAGACCTACCAGTAATGTAAATGTTATATCGTTTTCCAAAGTCGTCATTGCTATAGCAACGTCTTGATATATTGTATATTCTCATTTGGGACGAATTAGTTTAAAATAGTAGTTTTATGAAGGTTTATAAAAATATCAACAGCCGAGCTATACGTTCAACATATCTATCATTTTCATTAGTTAGTAGATAGTTTTTCAAAAATTCTAATCACATTATACATGTTAAACATTTTGCGGCAGTAAGTCGGATGAATATCTCAAATATTTCTCTGGAATACGATGGAAGGATCATATTATCATTTTACAAAGTATATAAACATTTTAAATTTTCAGTATTTTAAAAAACATTTCAATAAAAAAATTAGTTCAATCTGGAAATTATTCCAATCTGTGAGACGTTAATTCAGTAAATTTTTAGTAATTAGAAAATAATGCATTTTTAAATATGACCAATGATTCATAAATATGTGATGCGATTTAGGAGTTGATTCATTATATCTATATTCAAACTCACATATGACAGAAAATGAGTATAAATATTTTTTATCACGCTTGTCTGATTGTTTTAAAAATCAAAATTAAAAATAAATAATAAAAATATAATATATCAAGAAATGATCATTAAAAATAAAAACAACACTTTTATTTTTCTGGAACAGCTGTACCAAGCTGTCAAAAACTAGTACACTTACTGTTTATGCCGTTGCATTTATACCACACGGTGTATGAGGGTAGTAACATGTATTAAGCATTGCTTAGCAACGAAATATCATAACGTTTTTAGAATCGTCACACATCAGTCATCTTCGGTTACTATCTTTTGGAGGTTTCAAATTTCTTCACATAATGATCGTTAAAATGAACAACAACGGGCATTCGTTTGCTCCAAAATTTGCTGATATGTCCATGCATGTCCTTGCATTATAATCCTGTAGTTTCCGCTATCGAAGTTATTATTTTGTATGAATGCAAAAAAGCAATAGGAAATGTCATAACTACATTTGTGCATTATTTGGCCTCAAAATAATTCTCTTCCTTCCTCTGGTCGTTTGCGTTACTAGCACTGCATCTCATTCACATATGTCGTGTACAATCACTGTGACATTTTATCTTGAATGAAAGCTTCGACGGTGGTCAAAAATGTCAAAAGAGTTTTGAACACAAGACCCTTCCATAGGTCTCCCACATTACGTTGACCTTGGTATGGTGGGTGGTGCACCTGCGCAGATTTCTCGAATGTTAACACTTGGTTCACCTCTCCGCCAACTGTAATCTCGTGAAACACCGAAGCGACAGACTCATATCATTTGTTGCGAACATGATAAGCAGCAAACTGTTCTGTCACAGTATGCATGGTAGAATCTTTGCATGAAGGAACACGTTCTTATGTAAGGATGAATGTGCAGCAGCTGTTGGTGCTGTTGGTGCGAAAGTGACAACAATGTATAGTATGTTCTTCTGCTCTACATTTGCTACACAATCATTATAACAGCAGCTAGGTGCGCTCCTTCAAGTATCGTTTTCTATTGCGCGCGCTTTCCCTTCCCCGTGGCGTGTCCTGGACCCTGCTTGAAACCTGCTGCTTTCTTGACAGATTTTTACACGTGTGGCGGGAGGTGTATGGGGCTGTTCAGCATTCCACAACTTCCTATCACCTCTTTCCTTGAGACTAAACCCACCATTACTACTCCTCGGTTAGCTAGCGCTCTAGCAACTTGTGTAAGGGGTATGCGTTTGTGTACGTTTCTCACCACTGCACTATTGGCAGCAACAGCATTCGCAACTGATAAGGCAGCAAAAAATCAATAACAAACAAATACACACAGTGTGCCGAGGTTGTGTGTTCGTAACACACACGGCTCGACTCGCGAGTGCTTCCGATAAGGATGACCTCGCCGCGGTGATGAAACTTTGTGTCTCTCGGCTGCACATATCATAACCCACCCCGGCGAGGAGGAACGAACGGCTCTGAAGGTGTTATATCTGTTGCTATATTGTATGGTTATCAGCACCTGACCGTCATGTAGTTATCATGCGTCTGTATGTTCCCGATTTAATGAAACCTTCCTTCAAGTGGCGCTACTTCTCTGTACCCGGGAGCGCGCTAGTGCTAATGAATTAAAAGCAACAGGGAAAACAATTCGAAAAGTAGCAGTGTGGGGATAAACTGTGCGACGTTCTGAAATAAAGCCATATTATTCAGTTTTTAAAATAAACTGACCCTCTTTAATTTTTAATAGTTGTTTTTTGAAATGTTTCTAACAAGCCCTTCCTTATTTTTCTTCTCATTTTAGATGTGCGCTGCTGAAACATCGTCAGTCGACCAGTCGGTTAGCTGTGTGTTGTAGCCATGGTGATTTAATGCGATTCGGGCTTTTAATTAGCGTGCGGATTTGTGCCATCGTTATGGCAGGAAGCAAATGGATTACTCTAATCGTACACAAACCGCATTGGAGCAGTGCATCGGTTTTAAAATCCATAGCTCTGGGTCGCCTCTTAGTAATGTTGTTTTCTTTTTTCTTGCAGTGACGTGCAGTTCACGGTGGTACAGAAAATGAATAAATCGGCCGTGACGGTTTGAAGTGAAGATAAATAAGCTTACAAAGTTACAGAGCTTGTGTGCCCGTGCGTGGTGTGTGTGTGTATGTATGTGTGTTTGCGTGTTGTGTGCGTATCCCAGTGGTGTAAAGCGCTGCATTTTCCGAAGTCCGAAGCATCTTAAGAGGGGATAGGCAACAACAAGCATAATAGGGAGGAGTGTGGTAGTGGTGGCATGCGCAAGATCCCAGTTCCATGCGAAGAAAGTGAACTGTTTTCGTTTTCATCTACAAAAAGTGGAGAGAAAAGTTAAACATATACATGTTATAAATTAATCGATGGTGTATATGAAAAAATCCTCCTTCGTGGCTAGATCTGGAGGATAGTTATCAACCCATTTAAATTATTTTGTGAGAAGATCTCCAATCGATAGTGCAGGAGCGACAACAACAGTCGAGTGAAGAGTACAGTGTGGGGTGCCAGGAGTGCCAACGAAAAAGAGCGACATAGAGAGAAAGAGAGTGAAGGATTCGCGGTGGTTGTGTGAATTAAACGAAACATGCTTCTGTAATACAGGTGTAAACGATCGATTCAAATGTGCTGAGTGGTTTACGAAGTCGATCGAAGAAGTCTCTGATTTTCACGTCGGTTTGCTAATTTGCAAGTTGTTCAGCGTTGCCACACACCGGAGAATAGTGTTGAAAATCAGAGCCTGTTGTTGTTTCATGCTTTAATTGTTCAACAACTCCAAGAAGAGGTTCAAAACATCAATATACGAAGGATAACATTGAACTTTACACGATAAATCCCTCTAAAACAACTAGCTCTCGTACGCAGCAGACCGTCATCACCACTAGTGCAGAGCGCTGCGTTTTGTGATCCTCGTTTGGAAACATTACGGCACTCTGATAAATTCGCCGGCAGGAACGGGACCGCAAACAACACAACGCAACAGTTTACAGTTTAAGGACGCAAAACTGCAACCCGCCGACCAAACCATGTCGTCTGGAACGTTCGTAGATCGAATTGATCCGTTCGCCAAACGTTCGCTCAAGAAGAAAAGTAAAAAATCTCAGGGCTCATCGCGGTACAGGAATTCACAGGATGTCGAACTGCAACAATTGCCACCACTCAAAGGTGAGCAAATCGAGAACGTGTAACACATGTGTGGTGAGGTTCCTAATTGCAAGCTATCCAATCCCTTTCCTCTCCTCCTTCCCGCAGTTGACTGTTCCAGTTTAGAGCAGGAGGAGCTGTTCATACGCAAGTTGCGGCAATGTTGCGTATCGTTCGACTTCATGGATCCCCTCTCGGATCTGAAGGGAAAGGAGATCAAGCGTGCAGCACTAAACGATCTTTCAGCGTACATCACACACGGTCGTGGTGTGCTGACGGAGAACGTCTATCCGGAGATTATCAAAATGGTAAGAAATGCTAGCCCCCCAAGCTGAGATTTGCCACTAAGGAGGAAAGGAATGATAATAATATTTATCCTAATCGTGGCGCAGATATCGGTGAATTTATTTCGAACCCTGCCGCCAAGCGAAAATCCTGACTTCGATCCGGAAGAGGACGATCCCACTCTAGAAGCTTCCTGGCCCCATCTACAGTTGGTGTACGAGGTCTTTCTACGGTTTCTCGAATCAGCCGACTTCCAAGCGACGTTCGGAAAGAAAGTGATCGATCAGAAATTTGTACTACAGGTAAGGTACATGGGCTGGGTGTGAGTGTTCGGTGTATTAGAAGGCCATACGTCTTTACATCGTCGTCATCATCATGTCGTTATTATTTCCTTCTAGCTGCTGGAACTGTTCGACTCCGAAGATCCGAGAGAGCGCGACTTTCTAAAAACCGTTTTGCATCGCATCTACGGCAAATTTCTAGGATTACGTGCGTTTATTCGTAAGCAAATTAATAATATATTCCTACGTTTTATATACGAAACGGAACATTTCAATGGCGTCGGAGAGCTACTGGAGATTTTGGGAAGGTAAGAGCGTAGTTCTTATGAAAACTTTTATTGTGTGATGGTTTTGCCAAACGTTCGTACCTTTTTATCCTATCCGAGGCAAGTCAAACAATGGCACAGCTTTTGACTGTACGTTTTCGCCCACAAACACGGTATGATGATGCTCACAAAATATGTGTACCGTTGGAAGCAGAGAATTTCTTCGTCAGAAACAGTCATTTGCCGTATAACTCACTCTCCGCTTAACGTAGTTGTGTACGATTTTGCTCGAGTTCATTCATTTTCATGTAAACGAGCAATCTCTCAGCCAGCGGACTACTTCTTCTCTTGGATGCCATCATCTTGTGCGCATGTGTAGAATTTTTTGGAGAAATTGATTCATAAAATGAATATATGCGAAGAAGACTGCTGTGCTTGTGTGTATTTGTATGGGAAACGTGAACGAATGATACAGGATAGTGGCGAGATTGCCGTCAATTTGTGTTACTTTTTTCTCGATGTTCGCTGTTCGACTAAGATGCGAACAATTCCGTATGAAATAAGTGTTAGTTACATTACAAAGTACGAGCCTCAGGCTCAAGTATTCAACTTAGGCTCGCTTTTGCTACTGAATATATTACCACAGATATTTGATTTGAGTTTCATTTCTTTAAATGTTGTATGCTATTTAACAACCAAGCACATCGCCTTATTACATCTTTTTAAAAGGAATACCGAAACATAGTTACCTGCAATATAATTTTAAATTTACTTGAATGAAATTCGATGAACGTCTACAATCGGCAAGCGAAAAATGCCATGTGCAGAACATCATTTTCTAGTTTTCGGGCTAGAAAATTCATATATATCTTAAAATAAATAAATAAATCAACTATTTACCATTTTTGCTAATATTTTTTTTCATTTTACAGCATAATCAATGGGTTCGCTCTGCCGTTGAAGGCGGAACACAAGCAGTTTCTGGTGAAGGTCCTGTTGCCATTACACAAGGTGAAAGTGCTGTCCCTCTATCACGCTCAGCTCGCTTACTGCGTGGTGCAGTTCCTCGAGAAGGATGCCTCGTTGACGGAACCGGTCGTACGGGGTTTACTGAAATTCTGGCCAAAGACGTGCTCGCAAAAGGAGGTGATGTTTCTCGGCGAGATCGAGGAGATACTGGACGTGATCGAGCCGCCACAGTTCGTCAAAATACAGGAACCGCTCTTTCGACAAATCGCTAAGTGTGTTTCCAGTCCACACTTTCAGGTACGAATGCCACCACTCACTAGGGCGACCAATCTGCTTTTAATCAGCGAGTGTACGAAACCGCGATGTTGCATATGGTTTTAATACTTTGTGTGTTTCCTCTTTTTTCTAGGTCGCCGAACGAGCCCTTTACTTCTGGAACAATGAATACGCGATGTCACTAATCGAGGATAACAATGCCGTTATAATGCCAATTATGTTCCCGGCACTCTACCGGATCAGCAAGGAGCACTGGAATCAGACGATCGTTGCGCTGGTTTACAACGTGCTGAAAACATTCATGGAAATGAACTCCAAGTTGTTCGACGAGCTAACGGCTAGCTACAAGGCGGAACGGCAGAAGTAAATTTTCCATTCGTCTTAACTACGCCTGTTTTTGGTCACTTTATCAAAACACTTCTGTTCCTTTCTATTTTCCACTTGCTACACGCAAACCGAACAGAGAAAAGCGACGAGAACGGGAACGGGAAGAGCTGTGGAAACGGTTGAACGAGCTAGAAATATCGTCCCGTACGCCAAACAAGGAACAAACGCTGCTCACCAATCAGTCGGCCGGTGGACTAATACAGGACGCCAATTCGGCACACGGGGCCCAGCTAGCGCCTAATCAGCTGTCATCGTCCACCGTCACATCAGCATCATCCTCGTCGCCCTCGTCGGTAAACTCGACTGGCAATAACAACAATAATAGCACCGCAGTCGGCATCGGAGCCTCTCAGCCACCGGGAACGTCGGGAGTCGCCGGGTCCACGCTTTCCGGCGCTGCTGCTGCCGCCACCTCCCAGCAGAATGCCTCCGATGCCGCGTTAAGCAAGTGATGTACTGAATAATATTTTTTCTAAAACCGCTTATTTCTTTGCGGAGAAGTAAGGCGCAACACACAAACACCCACACCCATCATAGTGCTACATATACTACACAATCATTACACTACACACATACCACACATTACAGTCATTGAATTCACGTCATCATATGATAACGATCCTCTCCAAACTGCATCTCAACTACTCACCGCAAAGTGCAGAACATCGTTCGATGATACTCTGTCCCAACCGAAAGATGCGTGTTTTTTTTCTTCAAATTTTTCTTATGCCATCGATTGTTCACGCACATATGCACACACTCACACATGCGCAGTTTAGTTCGGTACACATATTTACCACTGTCATACTTAAACATTCAGGTGCGTTCTAGCTAAATGAACGATCATAAGCATGTGTTAGTCACAAACAAATGACTCCCGAGAGATTTTGTGGTATACAAAGTAGTAGGCGATTAAAATGAAGGAAACATTTCAAAAACACCCTGTCCTGTTGTTTGTTTTACACGCGTGTTTTAGATGTTTCTGTGCAAGAGAAAGTCGTTTTACCACACCAGTGTGCTTGTTACAATACTTATATTCCGTTAATAAATCGCGATAGAGTACCAACGTCTGAAAAAAGTCGAACATCGGGAAAAATTGTCTGATTCTTAGTTTTGAAATATGATTTACCTTCGACATGGTGTCAGTGATGGAATGTGGGCGTGTGTGTGCGTGTAGGTTGTACTTTTCATTATGTAACGACTCTGCTTTTTGGAAGCATATAGTGAATATCCGCCCGATCTTGGTTGTACACTTCCAGTGAATTTATATTTTTGGTATTTGAAAAATTTCAAAAGAAATAAGCTGGAAAAGCGATTGGATTGTAGGTATGTTAGATTACAACAAATTATTGTTACAGTTTGAATTAAATTCATCTAAATTATAATGCTTTGTGTGTATACGTGCGTGAAATTTGGGGCATGGCAAATGAAGAAGTAGCGAAGAAAACAGTGCATCGTGTTGTAACATTCGTGAAGCTTTCATCATACAAATATTAGGTGTGAAACGTTCCGTTCGAATGTAAATGGTTCTGACATGAGAATAGTGTTGTAATTCTGCTCGCAATCCATAGCTGTACCGTAGAAGTTTTCTGTTTGGCAGGGATGGGTGATTGGTTTTGTGCAGACCGTTACCACAAAACCAACTTTGGGAGCATGTTTTGCGAAATAAGTAAGTGTCCATATTTTTTCCCAAAAAAATGTCAGACTCCATGACCTGAAAACGGAACGTTTCTATTTTCTTCCTTTGATCATCTAATACATCAGTTTTTCTTTTTCAACATATGACAGCATTTGTCATAGCATACGTCGTGGCACCTTCATAGAAACAGCTTAACAATATCGTGTGGTGCGAAACTGTATCAGCTATGGCAGTAGCAACGGTCGGATGGTGGCATTCAGGCGGTACAGTAGTAACGCTAAGGCGGAAGGTATAAAATTAGGCAAAAATAATAAAATACAGGATAAACCGTGTGACTAATAATTCAGATCAAGTTTGGTTAGGGATGAAGGGGATAGAGGAGAGTTCGAATGATTTAAAGCGAAAAGAAAAGCAAACGTAAAATAATAAAACATTAAAAATCACACAACCTCATCCTCCACAAACACTACAACCATCAAAACAACTCCCACACAACAGCATATGCACACAAACACACACACATTTGACACGGAAGATAAATCGTGAGAAAAAGATTACTGAAAAACGGCATGCTTAATATTCTAGATTTATATTAACAGTACTACAAACAAATGCGATACGCGTTAATTAGACACAGACACACGCCACAAATACACATTCTCTCACGCATACATACATACAAGCATTAAAAAAAGAAACACACTAGAAAGATGAAAAATGCGTGGGGGTGGGCAGCATGATGTATATGAGATCGTTAGTAGTGAAGAATGAAAAAGAAACAACAGCAAAACAAGCAAATCCCAAACAAGTTGCAACAGTAAACATCTTCTAAGTAATTAAAAATGAACTACAAAGCACCCTCATTTGATGTTAGCAAATGAGAAAATCGAGGAAGAGACAAGAAAAAAAATGTAACAAAAAATCATAGGCGATACATATAAAAAGAAAGTGAGATAGAGAAAGAGCGCAAGCGAACTGGAAGGGCGGTACGCGCTGGATGAAAAACAAACACAGGCACATGCGCTCCGCAGAAAAGATAACCCATTGCGCAATGCTGAATCAAGATGTATTTGTTGTAGTTATATGAAAAAATAAAATATTAATTATTATTGCTCCGCAAAAGCAGATTGAAGGCAAAAATGGAAAGCAGAAAGAGGAAAGAGGCAACGAAGGCGAAAATATTCTGAAAGCGCGATGACGCGGATTAATCAGCGATGAGGTATTTTTTAAACAAAGTTTTTTTTGGCAGGAAATCATTTGAAAATTAAACAAATGTTTGTTCGGCGGGTAGGTTGACGGCATAGGAGCAGCATTGTGCGATAGCATGAGTGTGTGTGTGTGCGTGTAACTGTGTTTTCGATGTCGAGCATGGTTAGCAGAAAAAGCGAAGCAGCAACATCCTTCACTGGGTGAACTGTTGTTGTTGTTGTTATTCACACCGTTCGATAGGCATTGAAGTGGAACAAAACGCAAACGCGAGTAAACTACTATATCCACAAGAGCGTCTGCTCACACTGGCGCTGTGTGTACACGTTATAAAAATAAGCAAGGAATAGTAAATAAAACAATAAAAAATGAAAAAATAAGATCACTTTATGAACCAAAACCAAACATATACAACAAATCACACACACACAAGAACTTACTTTCCACCAAGGCAATTCTTGACGGGTCGAAGAGCAGCCACCACGCAACAGCGCAAGAAGGAGCAGAAGTTTGTAGTAGTATGATGATATCAGCGAACACAGTTTTAAAACACGTGACCAAGGCATTACGCAACATGCTGTCGGGCAAAAACGGTTTAAACTTAAGTGCCACGAAATGGGCTGCCGTGGCCGAACGAATGAAACGAGCGACATGCAGCAAAACAAAAACGAACGATTCCTGTGTATTATAACCTTAATGATTATCTCGACTCTCATACTTATGGCCACCCAACGTGACGCAGAACAGTGTGTGTCGTCCCGACAAAGAAGGAAGGTGCTGTCGTTTGTTAAAGTTTACATCGCTGATTCTTCGCTCCCTTGTCTCGGTGTGCTATCATTACCACATCACCAACACCATAACGTGTGTGTAATTGCTTATTCTCCTTTGCCATATACTGCAGGGGTTTCGATAGATAAAACATACCCAGTGAACAATACGCCTACCATATTCCGGTCGAATGTAGACGTTTTAATATGCGATCTGCCGTGCAAGGGGATTGTTTTCATCATCTTTAGTTACACAAACACACATACACACACATGCATGCATACTCGCAGGAATCAGCAGCATGAACCTACCAAGTGGCGTTATGAATGAATTAATAACTTTCATTTTGAGAGACCAAACATAAATGATTATTTCGAAATATCAGGTTCATAGTGCTTACTGTTTGTAGCATCAATGGCATCGGTTTGTGTTTTCTATCATTCTCGTTGTCGTTGCTTTCAGAGAAAGTGTTTTTCAAAGCTCTTCCGTGTCCTACCACGCCATTTCGTATATTCATAGTGGTAAGGGCGAAACGGTAAGCAAACGTTGTTGCGCTATAGTTGTCCGATGTGAAACGATAACGAGTTCGGAGAGAAAGGAGTGTAAAATTCGAACGAGTCAATAAGAGAACATTGTAGTCACGCTCTTCTACGTACCCCGCGGATGTATGATGAATGGTGGCGTTAATGATAAACCTAAAACGTGATACTAAAGAACACTCACCGCCCACCCATGCAAAACAAGTACCACGGAGAGGAAGAAAACAAAAACACCCGCAGTAATCACAAACACACATACACATACACACACATACATAAACACACGTAAGGAATCGTAAAAACAAATCCTAACAAGCAAACAAGAAAGATATAAAAATATCAAGTAGGCAAAAACAAACAAATGTCGACGGGCGCATGATGATGTTAAGCTATGAAAAAGAAACAAAAACAAACAAATCCGTACGTGTAGAAACGCAATGAAAATGCTTGGAAAAAGGAGTAGTAACACGAAAGATAAGGCAGCAGCAGCAGCAGCAGCAGCAGCAGCTGGAGAGGACGCGGAAGGGCGTTAGAGAAGTGGAAATGAAAAGAAAAGTAAGCAAAAGTTGTCTGTTATCAGCAGCTGCTAATAATTACTCTACAATATTGTATTCAACTAAAGGAAGCAATGGAAAACAAAAAACAAACAAAAATACGGATGGTTAGATGCATCAATAAAACAAAATGTGACGTTCAAAAACGAAAACGAACCTATGTAGGCTAAATTGTTCGGCAAGTGGTCGGGAAAGCGACGCCACAGGTGTGTTTGTGGGTAGTAGTTGTTGCTGATGTACTAATCAATTTTCGTTTGATGGCGTTGCAAACTGGCTACATATGCGTTTTCTTCGTATCTTCACCTAACGGTTGATCTATGTTAGAAAGATTCCTTGGCTTCGTCTTCTGAGGCTTTGGTCGTTATTTTCTTTTCACGTCGTTTTCCTGTGTCTCTTATGTTACCGCAATCTTCCGTCTTATGTTTCCCTATCCTTCTTCACAATGGTTCTGTTTTATAAATTTGGCAGCTCCACGCACCATAACAATCCGCGATCCTAGTTACCTGCGTCTATCGTTAATGAAGGGCTGAATATGCATAGTTAGTTGTCTGGCATTTTGTGTGTGAACAAGTGCATGTGTGTTTGTGTGTGTGGTTGCGTTTGTAATATTGTATGCATGTATGATGACATTTCATTTTCTAACCATTGTGTGTATACTTGAATGATTGAGATGAGATGGATAACAGCCGAGCACAGTTTTAGCCTAAGCGATAGAACGATAGGGTGAACTATAGAATTAGACTGCAGCGGGTTTTTATGTAACCATTTCCAGTGCATTAGAGTGACAGAGAACGGAAAGATTTTGTTTTACCGATTTAACCATGAGAACAAAAAGTGCGATGGGAGACGCGTTGGAGCTATGGTTTGAGCTAAGGTGAATAGTTATGAATGTTCTAGCGACACGATGCATGTTAGTCTGTGGCGTAGGTGAAGGGGTCATACGGGACATCAGCTTATTTTTGTAAGCAAAAGCTCACAAGGAAAAATAATTATCACGGCATTAAACTAAGTAGACAAAGCGGCATCACGAGCCACTTCTTTAAGGCTACGCGCATAAATAAACGTCGGTATGATTGAAAGTCTCTAAACAAGCAGTTGAAGATCATCCAAAAAGATAAAAGGAAACAACCATTCAAATAATGTAGCAGCCAATTTTCATTTTGCCTGCGTAGCAGCATTTAGATAAGAAAATGTGAAAAAGAAATAATTAATCAAAGGCGATCATCATCATTAGTATCATGTGCTTAGCTATTGTATTCTGCCATGATGCTAGTGTTTGTGCGCTTATAAATAATTCAACAAAAACAACAAGTAAGCAAAAAAAGAAATTAGTGACATACACGCACTGTAGTATAAACAAACATCGCCACAGATGGGACACGATCACGATCACGACCCTTTACTCGTGAAGGTATCAATGCAGAACCACAAACAAACCAAACGATCCAAACGCAAACACTAGAATAAACAAGGAGATACAGACGCAAAGCTTCGCTGCTTTGCGATGGAATTGTGCATGTGTAGAAAGCAAGTAAAACAATAACAAGAGCGTATTAACACGACTTACAATACGCAACTGACTGTTAGGCGCGCGTGAATGTGCAGCGTGGAGTACAGCAAGTGAATTAGCATTATCTATTTATAATTTTTCGATAGCGGAGAAAATGAAAATGACAAGAAAATCAAGTCTCACATACACACACACACACGTAAAAACGGCAATGGTAGGATATTTAACTTTCCCATCACTAAACACACACACACCTCCTCACGCGTACTACATATACACATAATTCCTAACGAACGACCTGCCCCTACCCACAGGACATAGTCGCGCTACAGAACTTCTTCTCGTCAACCAGTGTAGCCTGCAGCAGAGCATTGAGAAGATGTTAACCTTTGAACTGCAAATCACAAGACGAAGGCGGCTACACCAGCGTCTAGGTATAGGAATATGCTGTGCTGATGATAAAATAAAAGAAGTAGAACCATAAGCAAATTACGCGGTGGGAGTGAAGAATGATATTGCAGCAAACAGACGATCGAACAAGATCTGGTGGATGCTGGAGGAGATTAGCTGGTGGGCAAACGGACGGTACAGATACAAAGTATAGAACAATATTAATCGAAGAGTAAAACGCGTTCTCCACCTGGAACACACCCACAGAAGGCAGCTGTCTGTGAGTAGTGAGATACAAATGAATATATATATATATATATATACACATATGAAATTACAAAAAAAAGTAAATACTGTGAATACCAGAAAGAAACGCATGGAGTAATCATGCTACAAACAGATAAAAAATATTAAACGCCACAGAACGATACAACCGTGGTGCATAATAAAGCAAAACCTAAACAAAGCAAATAAATGTGCAACAGATAACGTGTAACACACGCGGGTAAACAAGGACAAAAGTCGGTCGGTCGACACAAGACAAATATCTCGTAATGTACACGCGTTGCCATCGATGCAGAGCGAGAAACTCAGCATTGTTGCACACTAAGCAGTGATGAAAATCCCCCTCCCCCCGACACGTCGCGTGATGTGTGTGTGTGTATTGTGTGTATGTGTGTGTGTGGGGACGGAGTGGAAGGACGAACGGGTGTGTCTGCCACTGTACGGGCGTAGACCAAATGAAGAATTCCTTCCTTCGTCGAGCAGGAAATACAGAGTCGTTCGAAGGATGGGAAGGAAGATACGAGTAAGAAACACAGCAACCGATGAAAAACTGAAACAAATAAAATGTTAGTAAAACTAAAGTGTTTAAAAAAGGGAATGACAAATATCATTATACGATGTTGAAAAGGATAACGAAATGCACTGTATCTACGTATGAACAGAATCGTCTGTGGGTGATTAATTGGTTACTGAACGAGTAGTGAAAATGAACGCAGCTGCGCTCGTTTTATAACGTTGATGCTACAAAAAGGTTAGTAAACCCGTAGTTGGAGTATACCCGCAAAGGAAGATTAAATGGAAAAGTTGCTTTATACTTTATCTATACTAACGTTATGTTTGTTGATTGTATGAAAGTATGCAGCTAACTTCAGCTTGTGAACCTTTTTGGCTAGGTTGGTTTTATCTGACATCTTTTCAGATCTTTTACATTCCTCGATAGAATCCGAACACATTGCAACCATTGAGCTGCACATTGTTACCATCTGGCTATTTTTTAACCATTCGGAATGGTTGTTGGTGACATGCAAAGGTTGTCAGTTTGTAAATTTATGGAAAACACGCTGACAATGACTGTAATGAGCTGATTACGTAGGCTTAAATGGGTTCTGTTATTAACATTTTATCGTTTACATAATTACACTGATCTACTATCACAAACTCCAAGCGCGGGTGCCTATAGCTATACCTTGCTGACAAAAGGAAACGAAGCATCTACAAGTTATGTTTGAATCTTAGTATATTTTTACTGTCTTATATCGGCTACTTAGCAAAAAACGAGCAATACATCCAGAAAGGAGTAAACACAATTTGTACAAAACGTAAGTATCATAAATTAACAGCAATCGTGAAAAGCACGATAATCTCTTACAGTATTGCACCGCACACTTCCCTTCTACCAATCACAATACAAATTGCCATACAGGCTCAGTACCAATACCACGTGCAGTAAACTCACTTCTCGTCTAGCAAGTGGTGACACTTCTCGAGACAGTACTCGTACCCGAGAAAGGTGGCCGAATTGACGGGTGCCGCACGGGCAATAATAACCAAACTGCCGCGGAACAGTGAACGCCAACCGTGTTTCTGTAACGCGTACGTAACGTTAGTGTAATTCGTTAGGAAAAAATCTTCGCGATCCACGCCGCCACTCACCTTAATCATGGACCGGAAACAGTGCATCATGCTCTTGTGCACGGACGGATCCGTTTCGGCTTGCATGACCGTCTTCACCACGTCGAACGGTACGATGAACATCCAGGAGGCAACACCGGCGACCGCACCGGCGGTCGCTATGAGCGATGCCTGTAGGGCACCTCCGATCGGCACACCCGTTAAGCGTTCCTTGCTGAGCCGGTGCAGACGCTCCTCGATCTCCAGCATGTATTCGTACACGTACATGTACACGCCGTACGGTAGCACATCCCGGAACATCATCGGTGTGATGCCTCGGTAGATCCCCGATAGACCCTCCCGCCGGAAGATGTCCTTCAAGCAAGCCCACGGATGTCCAATGACTGGGGGTGGGTGATGAATCGTTTGAGCGGTTGGAATTTCGCTACATTACTCTTGCACGTTTTGCAAGCACGCGCGATATACTCACAGGACAGTGTCTGCAGCCGCACTTTCACCACCTCGATCGGACAGGCCAGAAAGACCTGTGCCAGTCCGGCCATCGATCCGGCCAAAAACACGTGCTTTCTCCAGTACGCCTTCCGGAGTCGGTCCGATCGTGTGCTACAAAAGGAGCAAGGTGTGTGTAAAAATTCGTGCCATAAACTCGCTCATCGTTTCATTGTTACTTACTGCTTCTGTAGGTATCGCAGATGGGAACCGTACACGGCGAATACGACAGAGTTGAGGGCACCGTTCGATAGTAGTGGGAAGTACATTCCTCGATAGAATCCTCCAAGCTGCAACCGAACACATGGCAAATTAATACCAACAAATCGTCGCGTCGGGACGAATTCTACACAACAAACAAATGAAATGATCGACGCTACATGAGGGAAGCCAAAACTGCGGCCCTGACCATCATCTTCACCATCAATCGTCATCACGTCAGCCATGATCGTGAGTGCTGGCGTAGTTCTAATTTTGGCCCCAAAGGAAGTGACTTCCGTGCGACGTTCGTTTGTTTGTCTGTTGTTTGCTCCCTCTTGCCCCGCGGATTAATTTCGTGCTGGCTGGCGTCTGGTGGTGGTAGCGTTGCGGATGAGGTGACAGTTTCGCGTGCAGTTTCGCGGCTTGATGACGTTCGACGATGGCGTGCCATACGTCTCAAAACACCGTCACTTACACCGTTGTTGCGTATGATGATGTTGTATATGGCACTGCCCATGCCGTAGTTGGAATTCTGTTGCCACGCTTTGATCGTGTCCATCGGATGTCCCACCAGCAAACCACAGGCACCTGTCAAATGATAGGAACGGCACGACGACGCACCCTTCAGAAGTGGGCCGTTTCTTTTTATCCACCCCTTTCCACATCCTCCTTACCACCGATGGAACCGGCTATGAAATCGCACAACACTGGATTCATCGTTGTGCGGTTCGGTTTATCCACACGCCCGGATGCGAATGTACGCAAGGACACCACCACCCGCACGGCAGTTACTAAACACCACCCGGTGAACGATCCTCGGAGCAACTGCAATCACCGACCGCTAGTGGGACGCGATGATGCTCATCAGATACTCAATTCAGATGGTACTCTTCTCTTCTCACGCGTTGGGCCGATCTTGACAGCTTGAACCGACGACAGCGAGACGCCTCCGCCACTCGCACGCGCACGTGCTTATACATAGATGTGTTGGGTTGGGCGAATGTTGATCGTGAAATTTCGCATCCTTTATTCAACAGTGAACTCGCGCTCGCGTTCGTGTCAGTTACTTCGATCCACACACGAAACTAATCATCAGCTGATTGTAGTGCAGCAGTAGTGGTGCTTTCAAGGGTGATAAGACTACAGCGTGGAAGTGAATCGCACGTGTTCGCAGTTTAGCAGCGTTTGGTACGAAGCAGTTCTAAACGTGTGGCGCTTGGATGAGGTTTTGTGTTTTCTCGCTGAGAACCATTTGTACGTTACGTGTAGGAAAACCGGTCCCTCGGATTATTGATAGAGTTTTCTTTCGGTGTTGCCAGTGGTGTACTAAAAAGAAACATTTTGTTTCATTTTGCCAGTGGTGTACTAAAAAGAAACAGAAACTAAAAAGAAAACAAACAGGACCGTGTTTTGTGTCAGTGCTCAATCGTAGTTGTAATTGTGTGCTCTTTTTACTCTGTTAAAAATATTCGTTACTCGAGTTTCCATTGATCCTTCTCTGTCTCTCTCTCTCTCTCTTTCTCTCTATTAGCCGTACCGACCGAAATCATGCCTTCCCTTTACTTACGGGCTTACTAGACTGATTTTATCACCATAGCTGATTAATCATTCCTCGCTAGAAGGAAAAGACGGTCCGAAAGGGATCATGGTACCGGTCCTGTCGTGTGAAAGACCGGCGCCGCTACCGATACACCTCCGGGCCACCCCCTATCGATCAGATATGGTGTAGAAAATGAAATAAAATTTTAATTACTTTTGATTCCCATTATTCTTTTGATGCGACAATAGCATTTTACACAACAGTACATCTTAGAGCGTTATTCTGGAACTCTTCAACCCTTTATTCAAATAGATTTTCACTTCTATACATCGATATTCCCAACCGATTAATAAAGCATGCTGCTGTATCGAGCGAAACAAACAAACAGTAATGTCAGGAGTATTTTAGTTTATTAAAAAGAAAACACATAATTAAAGCGAACGAAACGCTAGCAAAGTCGGTTAGAGCCAGGTAAGACAAACGAATGCTCGTAAATCACGTCGGCGGTACGGACTGTCTTGTTCTCCGCGAGGAGTAGGTGTTTAGATGACCTCGGCAAGCTTAGCGGCCAGCGTGGCATCGCCCTGAATCTCCAGTTTGCCTTGCGTTAGCGCATCTCCGACGGACAGCGTGCGGGCACTGACCGCGATTAGATCCTCCACGCTGAGAGTGACAGTAACGTCAGGCGTTGAGGTCGTACCCTTCTCCACCTTCAGCTGCTTCAGATCGATCACTGTAAACCGGACACAAGCAGCACATATGATAGAAGCGTCCCAAACTATATATCTCTCAAGGCGCCACGACTCGGGCGAGCTGTGTGTGTAAGTCGCTTACCGTATTGTTCGACTCCGCTAGCCGTCTTGATGTTGAACTGGAACACTCCCAACACCTTCCGGGGTCCGTTCGGATCGACGGCAGCAACACGCGCCTTCACCTTCTCGATAACCGCTTCCAGCGACATTGCAAAACGCGTACTGCTGCTATTCCAAGCGCACACACAAGCCGATCGGAGCACCGGACACGGTATGGACCGGTACGGTTTACAAATGGTCGTTTTATAGTACCATCCAGCAACTGTCCTAGTCCCCGGGGTTCACTTGCACTGTGACGTCCAACACCCCATCGCCGTGGTGCCTCCTGTCTCCCATCTCAATAGGTCTCAGCACACATATTAGATTGGCCTTAAGATCTTCGACCCAACCCAGCCGATGATTAGTGAACAATCGACGGATGGGCAAAAGATGACTAGCTTACTCGCTGTCTCGCACCTTCTCTTTCACTCCCCTGCTCGGTGCGTATGACTTTCAGCTTCCATATCGCACTGACCTGGCAGCATGACTACCTTCTTCTACTATCACCCTCTACCAGATGCCAATCTTATCTTGTAGCTTTTGCCAACCAGATAGGAGCGGTTGTAGGACACGCAGGGCCAGGATTTTGGGTAGTTGGGTGTTGAGGTGGGTGCGAACGGTCCGAAGAGTGCAACAACACGATGCGGCGAATCCACTCTCAAAGGGGCTTCGGGTGCCGCCGAACGGTGTACGTTTTTAATTGGATTATTGAGCGTGAATTGACCGGGAACTTCAGACACAGCCAACTCTCGGACTCTGAACCAACGGCTCTCGTCGTCAATTGAGCCGTTTTTGTAATATCCGTCAGCTTGAGCTCCCGGGACGATACCGTGCTGGGTGAAGCTGTGCTGCAAAAGCAAATGATGAATGTATCGTAGAGCATAAAAGACGAGTGTCTGATTGAATGTCTACGGTGATATTACAAAGCTCAAATCCTTTGCAGACGTTATCATACATCATCATCTGCTACACAACTGCTACAAAAATGTACATACAATTAAAACAGTTGGCCGGGATGAGTCAACAGTTTAGGTGAACCTGATCAAAAACCTAAACCAATATAACCTTGTCCTTGTCCCAAACAATACCTAGTATCCAGCTAAGGCTGACATATACATCTGAATAAATATACGAATGCAGCTCAGATGGTGGTTATTGCAACCGAATACTGAACGTCATGAAGTGATAAACGGAGCAGATCTAAGATTATAGGGCATAGAGCCAAAATATGTAGCTTTACCAAAGACAAGAGTAGTGAGGTATCAAAGGTGCCTTGAAGAAGTTTTTAACGAATATAACCCGAGTTCATGTATTTTGTCTTAAGAGTACCAAATACCAGGACGTTATAACGCTCGATGTAATTGTGTTGTGGAATTTTGATGTAGGATATACGATTCAACGCGACACTGTGAGAGTCTTACCAGTCTTATAGCTACCCTTTGAGCAATTCTTCAATATCTACTATGGAAAATACAAAGTAGCAGTATAAAGCATTGGGATATCTAAGATCTTTGAAAACAATTGAAAATCGAAAAGTTAGACTTAGATTGTTTTAGGTCTCCCAATAATTAACTCAGGATATTTTTCAAATATCCATTTAGAACAACGAAAAGGTCACGTTGGTAAATGGAACCACCGATTTATTCAATGGTCGATACCAAAGAAGAATCTTATAGAGCATTTATCAGGACAATTTGTGGAATTATAAGAAGAATTTGAACAACACGAAGCATCTTTTCGCTTCGCTTCAGAAACAAACATCGATAAAACATTAATATACTTAATTTTACCTCCTAATTGATTATCAACCTAGAAGCTTGTTCACGATAATACCTCACCGTTATCTGATTAATAACGTGCGAAACATTTGCTGATAAGCAACGGTGGATGACAAGCAACAACTGAGACAATAAGCGACGGTAGTACCACTGCTTTAACATGTATCGTGGATGTCCCTGAAGTGAATTTGTGCAAGACGAAGTGGAGGACAAAACCCAATCTATAGCAAGATTGCATTACCCTTATCTTCTATTCACATTGGATCTTATTTATTAGGAAATATGGAATAGAACAAAGTTTTCGCCATTAAACTTTTATTTTAATCAACATTGCTTAGCTTCTGCAAGCCAAGACTGTCAGTCTCTTTGTTTAGATCGCATCGACCAGGGCCTGGAAAAGGTTCTGATCTCCAGTCATGGTCACCTTGCCCTGGGCGACGGCATCCTTCACTGGGATCTGCTTCGTGCCGATGGAGATGAAGTCCTCATCCTTCAGGTTGATTACCACGTCCGGCGAGGAAGCCTTACCCTCCGACACATTCAGTGCCTTCAGATCAACGACTGTTGTTTGGAGGGAAGAATGAAGATGACACGTTAGTCTGTGAGCACTACTCCGTCGGTAAGCTGATCTCTACTTACTGATCTCGTGGACACCATCGGCGGCCTCAATGTTCAGCTGGAACACACCGAGCACCTTACGCGGGCCGTTCGGGTCGATGGCGGCAACGCGAGCCTTAATTTTCTCGATCACAGCGTCGCACTTCAT
>KI915046.1:2201455-2232761 GCA_000473445.2 Anopheles farauti
ATGAAGTGCGACGCTGTGATCGAGAAAATTAAGGCTCGCGTTGCCGCCATCGACCCGAACGGCCCGCGTAAGGTGCTCGGTGTGTTCCAGCTGAACATTGAGGCCGCCGATGGTGTCCACGAGATCAGTAAGTAGAGATCAGCTTACCGACGGAGTAGTGCTCACAGACTAACGTGTCATCTTCATTCTTCCCTCCAAACAACAGTCGTTGATCTGAAGGCACTGAATGTGTCGGAGGGTAAGGCTTCCTCGCCGGACGTGGTAATCAACCTAAAGGATGAGGACTTCATCTCCATCGGCACGAAGCAGATCCCAGTGAAGGATGCCGTCGCCCAGGGCAAGGTGACCATGACTGGAGATCAGAACCTTTTCCAGGCCCTGGTCGATGCGATCTAAGCAGTGATACCGATTTTTTATGCAATAAACAATAAATCGCTTCTAAAAGCGTTTAAACCCTATTATTGATACCAGAGATGGAATTTTCGGTTCAGAAATCCTAGGTCTATAGTCTTTACTAATTATTTGATATCAGATGCAATGTTAAGTTCTATAAAGCAAATAATGATAATTTGGGACCGTAAAGAGCGGTGGAAGGAAAATTTAATAATATTTGAAAATTGATTACGATCTAAAAGAAATAATTAGCAGATGCTTTATTCGAACCGAAAGAAAGAACCGCAGCTACATTAAATTTTGGCTGATTTGAAGTTCAATTTTACTGGATTGCGCATCGAATCGGCAACATAAAACATACCGGTTCTGTGTGGCAAACAAGAGATATACGCAAGAGAATCAAAAATCGCCACAAGCTTATGACTCAGCGGTAGATTGTGCTGATCGCCGCACTAGTGACGCAAATGGTGGCACAAAAACTGATGATTTCTCTGCGTTAAACCATTTCTCTGTTTAACTGATAAATTTTAAAAGAACTACTACAGTATTGTTGTCTTGTCTTAAAGCGGTTGTGATATTGTTGTGTCAAAAAATTTGTTTTTTTGTTTTTTTTTCAAATTTAAACGCATGGTTTATATTTTTTATACAATTAATTTCGTAAAAATTAAAGGAAAACTATTAACGGAACTTCAAAACGATCAGCAAGCTTTCAAATTATTCATATTCTGATGTTTTGTTTGATATAAAAAGTATCAAACCGCGAAATGGTTCTTTTTTATTAAAAAATTTGCTTGCTTTTGGTTTTCTATCCTCGTTTAGATTGGGTTTCAAAGTAAAGCAGTATATTTAGATAAATTTATATGGATTTTTTCTTGTCATAAGCGTAAACTATATGTTACAACAAAATATCAACCATACTCTTTGTAATAACTTCAAATTTGTAGCATAAATCAGCTGGTTCGTGTGAGACGAAATATTTTACAAAACACTTATTGCTATAGCGGTGGCCACTGAAGAATGTAAGCAAAAGTCTGCGATAGGAAATGAGGCATTAAAGCAAAATCTTGTTATTTGATCGAATCGCCCGGGGAACGCCTTCCTAAATGGTGGCAGCACAACAACACATGCCCGACCGTTCATCTTCTGCATGATGATCCGTTTCCAATTAGCCCGATCGTTCGATCAAACAGCCGGGCGTGATGATGGTAAAACGGCGGGTGTTTCGGTGCTTTCGGGCAGAATCACCGTCTGGAAGCAACTTCCGTTACTGTCCGCGGCATCGGTCAGAACACATCGTCGCGTTCTGTCGCGCCCGATGAAGCGGAAAGTACCGCTATCGCGCAACCTGATCTTCGCACGAAACCTAAGTAGCTTTAAGGTTAAAAACTCGCCCAAACACACACGCATCTTCCTTGCGTAGAAGGATTATCGGGCGTCGTCTTAACGGCCCCGGCATGCCATCAAAATGGAAAGGTAAAGGGTAAAAACACACCTCCTAGTCGCTCTCTTAGGAGTGGTAGGAGTAGAAAAGTGGTTCAACAACGCCAAGTCCCGAGGGTACCGGGTGGCACCGGGTGAAGCGGTTTTCTCTTAAACATCCGTCCGTCCCATCCGTCTTCGCGTCGTTTCCTGAGCGTAAGAGCGGTGGCCCGAAAAAGCGTGCGAAAAGATCTTCCCTAAGCCGTAACGATGATCACCGCGATGATGGCGCTGATGATGATGATGATGATGAGGAAAGAAATGGGTGGAGGGAGCATCGGTCACGGGTGCGCAAGAAAAACGGCTCCAGAAACTCGCGTGTGTCGGAGAGGAAATTATAATAAACATACGCAGCAGCAGCAGCAGCAACAGCAGCAAACAACAGCAAAAAAAGGTGATTGGGTTGGGAGTTACTGACCCACCGCCGCGTGGATCGATCGACTCGTCTGTATCCGAAAACGAGCACGAAAGAGAACGATGCAAAGAAAGAGCGAGGAAGCAATGCCGGGGAGGCGTGATTGAGGGTGAAATTCGCTGCACTGAACGGACGGGTTTCACCCGGGCCGGTACGAAGGAAAGGCCGACCGATCGGGTGAAGCCAGCCCAAGTTCGATCTTCGTCTAACCCGGTTGACACACTTGGACCGGATCAGTCGAAACGCGCTGCTTGAGTCGAACGGTCTCCATCGGCCAACGCGCCAGCGCGAAGATCACCGTTACGAAAGTCGCCTTTTTCCGCGTGCGTCGCGTTCCGTCCTTTCCTTTCGATAAGCACGACAGTGGCATGACATTCGCCGCGGTGCATCATACGTGACCGGACAGTCAGCGTCGTCCGCAGGAGTTTCAAAAAGTTTTGAAAGTTGTGTCTGTTTTTTTTTTGTTTTGCGGAGTCGCGGTAGAAACCACTGGTGGTTGCAGTCAAAGCAGTGCCGACGGCCTATCAGGATCTAAGGATGGCATCGATAAGACACTACGCCGGACGGGCACGGCCGTCTGTAGCGCCGTTGCAGCTGCTAATCGGCGGCATTTGTGTGCTGTTGATGCTTCCGGATTATCACCGTCACGCGGCGGAGGCCACGATACCAACAATCGATAATATCGGTAAGCACCGGCGCGATGGATAAGACGCGCTCGGCAAGCGCACCTGTGCAAATGTGAACGCAAGCAAATCCTGTAAATCGGAACGCTTTGTTTCCATTTCTTTCACGACACTCGGCTATCCTTTCTTTGCTAAAAATTGTCTGCAAGACAAACCCACTGGGCCGTGAAACATCAGCCGAGCACAAAGGTGCATCTTATCTTGGCAAAAGAAACATAAACCGTATTGTATCTGGGGGGCGAAAAGAGGTTACCACAAAGGCTTAAAATGGCGCGATAGTCTTTACGAATACACGCTCGTAAACTGCATTACATAATTACAGTGCATTGTTTCCAACTACCCGGAGAACCTTCCCGGAGATTCGAGGTGTACCGGTTCACCAATTGGTCATAACAGCTGTCAAGGAGAGTACGAGAGTATCATAAAGATTAATACCACTGCTAATCGCACCGATATCACGAGACTTACTAAAGTTCAAACATCAAGCTACTGATGCACTGCACCGACCAATTGGGTACACCTTGCACTTGGACGAACAAAAAAAAACATTTAAGATATTTAGAAACATAAAGTTATTCCATGTGGCATCCTGTGGCGCACGGGATACATATTGTGCATTTTTTTTTTTAATTTTATTCCACCTTGCCTTTCACCAATGTCCGTTGCTATTTCGACCACCCCGGAAACCAGATAACAAGCGTTGTCCGGCGTGAAGAAAGGAGAAACGGCAGATTTTTTTTAACAAACTTGAAATTTGGATTCCGCCACCGGATTGGATAGTGGACCTTGCGTGGGATGATACAACGGCTACGTTTGCTGAAAAAAATCATGGACAAGGAGAACCAGGAGGCTTTTCATGGCTGAAGATGTTCTTTTTCTTTCTTTTCGATTATTTACCCGGGGAGAGATAGAGTGTTACGCTACGGTGTTCACAGAAAGTGCTAGAGCCCGGTTCAGCGCAGCAAATCTGCATCTGAAGTCAGGAGTGGTGTATATTTTGGTATTCTGAAGGACCAGTTCAGTTAAGACAAAATTGGCAAACGGACAAGGATATTTATCCACTGGCACAGTTTTACTCGAATTATAAATTGTTATTAATTTTGCCTCTTTAAAATCCATATAAAAGCAATTTCGTACAAGTATTCTAGTAAGTATATAAATGAATGAGTGTAAGAAAAAAAAATCGAATGTAATAAATCATAACCTGAAAACAAACCCAATCCAAAAACTATCTTATAACCACCACTTACCTAACAGCTTATGTTGAATGTGTCCGTTGTCTGTCTTCCACAGTTAAAATTCTTCAATCTCCCGTCGTTCAGCAACTGATACTGCCCCGACCGCTAGTGGCGGCCGATCCGAGTGTTGCCGCCGATGTACCAGCCACCATGTCCGACATGGCGACGAAGGATCCAAAGATGCCGTCGCAAATGAACGACGCGCAGGCGACAAAAAAGCCTTCCGCTGACAAACCCGAACAAAAAGCAGCACGTGATGAGATCGTTCGTCCATTCCTCATACCGCAGAAGCGATCGCTACCA
The DNA here is from genome assembly GCA_000473445.2 of Anopheles farauti. Taxonomy (NCBI): domain Eukaryota; kingdom Metazoa; phylum Arthropoda; class Insecta; order Diptera; family Culicidae; genus Anopheles; species Anopheles farauti. The sequence goes on from KI915046.1 coordinate 2,205,967, forward strand.
GGCTGTCCTCTGTGCGATGCGTCTGTGTACAGCTATTGCGACGAGAAGGTGTACCACGATGCGTGCTGTTGCGGGTCGATCAACGGTGCGGCTCCGTTCGGTGGAGGCGGCGGCTTTGGAGGCGGTTTCGGGGGTTTTGGTAGGCAGGGCTTTGGAGGACCGGGTGGTTTCGGTGGCGGTGGATGCGGTTACCAAGGATGCAGTTTCCTTTTTGCTAATTCGTGCTACGAACATCAGCTGATAGTAAACTGCTGCTGTAATTCGCCATACTAGGGAACGTTTCTTTCGTTTCGATCAGCCTCCGTCCAAGCGAAAGGGGCCGCGTATCATAAGTCTGGCTTAGATATTTTACTTAGTGGTTTAATTTCTTCTCCCATCGCAATTTCGCTTAGTTCACATAGGGTTAGTTTAAGTTTCGCTTCTTCGAGTACGAAAATAGGGGATAAACAAAACATTATTATCAATATTAAGGGCATTCTTATTTATACAGCTGCACATTTTTAGTTTTTGGGGATATTTCGTTCACCCTGTTGCTCAGAGAGCATGCGACCGCGGACCACACACATGTACACTAAAAGCTAAGGTTCAAAATAAAAATAATGACGATCATCGATCGTACTCTCTCAATGGAACACTTTTTGCTCTCTGCTTTGTCCTCCCTCTGCCTGCCGAACTTAAATATACACTGAATAAAAAAAGGGATCGCTTCGATGGCGAACGATGGTCACGAATAGGTTCTGTTTATCAACCATTCACAGCATTTACTCTATATCATCCTTGTACTTCTCGCGAGCTTCAGCGCGCGCATCCGGTACGAGCTGGTTCTTGACGCCACCGAGCACGTTACTGGTGGCCTGGGTAGCTAGCACGATCGGTTGCACCACGATCGGTGGTATTTGACGCATCACCGCACCAACCGCACCCGTGTAACCCTTCTGATCATGCTCGAGGGCAGTGATCTCTACGAAGTTGTGTGCCGTTTCCGTAATGCCCTGAGAGGGTGTTAACAAAAATGGTTATTAAATACTGTTTTTCCTACAACGCGCAATATCTCTGCCAGCTCTTCACATTCTTACCTCCTTAACTATCTGTATGGCGTTGGACATACCCTCGCGAATGTCCTGCGGGGGATGAAGACGCTTTCGCTTTCCTTTGCGATTTCCCCGACCGCGACGGATCGAAGGTCCAGGCGAAATCATATCGTACGCCGTTTCGGCCGTTATCTACCGGGATGAGAGAGAAGAGTTGAGGTCAATGGTATACATTTCTAAAGCACTTCAAAATTTGTCCATTACCTGTAGCAAATGAATGATTCTGGTGGTAATTTCCAATGCGGCCAGTGCAGTACGGGCCGTAAAACTTTGTGCACCGCGCTGCAGTCCTCGAACGATTCGACCATCCTTTTGATACTGCTCGATAGGCAGCCAGAATAAATCCCATATGCCTTGCACTGCAATCATAAACCAGCGACAAAGGGTTGGTTGTTAATACGCATCAACGACTGTTGGTTCGTCAGTATACTTACAAAGCTGCACCAGCGAGTACATCGGTCCGAAGCCACCGATAATCTTCGGCAATTGATGCTTTTTAATATCCTGCAACCATTCCTGCAGCAGGAAGTTTAGCAAGCGGTCGACGCCTAGCAGTCCGTGCCTGTAGGAAATCTTTTTGAGCCGAATTTCCGAACACTGCAGCTGCCCAAGTCCCATCAGCAGCCCGGCCAGTGATCCGTGCGATAGCTCCATTCGTTTGCCGTGGTAATCAATGCGTATCGGTACATCTGGACTGAAGATCACGTTCCGGAAGTATATCGGAGCCGAATCGTTCGCCTCTCCGCCGGACGTCGAACCTTCCTGGGAGTCTTTATGCTTTTCTTCTTCCTCAATTAGTAGCATCAGGTTTTCGGAAACCATCTTCTTCGCCTGCAGCTCTTGCACGGCATCCGGAATGGATTCCACCGTCATCACCGGCGGTTGATGGGCCGGTGTGGTTGTCTGTGACGTACGGCCACCACCAGCTCCAGTAGTAGCCGGTAGATGTGCGTCATTAATATCACCTCCCCCGCCAAGCTGGTTGAAGAACGTGATCAAGAACAGCAGCGAGTCCTGATCGATGTTCAACCGGATCGGCAGTAACGAAACACGCAGACAGCACTCCTGTGCCGCCAGTGCCGGGTTCGGACGCATATGAAGCGCCTTGATGACGACCATATGGTTCGTACTCTGTTTGCTCGTTGGCCGGCTCGGCAACTTAGGATGATAGAGGAACTTTTTTATGTTCGATACTGCCAACCCATCAACGATTTCCAGTTCGTTAATCAGCAACACCTGCCTGGACGCTTCCTTCGTGTGGCCCGGATAAGTTTCATGCGAAAACTGGACCTTGCTGATGTGTATCTCCATCGTTACGTCATGCTTCCGGTCTGGACCACCGCGTGTTTTCCATGTCAACTTAGCCAGCGCCGCGGCACCAGATGCTGCACCGAAACTTACCGACGGCGATCCTTTCGAATAGCTGACACCGGATTTGTACGCCTCTGACATAGGTAGTGCGGTAGGCAGATGCACGGTACCGGCCGTGGCAACGGTGGCCGCAACCTGTTTCTCTGCCTTTCCACCCGTCGATTGATGTTTAGCTGCCGTCTTTCGGCGGCGATCTTCGCGGGAGAGAAAATCACGCCCACCGTAAATGTGCCACGTGACGGTCATCTCGCAGATTGTGTAACGTTCCACGGCGCTCGGGAAATCTTCCGGTGCTTTCAACAGGTCGGGCTTACCGCTCGGCACACTGAAATGGTTGTCCACGATACGGATCGGATCCTCTGACACCGGCACCTCCTGGTTCCGCGCATCATCTCGATGGGGACGCTCCTCATCAGCAATGATGCAGAAATCGTCGTCCGTATCCGAACTAATCTTACGCTGTGTCAAGCTAGTTCCGGCACTTCCACTCGTATTCGGTCCTGCTGCTTCCTGGCGGCGAAGGCTAAGTTTGCTCACGTCGCCGAGTTCTTTCGTTACCTGCGGTAACGCTTCAACGCCGGTATCATCGTCGTCATCATCGCCGATCCCGTAGTGTATGGGTTGCTGACCGAGCACGGATCGCTCGAAGTTCATCAGTTCGCGCATGTTTACACTCGTATTGTCATCTTCCACGTCTGCTCCTCCACCGGTGATTTCGTGTTGATGATCCTGCTGGCGCAGATAGTGATCATCGTCGTGGTAGGACGACGGTATGCTTGAACCCTCGTCGATACTTATCGAATCATCGTCTGAACCAAAGCGACGCTTGTTACTGTTACTGTCGGATACATGCGTTCCTCCACCTGGCTGCTTACCGTCAGTCCCACCACGCCGTTGTTTTTCGTCCGGAAAAAAGAACATCTCCACCCCAGCACCAGCTCCCCCACCAACCAACGATTCATCACCGGTCCCATCGCCATTCGAAGTGCTTTCTATATACAAGCTTTCTTCCATCGCATCGGCCATAAGGGTGTTGACACGTTGCTGCTGCTTTGGTGTAACGACAGGCCCACTAGCACTGCCCGGTGGACGCACCGGAAGCAATTCACCCTCCGATTCTCCACCCAGCGGCAATCCTTGCGCCCCGACACCAAAGTCCTTTTGCTTTAGCAGCGCCGTCACACCGCTTGCACCGTGTGTAGTAGTGTCCGACCCACCGGCGTTACCACCTGCGCCTTCCCCTGTACCATCGTCACTCCCACTGTCTCCATCCGGTAGCAGAAGATCACCTTCCGCGGCTAAATAGCCGATCAGCTGAGCTAAGGCGCGTGCAGAATCCGCACACGTTCGCACGTGAACATCATTGATAGCCGTGCGTAAGTCGAACTTCGGGAACTTCACTGTAACGCGTTCGTTTAGCATCAGCGAAATCTCGAACAGGCCCACCTCAACCACACAAACCAACTCGGTCGAGGGAAGTACGGTGATTTTGCTACTGTTGGGTGCAACCAGATGGCCGCTGGTAGTGGTACTGATGCTACTGCTACTACTATTACTCATGTCCCGACTACCCGAACTACCAGACGACGTCGCGAGCTGCTGCGGAGCTAAACTCAGCGTGACGTCTTCGGCGATAAAGTTAAGCGTAAGGCTGCTGGTTGTTGCGATGTTGCTGCTGATCATAAATGAGCCCACCGTTATGATGGCACGGTACGGGAAGTATAGGGGGCGATAGTCGATTGCACAGTCCCACAGATGCAGATGCATCTCGGTCACTACACTGAGTGGAGTGTAACCCTGCACGGGATAGTCCACCACGTCAACCATGTCGAGAAGCTGCGTCAACCAGGCGTGCTGTTGCAAAGTGGAATGATGTCGTAGGGTGGTTAACTGTATGCCAGCCGCCACCCTTATCCGTTTGATCGCCAGGTCGGGCACGGATTTGATCTGAATGGCAAGCGAAAGCATTTCGCGATTCGCACATCCGCGCTGCTCGTGCAATGTAAGATTTTTTGGCGTCGGGTACAGCGTACTCTGTAGATATGACGGCAGCACACTGTTGATCAGCCGCAGAGGCGGATTATTCGAAGGTGTTGGAATTAGCCCACAGTGGTAGAACTCGGCTGACTTGGCCTGAATGCACAGATAGCCGAGATTCGTATTGCCGCGGAAACCGTTGACGGAGAAGATGTACCCCGAATTCAATCGAATCACAAACTCTCCAAACTGTCCGGGAATGACGTGCTTTTGGGAATCCCGTACGGGTGCGAACATCGTCAGCACTCCTTGGCCGATGTTCAACCTGAAAGCGACCGTGTTGGCATCCATCTCTGCTCCGGTTGCGGTTGCAGACAGCTTGCCACCGTGGGATGAACTTCGGTGTGAATGGGTCGATGTTTTTCGGGCACCAGATCCGCTGGTACCACCAACCACACCACTACGTGTACGATCGTACACCGAGTAAAAGATACCGTCGGAGTCAGACTCGGATTCGGAATTGGTTGCGGACGAACTGGAATCTGCAACAAACGAGAAGAATAAAGTAATGAATCGTCAATATAAAAACTCAGATCATGATAAACATATGTCCACTGGAAGGATTTCTTACCTAATTGGATACCGCTTTGGCACATTGTATACGGCATATAGATTGAGTCCATCATGCCCATACCGGCAAGATTAATCTCCGGCTCGCGGAAAGATACACGTGCCGTCTGCTGAGCATTCAATTGCGCGTCTGCTGCTGCCGTAGCAGAAGGGGCACTAGGTTCCCAGAGCAGCAAATCCGTGCTGATGCGATTGTAAATTACTTCGTACAGATGTTTTGACCTGTGATGTGGAAAAATAGTTTGTTAGTCAATGTATATCACCAAAAACTGGGTTATAAAAAATAACTTACTTCATCTGCAAGCTAACAACGGGAAGATCCACTCGTATCTGTAGCTTCGCCCGTTTCATTGCACACGAACAGAACGTATTCATTTCGTCCTTATCACCAGGCAGGGTGAGTGTTTCGTGCGTGTCTGGAATACCCGTCGCACCAGCCGTTTTCGAGTGCGGCGTATCACTCTCTCTGCACACGCGTTTCGCACTGAACGGAGTGTCCTCTTTGCAACGTCCCGTTGCCACACCGATGCTTTCTCCCGACGTTGGATCACTGTCACTCTCCTCGTAGTTCCGCTGTCCCGATGACGAACCGGATTTTGAACCGTGAGATTTTCCGGTGGAAGAGAAACCACGTGTACCCGGCTTCGTATCCACTCCCGGCCGCTGCGACATCGGCTCTTCTAAAGCCTTTAGCAATGCAGTGTCACTAGGGAGCTCAATTACAATGCGCGGATATTCCACTGCCGGGACCTGCCCAGGTGCAGCATTCTCTTGCATCACAGTTTTGCCAATATTTACAGCTCCAACGCCGCCTGCTTCACCTGCTACACCGGGCTTTGGCTCTACTTCGCAATAGTACATTTTGATTTCGTTCGCTGATATATCATACACGGGATGCGGATTGAGCGCAATCACAGTTCTCACCATTTCCAGCTTTAGCAACAGAAAGTCGGGCCGTATGTTACGCCGCCACCAGGGTACCCGTTGCGGATCGTGGATTGGCCGCAGGTCCGGTATCGGGAAACGCAGCCGAAAATCAACGGCGAGCGATTCGAACTGTACATCGGTTTTTGATTCCACCTTCGAGCGACCCGTAGCAGGACTGTTAGGAGATGACGTACCACCGGCGGTTGTTTGTCCGGCGGCGGAATTGCTGCCGGAGTTATGATAGTAGGAAGCAAACGGTTGTTGGTAGAGCAACGAGCTCAACCGATCCAGGATGGTAATGTCGAATTCTGCCAAGAACGGTGCCATCATAACGTGGATTTTCGTGCGCGGTGGAGAAAAACGCTTGCCGCTTGTGCCACGCAGAGCATTGCAGCTTTGCTCGAACGTTACACTAATCTCGGGGCGCCTCGGTAGCGACGTTGGCCCGGAGCTGTTTGGTCGCTGGTCGCGATAGAATTCCACCAACGGAACTGATGTTTCCAGTAGCACTTCTCGCAAATCGGCACGTGCGATCGAAACTGAGAAACGTAGTAATGATCCACAGCGATTGCGTTGTTCATCGCCTTCGAGAATCAATGGTGTCAGCAGCAAGCGCAAATGACTACTGTCACAACCACTGTCCAGCACTAGTCCGGCGTTACTCAAATCGTTAGCACCGAGTCCTCCAAGCCCCAGGTTACCGATGGAACGGAAGAACCGATCCGCCTTGGTCTGTAGCAGCTGCACGCTCGCCTCAGAAAGGGGTGATTCCATGGTGTCCTGCTGGCTACTTTCCAGCAGAATATCCTCATGCAACAAGGCCATGGCAATGGCAGCCACGCGCACGTTAAACTTCGAAATATCCGCATCAGCATCCGGATCGATCATTCTTCTGCGGCTGGCAATGGATGTCGCTGTCGTTCGTGAAGCCGTACTGTTCGACGTAAACGAACTAGTCATGGAGCTGGTGGATGAAATGATCGATTCCGAATAATCTTCACCACCGACGTCTTTGCCGCGATATGCGTCCCGCTGCAGAAACTCCGCTTGCTCTTCGATCATCGTTTGCATTGGGTCGGCTAGTGACCAGCCTTGGTTCATGCCAATTCCTCCGCCCAATCGTGTCATATTTTGTTGAAATTCTAAATCTGCCGCGTTTGATTCGTTTCGCCTTCCTCCTGCACTTTTAAGCTCACGCATCGCAGATGACGGGGGTGGTGGTTCTTCGTTGCCACCGAGGAAGCTATCACATACCAACACCAACGAGTGCAGCTGTCGTGGTGTCAAAAACAATTGAATCGAACCCACGGACAGTTCCAGTTCCACGTTCGGACCGGGCAGATTGTCCGCTTGTTTCATCTTCAGCCGAATCTCTTGTTTCGAGGTGATTTTGCCGACGATGATTTCGCCGGAACGATACATTCGAATTCCCGAATCACCCAATTCATCCTCGCTCTCCGGTTCTTCCTCTTCACTCGGATCCGTTTCACGGTCCGTCCCGTTACTGTTGCTACGCCGGTAAAAACCTGCCCCTCGACTATTCGGCGGGCTACTACTATCACATACGCTTGTATGGTTATAGCTATAATAACCGTCTCCATCTCCGCTGCCACCGGTCTGCAATGCGGACGATGATCCACTACCCTCCGACATGTGTGAGATCGTACTGCGGAACTGCTCACTGTCTATCATGCTGTCAGCATACTCCGGCACGGCCGTGTCGGTATATGCCATTTTGCGCTGCTGTTGAAGGCGAAGACGCGGATTTTCTATCCGGAACTCTTCGGTGTAAAATGTGATGCCTTCGATTGTGATGTGATGCGTGGCGTGTGTCGCAATTAGGAACGATTTTTGTTGCTGTTGTCTGCCACCACCTCCACCGGTCACTGTGTGATCTGACGCTTCCGAACCGGACGAGGACGATGATTTCGGACTACGGTCCGGCGGATCATTACCAGCCTCGTTCTGGTAATCGATACTGCAATGTGGTAATACGTACATGAGAAAATAGTTTCGATAGCTTTAACACGTGCAGCGGACTTGCAACTTACCTTTTGATCTTCACTATCACAGCTACTCCTCGGTCACCTTCTGGTGACAGATACTCTATTCTAACTTCAGTGTCAAAAAGTTTTGCCTTAATCCTATTTAGCACTGTAAAGATAAAAAAACATGGTTTTGATATTTTCACTTACTAGTAACAGCTACAAGAAAACTGTATTATCATTTTAGCCATACATATCTCAAATCTCAATACTTCGCTATGTAAGCATTATAATAAAAATAATAGCCACTCTCAGGACTTAAACTAAAAACAAGTGTTATGTTTAAAAATAGTAATACGAATGTCTGAAAAAAATAAATATTAAGTAGCAACATAAATATTAAAATATGCATTAAGTCGTTGAGCATGTTAATCGGCATTAAGGAAATAATGTCGAAAAAGACGAATATGCTTTTCAGTATCGCGTGCTGCCCACTTGCACAAAAACGGAATAAAAAAGACAAAAACAATCCATCGTGTCTAAAACAGTATTACCGCGCAGAATACAAACACAATCTTACTTTATGATAGTATTGGGACTGGCAAGAAACACAACGCACAAGGCAAATCTAATCGCTACCAACATTGCCCGTTGCTCACCGCGAAATTAGGTCAAACCAAAGTTTGTCCTCACATCGTAACACTGTCAAGGGGTATTCGTATGGCGCTGATAGCGTTTGCTCCCGATTGAAACCTGTACACATATTGAAAGCTGCTACAACAATACAGTCACGGTCAATTTTGCTTCCCGTTTTGCTTTCCGTCTTTCAACAAAAATGGCCCTGTTTAGCGAAACTTTTTTTTACTGCATCACAACATGCAAATAAAGTGTGCGTTCTACTGGCTGTGGTTACACTTACCGTTGTCTATGATTTGTGCGAAATTTTCCAGCCCTTCCATGGCACTTGGGGGAAGCTGTTGTGCGGAACCGGGTGCACTGCCTCCCCGACCATGGCCGCTGTGCGTGGAGTGTCCGTCAGCCGTACTGCCGACCGTACTCTCCCGTTCCAGATATTCCTGTGCCAGCTGCATGGAGCTGGACATCGACGACCACATCGATTCTAACATCGAGGTACCATCAGTTGGTCGTGCCTTTGGCCGCAGAGTTATCATTAGATTGGATACCTCGATGGAGCTGTCCTTGGCGAGCAGTGAATCGTACGGGACGTTCACCGTCACCGAACCGATGTGGCCACCGGTCACTTCTATGCCCCATCCTTGCCCTTCGCACAGTTCGTTAAGAGCCTAAAAATAAAGGAAGAGATAAGCAATCAGTACAACGTAGCACTAGCCGGTGTTCTAAAGGAGTTTCGATTAATTTCATATGATCAACCTGTTTGAAATCTATAGTTGAGCTCCCTGCTGAGGAAGAATGGGTTTATGAGTGAAACTAATAAAGTATCATTGGATTTTCCAAATAATCTATAACACGTGTTCAGACTATAGCAACACGTCTCTTGACAATGAGTTTAGGAGTAGCCTGTGCTCAAGGTTACTGCTCGTTTGGGTCAAGAACCGCAAACAAACATTCAAACTTTGAAACCCGATTTGAAGGTTACTACAATTCAGCACCGAAAACGATAACAACAGCCTACATGGCAAGCTAGCGTCATCAGTCCTTATGCCAACAACACACCAAAGCATAAACAAACACTCTGAGGAAGAAACGTTTCAAACACTGTCGACGAAATGGAGACACACGCGTTGCGCGTTCCAATTCGTTCAGGGTCACCGCGCGGAGAGCTACACGATGGAAGTTATCAAAGCCCCGCGTGTTGGTCTAGGAAGAACTCTGCGGATTTCGTATATAAGAAAACGCTCAAGCGGGCAACGACATAGCCGCTACACTGCAGCTACAGCAAAACCCGTCCACTTCCCTGTCACGTGGAGCTGCGGAAGATTTGTTCTGTGTTCGACTGTTGTGTGAAACCCACGCTGACAGCGGCTGTCCACCAGACAGACATATGTATGGCGCTGTGTTAGAGGAACGCGTCTCCTCACCATATCGCTATTCAGCCACGTGGTGTATGCGTGCTAACACCAGTCGTGAACTGGCGAGCGATTAATTGTGTGAAGAATACACAGTGTGTGATGAATATTTGGAGAATTGATAAGTTGTGCAGAAGGGTGATTGAGCGATTTAAGTAAAATGAGAAATTATGTTCTACAGGAAAACTATCACTTAACGTCCTACACGGTTACTTTCCCAACCGTTGTTAACTAATAAAAAAAACACACGCGCCTCAGTCCCGATAGAAAATAATAATAATATTTTTGATAGAGTGTTTCACGGAGTACATGGCCATTTAAACAACCCACCTTTCTTTCCTTCGAGACAAGAGTGAGCGTGTTAGTGCACTTACAGCGTGTCAATTACATTGTTGCAACTAACCCCAACAGATGCTTCCAATTGAGCAAACAAACAGAATCTATATACCTAGCAACGCACAATCGGACTGAGGAAGGGAAGCAAATAGTGCGCGCTACGAACCACGCGCACTCAAGTTGTTGCTAGCGTTGGTGCGCAGAATAACGTGTATTAATCATGCCCTTAGCACACGTTTCTTTTGTCAATTGACCGTTTGTTACTTCGCATTGAATAGAGATTTAGAGAGATCTTATAGTGGCAAAACCATTTCCTAAACAACTATGTATTTGTGCTAAGCGTTTTAGCTTTCTAACTGTTCAGTAACCCAATAAGTTCATCATTCGTACACCGATCATACGCCAATCAGCTATTTAACTACGCTTTTGCAAAAAACAACAGAGCTCAACCACACCCAAGACAGCATATAAAGCAACAAAGCACTCCGCTCCCGCATCCCACACACCGCACGTGGCACGCCGGACGAACGGAAGAAGCGCTTGCGCTTGCATATTAATCACATACACACAACGACGCACACTGGGTGTTTGCATAATTTCAATGTCTTCCTCAACTCGTACGCAGCTCGATTTGCTGGCATTTTGGCGTTTTGAATTGGAATTCTGTAGCCGTGGTTGAAATTCAAGATTTTATTCGGTTGTTTTCTCCTTAGTAGTGGCTTCGATATTCTGAGCGGATTACAAGGGAATTTTTCGTGCCACGGTTGGCATAATCATCCAACAAGTTAACTCATTCAAATGGACGTGTGAAAATTGTCAAACTGTCAAACAAAATATAAACGAAATGAATTTGTAAAATTTGTAAAAATTTACTTTACCGATTTTCCGGTCAACTTCGCACAGAGTTGGGTATGTTTTAGTTACTTTAATCTGTGCATATTTTTTCTTATAGGAATAAACCGATATCATACAAAAGAATGCGGTTACTAAGTGATGGAAAATACTATCAAGATATTCTATTGTTATATTCTTTTTTATGTTTCGAGGCTAGTTGTTTCCATTTCGCATTGATTGTTATTTCATGAGGTTGTTCTTGCGCCACCGTACAATTTATATAAAACACAAAACGTACAAAATATTAAAAGCGATATTTTCCAACCGTATAAAATTGACAAAATGGACGAAGCCTCGGAAAACATATGTTTTCCCGACACGTTTGGAAACGGCACTTTCTACAGAGGCGCTTCACAACAGCACAACTATTGGGCAAGGTCAGTAGGCTCGATGTGCCAAATTTTTGCACGACTAGCAAAACAACAACACCAACACATCATCATCGGCGACGAAGGCATCAAGCAAACGCAAGGCAAAGGAAGATATTTTTGGTTGGAAGATGGTAAAGACGGACAAACACATGGTTAATTCGTCGGATCTGTGTTACGTTGAGAAAAACAGAAGTTTACATTCTTCCAAAACAAAGCCAAACCATCCAGCTTCTAGCTGCGTACTCTCTCCTAGGAACTGCATTTAAATTTTCCAGCAATACGTTCGTAGCCCGGAAACGGATTTTTGGTTAGTCATGGTCGGAAAATGTGGTTTGCGTGAACACGAAACAGTTTGAATCAACACACACACACAGCTCAACTCAACGCTTATTTCAAGGTTGACGAAGAAACCTAACATAAAGAGTTCTGACACGCAAATTAGGTGTTGATAAAATCAAATTCCCTTGTACTCCAACAGCAGTTGAACGATGACTTGAAACAAATTACCCTCCTTATTTTTGCACAACTTTTACTAATGAAATCAAAAGCAACCTTCATTACATTGCATGTTTTTACATACGATTCAATTGAAGCAAAGATTATGCGTTAGGAAGTGTACAATAAATCCCTAATAAATCAGTGGGTTGTTAAATACTGCTACCTCTGTAAAGGGATTAAAGCAAACATTGAACCGACTCCGGCACAATCGCCAACCTTTTTAATCCATCCGCATCTTGCGAGGTGTGGTGGAACGTGTGGTTTCATTTGACGAGCGAAAATTTGCGTCGCAACCGAGAACGGCGACTTCCACGACGCGAAATTGCGCGCCGCGCCACAAGGTTTTCGTTCCATTTTTGGATCGCTCGCGAAGAACCGGACCCGAATCCGGTTACCTGCCAGCAGTAGTGTGTGCGATTCATTCCACGCCATGCCCAATAGCACACCACCACAACTACCATCGACGACAAGGGAACTAGAAGAAGAAGAAGAAGAAGAACAAGTGCTAGGTGGGTTCAAGGAGCTCGGAAACACTAACGGCCTACAAACCACACACACACACACACACACACACACACATCGCGGTGAGAGAGACAGAACCGTCGCACGACCCGGACCAGGGCAAACCCCACGATGTTGGTAACGGCTGTTTGCTGCAATCAGCTGTTAATGAAGCGCACGCGCTTACGCCTCGAACACGGGCATAAGTGCGTTCATGTGTGCGTGTGCGTGTGTGTGTGTGTCTGCGAGAGCACGAGCAGACCAAACGATCGCGATCAACACACAACACACGACACAACCTTCAACTTGGCGTGACTGAGTTTGCATGTTTCAGCAGCATCAGGAAGCCCTAACCACACCAAACATGGAGTTAATAAGGTTGAGCTTTGCAGACACTACCACCGCTCGGGTTTTGATCTTCGACGAGAGCGTTCATGAACTTGAAGTGATGATTCCACGAGAGGATAGGCTAGCAAAATTTCTGAAGCAACTTCCCTGACTAAGGAGCATATCCTTTAAAAAAAAGTCATATAAAAAAAGTCATATTAAGTAGTCATATAAAATAATCATGATCAAACGATGGATTAAAAAAGGAAAAAATTAAATTATTAAATTTATTAAAACCCACAAATCAATAACACACAAAGCCAAGCCAGTAAAAAATAGTGACAAAATGACTTTAATTAAAACCTTTCTATATCCCTCTACAAAATTAGGAGAGTAAACTAAAGTCAATACAGAATATGGCCAGTAGTTTAACTATCCATAAAGTGCCATGGTTTTATCCAAATACTCATGTAAAATATCGCGAGCGTTGCTATGGTTTATAGGCTTACAAACTTACCAAGCCATTTGCGATACTTAACGCAAACGGCATTTGTAGCAAAAGCAGAACGATTTATATATTTACCAGAACAAACAATTCGATTCTGAAAAAAAGCTTTCTCACAACAAAAAGTCGAGTAATGTCGCGATGTTGAAATCATATAACAAAAGTATCGTCTTCTATTCTATGATTTCAATATTGATTCATCCGTTTTTAAATATAATGTTTACTGCGCCGAATATTTATTATGTTACACAAACGATATTTGCTTGCAGTCCTATGTATGTTTATTGATGCAATAATATGTAATAACATCACTCTGGATCTTTCTTATAAAACACTGACACAAATTAAACCATCAGTTTAGAACAATGATTTATCACTCAATTTTTTATTAATTTACTTTCATGATCTTGTGTTAGACAAATTTCCGTCAATTTCACCCGTTCATCATGTTCATATACCCAGCCCAGAGCAATGCTATTGAAAATCCAAGCTAACGGAGCGGTAAACATTACATCTATCAAGTCAGCGCTACTTCTACGGAAGCACTCTGTTGGGTGCTGCCACTTTATGCGTTATTATAGTGCAATTTTGGATGACCTTTAACAAAATACTACCTAGTCTTGCTACTTGGATACAACGATCGGAAGACAACGATAACGGCGTGTTTAAAAAAATAAAAAAAAAACATACACTATGGTAAACGGGTTCCTCTGCAAGTCGAACCAGCGGTGTGTGACTAATCATTTGTCGCGTAGTTAAGTGCGTATCGTCGGTATGGAGATACCGTATCAAAACAAAGCCCATGCGTTGAGAGTGACGTTTTTATGCACGATTTCAACTTCGCCATGCAATTCATCGATCGAGTAACACACGCCCGGAAGTCCCAAGAGCAATGTCGATCCAACGTGCTTGTAATCCTATGATACATGCCCGCAGCCGTTAGGTCAATTTCGCGGGATGGTATCTCGAGACAGCTGTTGCGTTGCTCGCACGGCGAATGGGAGTGGTGGTGTGCGTACGAGAAGTGAAAGCCCCACCACCAGCTCGAGCCAGTGTGGTTAGTTTTCTTTGTTCATGCTCTCTTCAAGCGCTCTCGAGTACTGGAGTGTGCACAGACTGAGAAACCCAGTCTCACAGCTTCCTACACTAGCCTCGTTTGCATGGTAGGGCTAGACTGGTGGCCATTTGCTGGAGACAGCCGTTGCAACGGCTTGAGTGAATGCCATCGGTTGGCACCGTTCAGTCTGCGGTCCATGTCTTGCCATAATCCTTGCCGATGGCATTGGCAAATGTGCACTTGGCAGGCGACGGATAAACCTCTATGATGTTCGTGTTTATTAAACGCATACTTCGCGTGTATTCTGCTGCTACGATTTAGTCATCTACGATTTTTTAGTAAAAAGTTATCTAGTTCACTTCCTGAAATATGCATTTCTTGGTATTATTTTGTTGAAGTGTTCATGATTTCTTCTCGGTATCCTATAACTCATCATTAATCTCCAATTTGTGCGTCCCAACGCAAACGATGCCTTCAAAAGAGAAATGGATTCCTACAGAGTTGGTCGTCCAACAAAACAAAATCCCTTTCCACTACTTCTTGCATCACTAGAATCACGTTGCTCTAGGATGATGCGATGAGTTCCACACAGCATGCAACTTGATCGCATCCACGAACAACGCCAGTGCTCGATGTGCTGCCAACCGTCCTCACCCACTCACGTTCCAACGAACTTTGATCGCTCGTGACACGCGCACACGCCAAAAGCGTCAAATCAGTGAAATGAAGAAAGAAAAAAAATATGCCGGTGATATCTCGTCTCCAACACTAGCCATAACAACTTCACCACCGCAAAACGAAACAACAGTCGATGGAAAGTCTAACGACGGGATGCAACGAGCAGAAGCGCTCCATCGTCCATCGTCATCCACGCGTGGATCCCCAATCAAACGACCGTTCCGTCGAACGGGTGGTGGGGTGGGATGGATGTTGGCCAATGTTTTGTGGTGGAATCACACGCACGCGTACACACAAACACACATATCTGGGCGTGAAGTAGGGTAGTAGGGTAGGACGGATTAAAATTTGTGCACTTCACCGGTACACTACGTACTTTTCAAACCGTATCACCTCCAGACGATTGGCTTTCGAACCTTTGTTTGTAAACACCGAGAGCGATGCTTTCGCTACGTTCGCTTGTTGCTGGACTCTGGTTGAGCACGGTTCCACTCTCCGAGGCATTCGAAAAGCTTGAGCAGAATTAAATGACCACCTACGTATTTCTAGCGGATCCCATCAGTAACTGCGCGTGAAACGCAGAAGCACGCGAAGTGAATCGATTTATCACGAGTCTTAAATCGGGTGCTGGTGATTGTTATTATAGTGGTTATGAATTTGACCCCTTTCCCTGTGACTGTCATACATGACTGTGGAACGAAATTGTTCATTAAAAGGAAGGTTCATGAGGTGAGATTTTCTGTGCTATGTGTGATAGTTCCCTTGTGATTGATTTATTAAAAGGTGCTATATGGTTAATTTTATTATTTTTATGTTGTAAAGGTTGAAAAAATAAGGCAAATAAAGCATTATTTTCGTGCCTTACAACTTACTACCACCACAATCTGCGGCAGACGGCAGCAAAGCAGTGCATTAATGTGTACGAATATAAAATGAAAATGCATCCTCCGGTGGAACACAAAACGCAGACTCATTTATTAATGACTCCCGTTCGCTGTTTTGCAGCCACGAAGCGAGACATGGCAAAGTTTTCTTTGTTCATACCGTACGCTCAAACACACATTTTCTTCCTAAAAAAAAGCCACAAACAAATAAGCTGCATGCACTCACTCACTGACCACAATGCCAGGATTAATCTTCCATACCATGTTGATGATCTTTTGCTGCAGAAGTCGTTCCCTGCGTTCAAAAAAACACATAGGACCAAGTTGCTGCAAAAACCAAGACATTTTCTGTAAGAGCAGCAACAGGAGGAAACGGTATGAAGTTATGTTTTTCATCGCCATTAGGAAAACTCGCACGGGGGTTTAAATTTATAAAAAAGGTTGGTTTTCCTAGGCTAATAGTTAGACAAAACACATTACAACTTTGGCTGCATTACTGACTGTGGTGAATTTTGTTCATTTCATAAACACAATATTTCATTAAATATTTCCCAAAGCAAGTGTCGCAAACAAAGACTCCTCGAAACGAATGCCGCACGCGAGAGTGTGATAAAGGAAAGGTATCGGTGCGTGACGCAAGCCGCGGAGGGAACGAAGAACTGATGAACTGGTGTTGTAGTGCCATAGATTGTGGCGCATCTCAGACAGACGACGGCAACGACCGACGTGGACTTGATGGGTCGCGCGCACGACGAAGACGATTATCAATCGAAGGTGGTGCAAGCAAACAGAAAAGTGCCCAAGAAACGGGAAAGGATGAGGGCAAAGCAAAACATTGCTAAAACTCAGCGTCTCTTTCACATTGCCGATTCGAGGAGAAGCGGTGTGAAACGATTGCAAGAATCGTCGGGATGAATGGACGAGGACGTCGCGAGCAACAAAGGAACAATGTAAGCGGTACACTATGTTGAGCTAGGAGAACGTGGGGAATAACGTTTTGGGGACGACTAGCGGCAGTCGAGAGTCCAGACTCCGCACCACGCACGTCTCGTCCTTTCACCGGGATTGTAGTATCCAATTTTCTGCCGGAAATGTCGGAGGGAGGCAGACGTTTTCCAAGCAGGAAAACGTTGGGCTTAGAGTTAGGAAGCCGGGCAGGAAACACCTGAACTCGTATGACCCTGTCTGCGACTGCGTTTCGCTAATGGCAGGGAAGATGTCCGTATAACTCTGGTGCAGGAAATGAGTATTGATTTATTCGCAACCATCCGGAAGAAGCCAAGGCAACCAGGGAACTAGGGAAAATATGGTAAACATTTCATTACCATTCCATCAACGTTTTCTCTCCGCGTTATTGCTTTCCTTATTAGATTGTTCGAGGAAGACGAAATGTAAGGATAAGATGAAATGTTGCTTAACGAATAAAAAGATTTACTGGAAAGTAGATCAAACCTAAACGAAAAACAAGCCCCGTCAGATCATATCAATTCGTTTCCATACCGTTCCTTTTAAATCTAAATGAATTTAATCCAACCACTTATTTTGCAACAATCCGGTTCTTGTATTAAATATTGTTCCACACAAACGTGCGATCAGAATTTGATCAGAATTCGCTGATCAGAATTCGCTCGACGAATCAAAGCGACAGAGTGTTTATGAGATCACCAACAAACGGAAAAGTGAACCAACAAGCAAGCAAAACCTTATTCATCAATGCGCCACCCTCTTTCGATGGCCGATTGCGAGAGAATCTTTGAACCGGTTTCCATCAACCGACAGCACTGTACACATCATCACGCCCAATTATTAATAGGTGTTGGTGATTTTTTTAGTTCTTGAGCTTGAAGCAAAGCGAAACAGCGATAATAAAAACCTGCCGCAAGACATGAAGTGACATGCAGAACGAGTGAAGCTTAAGAACGATACCACCATGATCGCACGATGACTCACAAACACCCCAGTGAAACTAACATACAATCCAACATACAGACACTACTATGCGTCAAGAGTTAACGTTGTTGGGTGATCGTAAATATCCCAGGGAAATAATTATTTCCATCATAGGGAATGCATGCAATTAACCAAACTATTTTTTAGTTTTTATTTAACCATTTCACACATTATTCTCCAGTTAAAGTTATTATTATTTTATAGTTACAGTTGCAATTGTCTGTTTCCTTGGATTCTTATACCAATGACACCCCAAACGATACGCTTGTTTGTGTCCTTCACACACACGAACACCATAGGTATGAGGCATTTCGTAACACTTATCACCCTTTCGACCTTACGGCCAGTACTTCTTCGGAAACACATACGACTGCGGAGCATCATCATCGGCAGCAGCAGACAAAACAGATCAGGAAGCGATATAACACAAATGCCGGCAAATTCTGCACTCGTTGGCAGTATGCTTGTTAGTGGAAAAACGATGCAAAAACTAATCCACCATATTATACGGAAGAGTGCAGTGTTCCGAAAGGGTACACGCAATGAACATTCGGACAAACATGTTGGGTACGTACCGCTGTAGAACGGGCTAATCATTGAAGCGTTTCATCTTAAGTGTGCTCGGTTGAAAGGTGCTTGGGTTAGGAGCTGTTTTACTGCACAAACAACGTGCGCAATCCATTCAATCCAGCAGCGCGAGCAGGCAATAAATGTGTTTATATGTAATACACGTTGTACGTAAGGACCGTTCCGTTGCTACGTTCCAGTTATTATTCTAGTTGGTGTGTAGTTTGGAGCGCATATTTTGCCTGCACTAGCAACTAACAAATGCAAAGATTAATCTCGTTTCGATCACCCGTGTTGAACAGATGACATCGGAATGTGTGAGCGCCATCGATCGTCACCCCTTTCCCTCCCTGTTTGTCAATGGGTCGGAAAAGGCACGGTTGTAACGCGCAATTGATTCTCGTTGGAAACATACTTGCCCAACGTGATTCGACGACAAAACCACACTAACCAACACATCAAAACCAAGAGGGCGCCGCATCGGTACGTTGTTAACGCCGCCGCAACAAGTGAGCCGCACTTTCGATCGAATCAAAACAAAACTTTGCGTTTTTGTTTGCATTACCCAAACGAATCTGCACATATTCAGATTTTTTTAGTTCTGGGATATTTCTGGTTCCCAGTTGTATACAAAACAAACGTTGTATGATCCGCGATAAATTCAACTTCATCAGCGTGGTGTACAGGCAACAACCGTGTGACGATGGATACACTCGGCTACGGCTGTCAAGTTATGCCGAACCTGCTGGTCTCTCCCAACGGTGTAGCAGCACTATTTATAGCAGATTGTGTCTCCACCAACCGGCCAGCCGACAGTCACTCGTAACATACTTCCGCCCGCGTTTGAAGGCGATCCTCACCGTTCTGGTGAGTTCTGATTGGTAACTTTAAAAATTGTTGAGTTTAGATAGCTAAAATCAAACAATATTCGAAGTTTTAGTTTGGCTTAATGCATTTGTACACAAAAAGAAATGCCCACACAAAAATCACAGAACCACTACGTGCCATGATGACAAACGGTTGCCATGGCTACGAGCAATATCTCAATACTCACGCACTACAGGCTTATAAGGTCATTCGAATACCTTTCTAATAGTGCGCGGAGATGGTATATGATAAACTTTTATCGAAACGCATTGCACAGGCACTACTTTATTGGACGAAACGTAAATTAAGCTTTACAGATCATCACAGTTTTGGGCACAGAAGTAAACAACAAAATTTTAACCAATAAAACTGTACAAAGTTGGAGACAATAAAGTAGGCTCGTCCAAACAAGCAATCGGAGGTCCGTCACATGTCGTCACTACCACCGAACACGACGCGCTCTTGTTTACGCAAGCGAATAACGTGTGGAATAAAAAAAACAACGCAATAACAAAATGGCTAACCAATCTGCAGATGCGATGTGCGATTCGTTCTGTGTCTTCCACTTTCCAAACTGCGTCGTATTTGTTATTGCAGGGTTATCTGTAACAAATATATTTCAATACCCCAATGTGTCGGATAAGTCTTTTAGAGAACTAGACAACTATTTGGCGCTATCTAGATCAATCCACCTCAGGTCTCATTTCTTCAACTTGCGATATTTTTTTTAATTATATAAAGATATTACAGCCTAGTGACTGTAAAACAGGAGGCCTGATGTAAAAGAGATCATCGATTACCCGATAAATGGCAGGGTGTAGTTGACATTTAATCAGATCTTTGCTTTGATGTCCGTTAGACGCTCTTTCTTACCTGGCAGTAAAGTGTGACGTTGTGAACAGTACCGGTGCCATTGTAGAAATCGACGTTCAGCTGATCGAGCGACAGCTTTTCTTCAAGAAACCGGCCCAGATAGCGTTGGAGCAGAAATCGACAAATCTTCTTCTTGATCACATCCGACCACGGCGCATACCACGGCATGATGACGCAGGCTGATCCGTGGCTGACTTGGTAGATGACGGTTGCCGCCCGCGGGTTCAGCTATCGAATGACGATCGGATAAGTGCTGATCGCAAATCACGGCGGCGCTTGGAGTCGGGTTCTGGACCTGCTGCAAACCTCGGAACACAACACTAGCGAAGAAAGACCAACGAACGACCGATTCGTCACGACACTTTGTGCACGTTAGAACGCGTTCAACCCTGTGTCTCGCAAGTGGGTCGTTATCGCCTGCCTCTGCCTGTCGATCTATCCTGCCTGCAAGCTTATTTGCAGGTGTGTACGCACTTTGATAAGCACAGCACACGGAGGGTGTATCTTTTTGTACGACGATTCCCGGGACCCTCGTTTGCAAATGCAAAATACTCGTTCACAATGTAAGTAAGTGTGACAATACACTTAAACCGGACCACTAAACTAGACAGTTAACCTAGACTACCGGTTACACAAAACTGCACTTACGCGTCACACGATAGGAATTAGAGGAATACTTTGACGAACACTTCCTATATGGATGAGATCTCGTTACAACTGTTGTATTTCCCGTGTTTTTTTTTCTTGTTAAGATATATCGTCCCTATGAACACTTAATCCGTCACAGATTTCCACACGAAACAGCCCCCGAACGATGCCCAATAGAAGACGGCGGATCGGCAAGGTCCACTTCGAACGGCTGGCTACTATGATCTGCCACTGCTGTTGTTGCTGCTGGTAGCGGTTGCTGCGTATGTTTGTGTACCATCGATGCTCTTGTGTTTCGCTCTCGCGCCCTTGCACTCTGGAAGCGGAGCAATTTGCTTTCCCTTTCGTACGCACACACCGTACGTCGAGTTCTTTGTTCACGTTCGCGGACACCCGCGCACTGCCACCGCTCGTTCTTTCTCTTCCCAGCTGTTTGCTCTAAACAACATCACCATGCGCGAACTGTCAAAACCACGACGAACAACAAACGGTTCGCTGCAGCAGCGGGTGGGTAAATTAGTTACACAAACGACCTGTGAAAACAATGTAAGAGAAGGCATAATTAAAACTGGGAGTAAATTGGGAAAATTAAAACATTTATTATACAAAAAATTTGACAACAACAATAACAGGCCAACTTTATTATTTTCACATCAAAACGCCAAAAATGTAGAAATTACTAATCACCGCTCGAAAAGTTTCCGATATTTGTAAGGGCCTTTGCCTAATTTTGCCTAACACACTCGCAAAGTTCCGGACAAACCAGAGTTTGCTTCCTCACACCCTTTTGAGCTGTGCTCTTGTGCATGTGTGCGTGAGATGATGGTGTAGTTTCTTTTTCTTTCTTTCGCGTGGATGAAAACAACCCCGTCGCAGGCACCCCTTGCTGCACGCAGCAGGCACATATGTACACAGCACGATGAAATGGCCCCCAGGAAGAAATGCGCACTACTTTGTTCGACGGAGACTGCTGCGTTAAAAGAACCTGCACGCTTAATCTCGTCGTGCCTTATAAAACGGAAACTCCTGCGATGGATGACATTATTAACAAATATTTCCGTGTATTCTTACCTTCCACGCAGGTTCACCACCAAAAACTACCATATCACACTTTTCTCACTGTTATTGTTTACACATTCCTTCTTGAAAATGCATTCAATTTCTAACGCGTCGTGCGTGTGTTATTATTTTTTTATTTACGTAATTCGCGAGCTCACAGCAGCTCTCACTTTTGGCAAACACTGCTCCGGCTCTAACCAGTGTGCTTTTTCAACACGCGAATTGTTTCTGCAGCGAACACACTGGTTCGATCTGCCATCGGGCACTGGCAAATCGTACCTTTTGCGTTGTTTCTTTTCACGTTCCTTTTTGATTATACTGCTTCTTGTTCTTCGATGCGTGGGATGTATGCTTCCGGACGAGGGCAATTTGTGCTACACGAAGCACATTTAAAGGTTCTTCATCCACTCTCTTCCGACAACAATTATTGGTTATGTACCTTTATCCTTCTATTGGAATAAATGTGTTTATTTTGTTGTTGTTGTTGTTCAACAGTTCAATTGTTGTTTTGTATTTGACAACTGATGACATTTTCCATCAGTTGTATGTGTTTATGGCTGCTAGTTGAGTGTTTCCAATATTTGCACCAAAGATTCAAATTTAATTCAATGGTTAAGATATTGTTCACTGCGCATTTCCAGTTTAGGATTTTTCCTATAACAATTCCCGTTATGTCTAAAATTTATATTTAAAATGGCTTTAAGATAGAAATCTTACATGTTTTTAAGAATCTTTTCTCTTTGTTTTCCACTATCCATGATTCTAAAAATGTAAGACCATTTTAAAAATGTTGTTTCATACTCACTAAAAATCAAGCTAAAGAGAGAATGGTACAAACCGCCGAACTACATCTATAATTGATTTCCTTTATTCATATATTCAACGTTGAGATGTTCGCAAGTTTACCTCGTTGTTGGTACACATAAATACACCCGCTCATACATCACCACCTATTCCTCTTTCGTTACGGGCCCCATCCGACATTCGGGATGTTTTTCAGTGAGAAAACTGCGTACTTCGCCCGTCTCGGCCATCATCCGCAACCGTACCTTGTCCTGATTGCGCAGGTACTCCTGTTTTTTGAGGTAAATCTCCCAGGAGCGGAACTTGGTGTAGAACGGTGGGAACTTTTTCTTCTGCAGTTGAATCTTTCCATCCATGCAGTATTGAGTGAAGTCTAGGATTTCGTTATGTTCCAGCTCTTGCTCCGTGCGACACACGGTCGGACTGGCGACCACCTTCGGGAAATTCATATTCTCTGGTCGGAACTCGACAACATGCAGACCCTTCTCCTCGGCGATCTTTTGATGATCCTTCTGCTTTAGTAACCCGATAAAGAATGCCTTCACCACATGTTGCACATTCGTCGATCCTTCACACTTTGCGCGTAAATCTTTGATGCCAAGAACCTCGCATATGGTTCTAATCGCTCGGTGGCACTTCAGCCCGTAGCCTTCTGGTTTGCGTTCGACGAACAGTTTAGTCGCACCGAATTGGCAGTGGAAATCGTGGAACACTGTGTGCCCGTTGCAGATGTCGAAATGCATCAACTTCTGCCCTGCGCGATTCTTCGCTTGTCGCAAGGCCGCACGTCCTTCGATCGCTTTGCCAAATCCGAATCCGGCCAATCCATTCCCGTTGCCAGTAACAACCATGGCCGAGACGCGTCGCTTTCGACCATGATTTCCCTTCATGTTAACGACGGCCTTCAGTTCCAGACACTTAGTGTCGAAGCCAATGAACTCATCCTCTCCGATCGGATCTGGCGGGCCAATGCTACGGCCGGGCATCTTTGAACCGGACCAGCCTCGCTCCAGTGGACTGAGCTTCAGGCGTTTGAAATTCACCATCTCGTCACGAATCCGTCTCAGTTTCGCTTCTCGCTCTTTGTCCTCTGGAAGCTTTTGCTGTTGCACTAGCTCGCGACCTCTTACGACCGGGGCGGACAGTCCGGGCCACACAATGTTTGCTTTACCATAACCGATCACTTGACCCTTGTTCAGGTCCTTGGCAGTGATGCGACCGGATCCTTTACCACGACCTCGTTTCTTACCGGCATTACTGACAGAGATGACACCCTTCCAGATTTGATCCGCCGGAACTATCAATAAAAGTAATAACGTAAGATTTCAATTACGGGGGGTACATTGGACGACAACAGCATCGATTACTTACGTTTATTAAAGAAACTTGTGTACCGGACATTACATAATGCGGGAACGGCCGGTTGCAACAACAGACTACCTCGGATTTGGAGAGCCGGTGTGTTTTGATTGGGCGACGAGTTTTTTGTAGCTAAGCTACATATCGATGCAGTTTGCCGGCTGATATTTAGTGCTGAAAACGCACGCAAGAGCGAATCACCGTTCGAAACGATACGAAACATGTTATTA
The DNA here is from genome assembly GCA_000473445.2 of Anopheles farauti. Taxonomy (NCBI): domain Eukaryota; kingdom Metazoa; phylum Arthropoda; class Insecta; order Diptera; family Culicidae; genus Anopheles; species Anopheles farauti. Next base: position 2,230,404 of record KI915046.1, read on the forward strand.
GTCTTTAGTTCAGAACTAATAAACAAGAAAATCTTGCGAAAATGTGTTTAATACACAATCCAAACAAATTACTTTTGACAGTAACTGTCAAATTGTCATGCTAATACTTCAGCTAGCATCCGCATAAGAAATTTAGCGCTCTTTACAGAAAAGAGAACAATTATTTGGTGCTTCTGCTAGCATCCGCAAAAGCGCGAGTGAATTGTCGTTGGATTGTAACTGAGCTAAGCGTTAGCGTTATAATACGATATATTTCACGCATGCATTGTCAATTCTTTCGTGCAAGTTTTCGTTACCACAGCTTTGTTGTGGGAAGCTTTAACAAAGCTTTTGAAAAGATTTCGAAACTTTATTAACCCTTTCCAAAGATGTAATTTCAATTTGAACGCTATCCAATGGTTAACATTTGTGAGTAGCAAACGAATATTTCTTCATTAGCGCATTGAAAATAATATTGCTATAATGGGCTAAAATTCAATTTGAATCCTTATATCCAATTTCAACTAGTCTCAGTAATCAAACACTAGTAAACATCATGCAAAGCTACAAATCCTTAATTTCAGGGACTGGATCGAACGCTGTATAGACAAACAACGTAGTAATAAATAGTAGAAGTATTGGTAAGATTTATTGGTGTTCAATGATTCACTTTATTCTTTAAATTATTTATCTATGCATCTAATCATCAAAACATCTGTTACACTACAATAAATCTAAATTATATATGTTTAAAGATATGTAACATAATATCTTAGATGTAAAACAAATTGTACAGGTCATGGCTTCTTAATAATACTATTACTACTTTCTCTTAAAATTTTATTTTAAGTCCTTTCATTGCAAAAATATTTTACAGATCTTAACACATTTATAAATTTTACTGTTTTCTCCTAATGTTGGAAACTGTTCACGAACGTGTTCTACCTCTTGTTGCATATTCCTTTACACCAAAGCATTGGAGCCTTCTAGTTTTAACAGTTATTTATAGAAATTAGACAATGATCAAAATGATAATATTGACATCGGTTTCACTGCTATAAAATTACCTGATAAAATCTCTTTCTAACTTATCAATTGAACTGTACGCAAAAGAATTAAAGCTTTATCCTGTTATAGAGAATGTAAATGTTGTTCTCTGGACACGATTTTTCAAATACAATATCAATGAGCTTAGCACAGTTCTAATTAAGATGCACAGTTGATTCTCTAGGCTATGTCATTTGCACGACTTTGCTGTAGACTAATTTTCACTCGCTTTCTTCCGTTAATTTTTCTGCAGCCCGGAGTGTGGAGTATGAGTTGGTCACTTTTCCGCACCGTGTGTTTACACAAAATTAGACCCTTATCTCTCCTCGACGCAACACACGTACACACGACGACGGACGGTACACTGGGCGAAGCGGGCAACCGTCAAAAGGATCCCACCGGGAACACGGTAACGAAAAAACGTGCAACCACACAGCGACACAGCCACTCGAGACGCACGAGAATGTGTCCGTCAAGCAGCGGTTTAAGAGGTCTGTCTGCCAGAAACGGAATGAACGAACTGCGGCTGCGGCCCATTCGCTGCAGCATCATCTCCATCTCTCGGATCGCGTAATGACGAACGAACTCACCGTGAGCTGCTATCTCTCTCGCACTCTCGATCGCTTTCCTGTTCCCCCATCCGTAGCGAACGCTCTCTGTCTCGCTCACGCCGCTATTCGTTTCCCGTCACAGGGCAACATCGCCATTATTGTCAGCATGCCTCTCTTTCCGCAGTACGCAATGCAATGCAAACCGCCGCACGCACACTTCCACGCTTCGTTCGCGTCACTAGACACGCCCACTTGCAGGCGCCGTGCTCGCTCTCACCATAAAAAATGCCATTCTCCATATTCCCATCATCGTCGTCCGATTGGTTTTTGAGTGCCCTTATCAGGACACTCGAAAGGCGTGTCCTTTTGATGATATCCAACCGAAAATTGTTATATTGTGTTTTTCCTGTGTTCTTCCAACGTTTGCTCGGGGTATGAAGAGGAGAAGCCGCTGTCGGTGCTGCTGCTGCTACTGCTGAGGATGTTTTTATTTTCGTTCAAATACTCTCTCCGACTCTCGTGTGTACTAAGGGGATGATGCTACTACTAGTGGTTCGATTTTTGTACTCGCTCTGTATCCCGTCGTGGTGTGCTGCTCTCGTGTATCTCGCGTACTTTTAGGCGTCATTCTTATAGTTTTACGTTTCCACCTCATCAAGCACCCCTTCGTCGGCTCGTGCTCTTCCGTTCTCACCCAACGGCACACGTGAGAAATCGAAGCTTTTTCGCCAACATTTACCCCCGTTACGGTGAGCAGCGAAACATTTTCCAGTGGCCGTTT